>VMOF01000320.1:22917625-23140125 GCA_011764245.1 Trialeurodes vaporariorum
CCTTTTACCTTCGTAATCAATTTTACCTCCCAGCAATTCTGACTCATCTCTCCAGCTCGTGTACAGCATTAAATTTTCGCGATAAAAATTTTCCTCGTCTTGAAAAATTTTATAATTTCGGAACCTAATAATTTTGGGGCTTCGACGTTTGACCACGAATCCAACCCCACCTTGGAGTTCGTAAACTTTCGGCTTGTCGCGGTTCTCATCTGAATTTTCGGCATCGGGGTCCGGATCGTCTACCTCGTCCTCGTTTTCGGACTCAAATGCTTTCGCGGAACCACCTCTCACTGATTTTTTGAAATCAAACTCGGCGACGAAATCCGCGAGACAAACACTGTCTAAAATTTCAGGTCGCGCCCTGTAGTAGTCTAAAGCGCCCAAGGCTATGATGTCCGTTGACTCGGGATCCTCAGCGGCTAACCGCATTAGTTCGCGTTTCGGTTTAACGACACAGCTGCGCTCTTGCGGAGGGGAAGTATTAATAAAAGTCGTTACTCGAGAACTTACTGAAAGAGGCATACTCAGAGCATGATATGCCATTTCTTGGGCGGAAATTTCCGTTTTATTTACAAAGACGTTAACTATGTCACGAAGTTGGTTTTTAACGGACTCGTTACCTTTTCTTACGTTTTCAGCGGTTTCCCTGAGAAGTTTTGATAGCCCCCTCTGATTTTTGTTAATATAGTCTACAATATAACCCACACACCGATGGCCATTAACGATGAACTGGATATCCATATTGCTTTTCATTAAATGCAAATTCAAAGCATTGTAAGCGTTTACACGGACTTCGTTAACCTCCCTCTTCAAAAATACTTCAGGTTCCTTTAAATTAAGTCTGATAATCGTGATATATTCACTTTCATTCAATCCGAGCTGTTTTAAAAAATCATCAAAATTACTTATATTTTTAGGGGGAGTTTTAGATCCTAATTCATTAACAAGATTTTTTATTTCGCGGAATTTTTCCAATAATTTCTTTAAAACGGGTTCCTCAAAACTGTCGTGTTTAAGGGGAATCAAAATTTTTGTTGCACGCATGGGGAGTTTAGGAATATTAAAACGGCAAACTGTATTTTTATCGCGACCCTTCTTACAAGTATGAGAATGATGATGATACTGAAGATCGACCTCCGGTAAAAGTACAGGATCGTAGCGACACGTGACGTGTATATCGACAAATTCCTCGCACTCTCTGATTGACTCAAGATCCTCAGCATTCAGAATTGGCGCGCCCCATAGCCACAGCAACGCATGCATGTGAGCACTACCTCTATGCTGAAATTCTTTTCTGATATAGTAATCTTTTAATGGATGTTTCCCGAAAATGCCCCCTTTTAACTTTAAAAGCTTAAACAGTTCGATTATGCGGTGTTCAAAATACCTAGCACACGTGACTGGGTCTGACTGAATTAAGCGACACCGTTCTTCCCACGTTAGATTTGCGCATTCCTCGCGTGAAATATCCACCTTATCTACGACGGATTTCAAAATTTTTAAGAGCTCCGGCCATTTTGTTTCGGCTGCCGATTGCGTTAAAAAAAAAGTAGGCGCGCCAAATGTTCGCATCATAGCAAAAACGTTCTTTTTTTTCACCTCCCAAAAAGCTGGAGACGATCTATCGACACTTAAAACTTTGAACCCATCGTTTTGCTGAAGTAAATTCGCGACGTAACCATCGTTTAAAATATTCCTGACGGAAACCGGACCGGACTTACGTTTTTTTCTTAAATTTAAGGAAATGTGATTACAAAGTTTTTGCAACCTCGCGCGACAATGATTAAACGCTAATTTGGGAATATTTTGCGCGACACGTCTATCGTACATTCGAGCTTCGGTTTTGGCTATCTCACTGAGTGATAAATTTACTTTCAGTTCACGAATTTCACCACAGTAAATAGTCGGGAACGACAACTCTTCCACATCCTCATCCATAAGCAATGAAATGGGTCGACTTTTTTCACCCGGTGCAATTTTCAAAGCGATGAATTCCTCAGTCAGAAGCGTATCGGCTATTCCCCCGTTCACTGGCAGCTGATCCGCGGTTTCGTCCCATGCATCTTCCTCGTCTTCGTCTCCTCCCACCCCCTCGTCCTCCACAGTTCTCCCATCGACACCACTCTGAAGTTCTTTTGAAGCTTCCTCGACCCAGTTTTTAGAAGCAGTGATGTTATGCTTTATATATAATCGGCGATTTATCAAATAATTAGCACCCGTAAAAACTTTGGTAGGTCGAATTTGTTCAAAAGCGTACGGTTGCTTATCACTCATTCGCCTCATTAATTTCAAGTATACTATCCGCGAGTCATCTAATCGACGCGGTAACATCGAAACGTTTGTATCGACGTTGATCGGAACATTAACACAATTTCCCTTCAAACCTATTGTTTATCGACGCCAAATTTTTTTTATTAACATGAACGGAATTCGACTCGAAATTAAACGCTCCTCTGTAACATTTAAATCTTTCAATTGGGGGGGACATCGGGAAAATTTTAACCCGTTCGCGAGAGCTAATCTGGGGATTTTGTCGTTGAAAACGAAATTTTTGCAAGTGTTGCACAAAATTACGTCATCATTTTGGTTCCCGAGTAATCGATTCTCGATCAACGGTCTGCTTATAGGGCCTAATTTTTTCACGAGAGCGTCTGATTTATAAACTGTAACCGTTTTTTTAAACCCAAAGATTACCGCAAATAGTAAAAACCCCAAAATTTGGGCCCCTCGTTTATCGCTGCCTCAAATTTGTCAACAGCGTTAGCTAAAATTTCAGCATCGCTCAAAATTTTCTCCCTCGATTCCCTTTTTCTCTTTTTAGTCTCTTCTCTCTCTTTGCGCGCGTACTCCGTATCAGTTTTCCTTAATTTTGCGACCCGGTTCTTATTTTCTTCTCTCTCTTTGAGCGCGTACTCCGTATCAGTTTTCCTTAATTTTGCGACCCGTTCTTTATTTTCTTCTCTCTCTTTTTGCGCGTAATCCGAGTTATTCTTCCTCAATTTTGCAACTCGTTCTTTATTCTTTTCTTTTTCGTTCTTCACATACGTAGCGTTTCTTTGTCTTAGATTTCTCATTCTATGTGTGCTGGATTTTGCAATACCACTTTCAATGTTATCAACAAGTATCCCGCCAACGCCCCCATTTTTTGCCGCCATCCCATTCTGCTCTGCAATATGTGGAGTACCCAGTTCCGTTGTTTCGACTAAGTTCTTAACATTTTTGTCGCTCAACGCAGAATCATCAATTTTTTTGGGGTTATTTTCACCAACTTCACGCAATGGCGATTTAGACCCAGGTGGAAAATTCAATGGACTATTAGACATTATAGGACCTCCCAACTTTAATTCACTCTGTTCTCCTTCTGAGTGCACCGGTTTTAAGGCTCTCTTATTTCTCATTCTAATTTTACTTTTTTCCGTTGATTTGCGACTGAAAACTTGTCGCTTAGAACGCCTCTTACCAGAAACTTTCCCCGCGGTTCCAGGCAGCACTTGTAAAGTTGACGAATCTGAAAAATTATCGGTAAGAGGAGGAGCTGTTTGACTGTACGCTACATTCGCTTTATAAGATTTTATTTGAAAACTATCGGAATTGAAATACAAATAATCAACTCCTCCAGCCATTGTTTCATCCGGAATCAACAATTGGTAGTGACCCGAATTATCCCTGTCATCAAATCCATCATTACCGGTGAATAGAATGGGCAATGAACAATTTTCTTGAAAATTTTCATTTTCGGGGAAAGTCAATTTAAAAACAAATCCCTGCTGATGCGGTTTAATCTATAAACTGTACCCTAGCCTTAAATAGCTCCGAGAAAACCATAATTTCGAAATCAGTACCGTACATTCTATTCTGAACGCGGCCCATTCGATCACAATAAGATTCTACGTCAAAAATGCCGTGTGTATAGCTAACTGAATCCGCGTATCTCTCCCAATTATCAGCGACATGATTCACGATTCGCGATCTGACAAGCTCATGACTCTCCTCGTTACTGTACAAAAACTGACTAAAAGATCGGAATAAACAATGGCCGTCGGCTCGATTACTTAAGATAGAAACATGTTACAGCATTAAATAATTAAAAAAGGGTCACTTGGAATAAAATTAGAAATAATGAGAAAGAAAATACGCGACAACACCTAAAAAATCGTGAAGAAAGTAACAAAAGTAAAGGAAACTAAATTAAAATTTTGGGAAAAATAAAGAGGATATTGAAATAGGAACGTAACGAGGTCAACGAATGAAATGTGCCCAAAAACAGATTGAATTAAGAGAATAAAAAATTAACAAACAAAACAAAAAACAAAAACAAAATGAAAAAAAAATAGGAGAGGAATTCAGGAAAAAAGGAAATTTAAACCCAAAAATTTAGGTGGAAATAGTAATGATAATAGGAAAGGCAAAGAATAATAATAAAATTTTGAAAAGAAATAAAATCAAACAACAAAAAAAAAACAAAAATAAACCCAAAATAGCACGCACTGAAGCACTTTAAAACACCAGCGTAGCACAAATGTAAATAAAAATAGAATTAAATTTTAAAGAGAGGATAATTTAAAGAGTGGAAGTATCACTGTTTAAAAAAAAAAAAAACGCAAAATATTAATGAGAAGAACTGAAACAGAACTGAAATTCACCGTTAGATGGAAGCTTTAAGTTAAGTTATAAGAAAACTGCAAAGTTGAAAAGTTTTAAATGAAAGAAAAGAGAGAATGGGTTTTTTAAAGAATTAGTAAGTAAACATGCAATGGAGAATGAACTATATTGAAACGAAACGAAAACAAACAACAACAAAAAAATGAACGAAAATTTAGCACGCACTGAAGCACTTTAAAACACCAGCGTAGCACTTATGCAAAAAAAATAAAAAAAAATAAAATTTAAATTTAAAGGCAGGATAATTTAAATAGGGGCAAAGTATCACTGTTTAAAAAAGAAACACAAATAAAGTGAGAAGCGGGGAAAACAAAACTGAAATTCACCGTTAGATGGAAGCTTTAAGTTAAGTTATAAGAAAACTGCTAAGTTAAAAAGTTTTAAATGAAAAAAAAAGAGAGAATGGGTTTTGTAAATAAAAATCAGTAAGTAATCGTGCAATAAAGAATGGATTATTTGGCAACAAGGCAAGAAAATGGACTAGTTCGAAAGCGATAACTAAATTTAAAAAAAAAATTAACAACAAAGGAGAGATATTATAAGTGTGATTTATTGTTCATTCATTAATTGTTTTGACGAGCGACACTTCGCAGATTGAAGATCGAAGAAGCTGGTGCAACGCGCCGACTTCCACTTCCCCCCTCCCATCAAGTTCACGATCGCTAGCATTCCCCTCCCCTCCTTTCACTACTCCTACACGCTTCAGTCTCCTCTTTCTCCTGCGGAGTCCGGAGGCAAATTCTGACCTGCTCTGCTCTGCGTGGACTCGTGGTACCCCTCCTTCTCTACTCTCGCTGGATTAATATGATATAATAATATTAAAATAATTTTTTATTTTAGTATTATTTCACTGTGTCCTCGTTGTTGCTTCTGTTTTGTTTTCATTTTTTTTCTCTTCTCCCATTTGATCACATGTGTTGGAAAAAAACAGATGTAGGGGCTGAAGTCACTATATAGTCCCTCACTCCCGCCTTTTTAATTTGCACGTGCGTCAAATGGGGAAAGGGGGAGAGAGAGAGGGAGAGAGAGAGAGAGAGAGAGAGAGAGAGGAGAGAGAGAGAGAGAGAGAGGAACCTGGCGACGGCTCTGAAGCGGAGCAGAAACCGATGGCATACGAGTCATACGACTGCTAGAGTTCATATCAAAAGTGGAGGTGCAGCTCAACGATAATCTTTGGCAAATTTTCATTTTTCGTCATTCCTCTGGGAAATTCAAAAAATTGTCCTTTCACGTGTGCCTACACTTCTGAAACGACCTTTACCTCCCGTTTCTTGTTCTGGTTTCTGTCGGACGACAAAAAAAAAAGTGAAACCGCAGTTCACTGAGCTGCAGGCCATTTCTTGAAGCGTTGAAATATATAAAGGGTATGCGACCAGTTGTTGCAAAGATTGCGCATCTTTGTTTTGTAATTATCTACAATACTGAAAGTGATTACCAGGTATTTTTTTTGGGAAAAAATCATTTTTTTAAGGAGAAATTTAATTTTAAAATGTCGTTTCAGTGGACGTCTTGGGTAATCTTTTCGACAAAGAAACAACTGCATGATCTTTGCAACATCTATGGCGCATACAATGGCCCCTAATGCCCCCCCCCCCTCCTGGAATTCATAACAGTCAAAATTTCACGAAGAAAAATTAAAAGACCAAAAGAAAATGAAAAGTGAATCTAAGGAATAATAGTTGAAAAAGTTTATTATTGGTTTATTTTGTAATTTTAACTCACTTTTTGCAAGGGATAGTAGAATTAGACGTTTTTTAGGTGTTCTTATTATTATTATCAGTTGTGATTGTTCCTTTATTCATAATATCAAACTTATTATCAGTGGCGTCGCGTGCAATATGGCGTCGTTGTATTTAGTCCATTAAAACCCATTAAAAGGATCGAAACATTGGGGGTTCACAGTGCACTCCCTTGAATCGATATTTTCCATGAGATCAAATGAACAAAATGCTGCGTTGCCGGATTGAACGCGACGCCACTAATTATTATTAGTATTTGGATATACACCAACACCTACAATGGCTTCGTGAAATTGTAAATTATTTGGATGGGGGGTCTTCCCATTTTCCCCTGGGGGGGGGGGGTCCTAGACCTTCTATAGGGGTTCAGCAATTTTGCCCCCCCCCCCCTGGGCAATTTCTCTTCGGGCGCCCATGGGCGCATACCTCATTATATATTTCAATGCTCGAATTATGAACGCCCAAGTTAATACAATTATATCGGTTTCATAGCGGAAAGAAAATATTCGAATTTTTTTTGTCTCCGCATATCAAACTTATTATCAGTGGCGTCGCGTGCAATCTGGCGACGTTGTATTTAGTCCATTAAAACCCATTAAAAGGATCGAAACATTGGGGGTTCACAGTGCACTCCCTTGAATCGATATTTTCCATGAGATCAAATGAACAAAATGCTGCGTTGCCGGATTGAACGCGACGCCACTAATTATTATTATTAGTATTTGGATATACACCAACACCTACAATGGCTTCGTGAAATTGTAATTTTTGGATGGGGGGGCTTCCCATTTTTCCCCCGGGGGGGGGGGGGGCCTAGACCTTCTATAGGGGTTCAGCAATTTTGCCCCCCCCCCCGGGCAATTTCTCTTCGGGCTCCCATGGGCGCATACCTCATTATATATTTCAATGCTAGAATTATGAACGCCAAAGTTAATACAATTATATCGGTTTCATAGCGGAAAGAAAATATTCGTATTTTTTTATTTTTTTTGTCTCCGCATGGTCTCGGCTAAGACAACAACAAATCACGCTGCAGAAAGCGAAAGGATGAAGGAAGAAGGGAGAATAAGGAGAGCGATTGTAAGACGACTGAACTGAGTGACTGCGAGTGCGAGCTGCGATGCGCGGAGAGGGAGGACGGAGAGGAAGACCGAAGAGTGGGGATAGATGATCGGAGTGGGCAGGAGATTTCGTTCGTGCCTGGCGACCGACTGCCGACTGAGCACGAGAATTACCGATGAAACTTAAAAACTAAAATCTCGATAACTTTGAAATTTTTGGACCAAATCTTTTCAAATTTTTGGCAGTTCATCCTAAGGTAGTGACAAACGTGTCTGCAAAGTTTCGTGAAAATCGGTTAATATTTACTACCACTTTTCGCGTGAACAAACTGAGAGCGCCGAGCGTCACATACATACATACGGACAGCGACGATAGCATAAGGTGCTTTGCTACGCGACAGCACCTAAAAAGGGGAAGAAAATTGCACGGGAGCACACAACAATATTCCACCGCGAATCATCGGATACAGGGAATTGTCTTTCTCTCTCTCCTTCCATTTGAACTTATGTGTTAGAAAAGGAGAGGGGGCCATCACGTGACTTTGGCCTCTTTTTCTGTCCTTTTCTAACACACGTTTTTAAATGGGGAGGAGAGAAAAAACAATTCCCAGTATTCGCCCACGCCGCGAATAATTGAACAGTGGCCAATTTTTTCGCTTCCGCCAAGGAATTTTATCTTTTACAACGAAGGAGCTGAAAGGGAGAAAGCATAAAGGACACATGAGGTTTTTCTCCCCTCTGCGCCCTTCCCTTCTTCATCTTCCCTACCCCCCTCCCCCGTCCCTAGCATAGAAGAGCTGCCCGAAGGGCTAAAGACAATATTCTTCGCCGCCCGGGGGGAAATTTTTGACGAGGAATAAATTGCTCTTTTCTTTTCTCCCCGCGGTCCCGTTCCGAGTAATTAGCGGCGCATAATGCAACACGCAATACGTTTTTTCGAATAAATTCAAATTTTAAAATTTTCCCCCCCGCTGACAGGATGTCGTGCGGCGTGCGGCGAGCGTGTTCTTTGTGATTCACCTCTTTCCTAGAGGAGGGGCGAGCGGCGAGGGGTTGTCTCTCTCATCTCGCCCGACCGAAAGAGGGGAAAAAAAAAAAAAAACCAAAAATAAAAAAATAAAAAATATAAAAAAAAAAATGAATGCTCGATTTTACGCAGAGTTTTTTTAACGGTGGTGAAGTTGAACCGAAATTTTGTTTTTTTTTCTTCTTTTTCCCGGGTGACGATGTGGAACGAGATGGAAGATTAAAATCACGAGCGTGACACTATTTCTCAAAATTCTCGGGTTCGAATCCCGGAGGAGGTGAAAGATGGAGAATTCGAGGCGAGCGAAGATCGCGGAAGTTGCTCGAAAACCGGGTGACATTGTTTTAATTCGGAAATGAACCGGCTGCAATCTTATCAGCAATCGAGTCATTAATGTGTGCAACTATTACAATCATAATTTATTTATTTATTATTTATTTTTGTCTACTAATCCCTACTCCGTTTTTCGCAGTAATTAAAGGGACGCTCCAGACTGTCTTCCGGTGACAGGAAACTTCAAAATATTTCCCTTGAATTTTTCAGCCGTCTGGCTCAGCATGATGAAGTACCCTTGGAACGAAAGCAAAAATGAAGAAGATAAAAAAGGAGGGAGTAGGAAAAGGAGAAGAAGAAGACACAGAAAAAATAATAAGAAGAGGAAGAAGAAGAAGAAGAAGAAGAAAAAGTGAAGAAAAAGACGCAGCAACATCGAAAGAAGAAACAGAAGAAGAATAAGAAGAAGAAGAGAAGAAAATGCGAGCAGCATTAGAAGAAAAAGAAGAAAAGGAAGGAGAAGGAGGAGAAAAAGAGTAGAAAAAGACACAGCAGTATTAGAAGAAGAAAAAGAAGAAGAAGAAGATACAGAAAAAGAAAAAGGAGAAGAAGAAAAGAAAAATACGCAGCAGCATCAGAAGAAGAAGAAAAAGAAGAAGACACAGAAAAAGAAAAAGAAGAAGAAGAAGAGAAGAAAAGACGAGCAGCATTAGAAGAATAAGAAGAAGAGGAAGAAGAAGAGTGGAAAAAGACGCAGCGGCATCAGAGGAAGAAAAAGAAGGAGAAGGTACAGAACAAGAAAAAGAAGAAGAGGAATAAGGAGAAGAAGAAGACACAGAAGAAGAATAAGGAGAAGAAGAAAAGAAAAGACGCAGCAGCATCAGAAGAAGAAGCAGAAAAAAGAAGAAAAAAGCGACGACCGTCGTAGATTTTTTACTTTACTGATCGATAAGCGATCGCAAAAAAGTTACAAGACCACGAGTAGCATATTTGATTAAGAAAATTGAAATCAAACCACTTCTTCTACTCAACCGCAGAGCAAGAGCCAAATAAAACATTAGGAACATACTCACTTCGTTTATTAAAGAAATTGTGGAACATAGAATAAAATATTTGAGGAGAACCGTGTTTGCATTTCATCCTTCGCTTCTTGCTTACCTGTAACAAAAAAAAAGGGATACACATTAAAATAAAAATAAAAAGATCATAGTAAAATAGAACGACTACCCTACGAACACTTTCTCATATCAAATTTAATCTAGAGGAGACCCTCAACCCCCCTTTAATATTCATGGGGAGACCCCCAGACCCCCTTTGATATTCTGGGGGAGAGATGATGAAGTCAATATTGATGCTTAATGAACCCCTCTATCTATTCAGCTTGGAAAAAGGAGTCGATCGCCCTCAATGGTTTTCATTACTTTTGCAATGGGGTCGTTTTAGTTAAAACTAGTTTTGACTGACGCTTTTAAACTTCCTGCCAATTCTAGTTTAAACTACTTAAAACTAGAATTGACGAAAGCAGTTTGTGGAAACTAGTTTCGACTAGTTAAAACTAGTGTTGACTGATTTCGGGTTTTGACTGTAACAATACGTGTTTCTCCGAATGGATCTGTTACAAACTTTGGCTACAGGCTTATTAGTAGTAGAATGAGGGGCAAAACCCTGAAAAATAACGATTAGCGCACTGAAAAATCACGAAATCCACCCCTAAACTCATAAAATGCTATTGTACGTCTCATTGTTCGCTTGAAGTCGCGGAGAGTCGATCGGTTCTGAAAGCGAGCCCGGTGGGTCCTATGGAGACATGTCAGACGAGAAAAACATACATGTCCAGAACAGAGAGTTGAGCCGCCCCCCCCCCCTCAAAAAGAGAAATTAAACTGTGGCGGCTCGTGATATTTGGCAACCATGCAAGTTTTCCATTTAAACGAAGGTAAAATAATCGATTCTTGAGGAGGCTGACAGCCTCCGGGAGAATCGATTGTTTTACATTGGTTAAATAGGAGGAGGACACGGTTGCCAAATTTCACGAGCCGCCACTGAAATTAAAACAGACTTAAAAAATAGCAAAATTTTACAGAAAACATACATGAGAGTAGTTAATAAGGCAGTTCCCTGCGTGAGGGCCTGAATTTTTGTGTTCTTTGTAAGCAAATGAGAGTATCGTAGATGAGCTGAAAACCAGGATGCCTTTTGGTTTCTAATCAGGTTTCATAGTTCCGCAGATGCAAGTTTGGCCCAGAATATAATGCTTTAAATGGAAATTCCGTGTTTTGACGTCTCAACACACAAAGCATAAAAAAATGAGGAGTTTAATCCATAGACAAAAATTTAAGGATAAAATTGCTGCCGACGAAAATTTATGAACAATTTAAACATAGGACCGAATAAAAGGAACGAAATCTCCACAAACCAGAATGAGGGAGAGGAGAGGGAGATGGGAACTAGAGAGGGGATAGAGCGTAGTGTAGACACAGAGAGGGAACGGAAGTGAGATTAATATGAAGATCCGAACGTGCAATTTACATCTCGCATCTAGCTCGCGGAATGACGGATAACGTGAATAAATAAAACCCAGACTAAAAAAAAAAAAAAAAAAAAAAAAAAAAAACCATGAGAGAATGAGAGAGAAAGAGAGATGGATACGGAGGGGTGTTTAAAGAGAGAGAAAGATAGAGAAAAGGTAAAAAAAAAAGGAGAAAAAACAATAGTTGAGTGTGATCTTCGATGGAGGATTCTGAGGAGTAGATTTATTGAGCGCTACCTATGTCCTATATCCACCGTTGCCATGTTTCTACATCTGAGCACTCTAAGGTAAAGCAATGGAATGTTTTCACTAAAAATCATTCCATTGCTTACCTTAATCCCTTTAAAAACCAACCACGATATTAAAGTCTGTAATTTAATAAGACTTCTTAACCATATACGTAACTCGTCTCACCGATCACCGTTTTTCAGTCTTATTCAGTCGACTCAAAAGTCAGGAATTGCAAGGAGTGGCCTATACTACGACATTCAAAAGAAAGTCCTGTCATCGAAACTGCCTTTGATTATGTTGTCCACTATTATACAAAGGGTTTTACATTTTTTAAAGCATTATTTAAATGTTAATGCTGCTAGAATCTTAAATACCTGAACCCTGCAACAATGTTTAGAACCGGTCTAGTAATGCACGAATCTTTTCTACAGGACACTTTCTTTTGAAAGTCATAGTACATAGGCAGTCGTTTACGAGGCGGAGCTGCCGTTTCGTGTATATTTAATGACATTTTTCAATTTACCGAGTATTACACTCTTTAAGTTTCGATATCTATCCATTTGAATGTGTGAGAAACAATCGATTCTTGATGGGTCCACTGCCCAATTTCTAATCGATTGTTTCTCATTCATTCAAATGGGAGTAATCCACAGTTGCCAAATCGCTAGCTCCGCCCATGCCACTTGTATGAGCCGCCACTGCAAGATGTAAGGTTCAGTGCTGCCATTCGTGTATATTTAATGGGGTTTTTTTTTTTTTTTTTTTCCAAATTCCCCATTGATTCCACCGGTTAAGCGAAGATTTCACAGTTTAGCTCAGTGTATGACTGTAATGCCTAAGATCCATTGTTTTATACAGGTTAAAATAAAGAGAATACGTTGTAGCCATATTGCACGAACCGCCACTGGAGAGGACCCTAGACATTTTGAAGTTGAATGTCATATAGAAAACAGGGGGGAACATCCCTTCCTCATAAATTCGGCAGCTATGCCTATACCTACATAAACGCCGTTGTATTATCGGTGTTGGCACGTTCTAAACAAACTAATAAATTTACGCGCTGTTCGACGTTCCGCATTCAATTTTGCCGCCGTCAACCAAGAACGGAACGAGATGAAACGACGAGGAACGCGGGAACGGAGGCTGCTGAGATTGGAGCAGGCGGCTCGACGCACTGTAGATCAAAACACGGAATTTCCCGGACACAAAAAAAAAATAAAAAAATTAAAAAATAATAAAACTCGAGACTACGAACAATATACAGCAAAATAACTTAAAAATGTGTAAATCATTCATTTTAGAGCTCAAAAGGAGTTTAATAATATAGCGGAGGATCAAATTGAACTTGTTTTTGAGGCAAAAAACAATAAATTTTGTCGTCCGGTAAAATCTTTGTTCCGGTCTAGTGTGCGACGAGCTCATAGAACCGCGATCAGTGGACCGGCAGGAAAAACGAGGGATGACTAAGGCTGGAAGCTCATGGCTCACAGATCTATACCGCGCTATACCTCCGTTTTGACGCGAATCAGGATTACACCATTTTAAATTTTATCAATTCACATTTTGTGCCACGTATATTGACACGATGAATTGGAACTCCCACCCTGCGTTGCCGTTTTGATACTTTTTAAATGGATCTGTTGCGTACTTTTATTGCAACAGTAAAATAGAGCCTTGATTCTTACGCACAACAACGCGCATGCTTCCTGTAAGAATGTACGATAAACAATCGATTCTTGAAGGGGCTACAGCCCTGTGACTAATCGATCATTTCTCATGGAATCAAATGAGAGGTGTTACGTAAATAAGTAACAATACTTAGAGATTGATTCATAGTTTATTTAATTAATATTTGATAATAATAACTTACACAAGTAAGCTTTCATAGTTTATTTTATTCTTATTATCGTTGGAGAGGATTCTTAGTTGCTCTCTTTCAGTTGTGACATGACAGATTGATTATTTTCACATAGATGTTGCTATAGATTCTCTTGCTAGTTATTCTAAAAACCTATGATCAAAAAAGCTGGAAAAGGGCTCGAAAGGCAGTAAACACTGTTGCCAGATTGCTGGCAACAATGCGTTCAATTGAGCAAATACGGAGAGAGAGAGAGAGAGAGAGAAGAGAGAGAGAGAGAGAGGGGAGAGAGGGGGAGAGAGAAGAAGGAGACAGAAGAGAGAGAGAGAGAGAGAGAGAGAGAGAGAGAGAGAGAGAGAGAGAGAAATAGAGATAGAGAGAGAGAGAGAGAGAGAGAGAGAGAGAGAGAGAGAGAGAGAGAGAGAGAGAGAGAGAGAGAGAAAGAGTGACATGCGGTTAAGGATATGTATGAGAGAACAGTAAATACACGAACTCATCAGAATAGGCCAGTTGCCCGACTCTGAAATTTGGTGATTTTTGCAAATTCCCCAATTTGAAGTTAACCTTCGCATTAGTTCAAGAGTCGACTACTTTCGAATGCACAAACGTCGGGTCACTGCTCCCTGACAACAAGTTCCACCAAAGAACTCAAGTTAGACCTCGAATCAATCTTTCAGTTTTCGAACGCAAAGATACGAATAGATAACTATTCCTACTCGCTGATGTTGGTTTTGCATAAACAACGAAATGAAGGCGCATTGATCCGTTGCTGCGTTTCGTTACCAAAGTGTTTTTTCCTGGTCTCTTCTCATTACGTGACTTACTGAAGTGAGAGAGAGGGGAATTTCGGACTCTGATGATAAAACAAATAAATAGAGTAAGAGAAAGAGAGAGACAGATGACGAGAGGGAATGAAAGAGAGTGAGAGAGAAAGATAGAGAGAGGGGGGCGAGGTATGGAGAGCAAGAGAAAAGAGAATGCGCAATGAAAAAGAAGTGAATGGGACCGGATCGCCGCGTTATCGGGCCGTTATCCATTGATTTTGAAATGATGTTCAAATACAGAATCCTTGCCAGATCGTGCAATAAAATAGAGGTAGATCCATTAATGTGTCTTCCTCTCTCTCCCTGTCCACGTAAACGTACGTGATAGAGAAGGACAGGGCTAGGGAAAATATTAATGCGACTGCCATGGGCGAAGAGAGGGAGAAGAAATGATTCTAGGATCCGCCTATAAGGCGACAGAAAAATCTTCACGTTTCCCATTGGCATTAATGTAAAACGGGAATAAATTTCGGCCCGAACTGGCAACCGTGAAACTATAACAATGATAACGACGATGACATCAAATAAATACTCGCGTTGACCGCCACTTGAATCCTGCGTAGTGCGGGCTTTTGGCTATTCAGCGGCTACCTTTTTGATTATTATAGGTGTAGCTGATCAGTGGCGTAGACAGGGATGGAGACGGGAGTTCAAGGGGGGCACCCCCTCGGACACCAAACTTTGCCCTAAAAAACAGGTACAGTCGGCGAATCAAATAATGTCAGCGAGCGCCTTCATTTGCTGCAAGGTAGGCCACCAGCAATGCCTCAATTCATTGTGATAAGTATTGCAGGTTGCCTACGTGAATCAAGTATAGGGCGTTGGATGACATTCTTTAATTCGCCGACTGTACTTTATTAAATTGTCAGAGGTATTTTACCAACGTTTTGACTCTCGGACTCCCTCCCTCTCTTGACAATGGGTCTGTTGCACACTTCGGCTAGAGCGTTTTAAAGTATCGATTCATATGTAAAAAGCCATAAAAATGACAATGGAAGCATCAGAAAACACCAAAATTTATTCATAAACTCACAAATTGCAAAAAAACACTAGACACTATTCACCCCTGTATCTTTCCACCAAGTGCACGATATTTCGCGAGATTAGCGCGGCACATTCAAATAATCACGGCCGACTGTCACCACAGCTGACTTCATAAACAAATAAACAGCAAACACTGGCTGCGTCTGTTCGAATTCTTACGTCTCAATATTCTCAATCCCTCACAAAGGGTTGTAAAAGGTACGGAAACCGATATTTGTGTCGAAAACTTATCAAAATGAAACAATAACACATAGAAGTTCCACGTATGATGATTGAAGTTGAAATCATACGTAGAACTCCAGTGTGTTATTGTTTCATTTTGATAAGTTTTCGACACAAATATCGGTCTCCGTACCTTTTAAAACCTTTTGTGAGGAATTGAGGATATTGAGACGTAAGAATTCGAACAGACGCAGTCAGTGTTTGCAGCTGTTTATTTGTTTATGAAGTCAGCTGTGGTGACAGTCGGCCGTGATTATTTGAATGTGCCGCGCTAATCTCGCGAAATATCGTGCACTTGGTGGAAAGATACAGGGGTGAATAGTGTCTAGTGTTTTTTGCAATTTGTGAGTTTATTAATGAATTTTGGTGTTTTCTGATGCTGCCACTGTCATTTTTACGGCTTTTTGCACATGAATTGATACTTTAAAACGCTCTAGCCGAAGTGTGCAACAGACCCATTGTCTGACCCCACAATCCACATTCCCCTCCCCCACGGAAAAATTCCTGGCTGGGCCAATGCAGCTGATCAGTTTGATGAATCACGACCTATTTCATATCGAGGAATTCAACACCTTCGGAGCTCCACCATTTGAGAGCAGATTGCGGAGCTAAGCACGCGGGTATCATAGAAGATTCCTACCTGATTATTTCTCTCTCTCTCTCTCTTCTCTCTCTCTCTCTCTCTCTCTCTCTCTCTCTCTCTCTTCTTTCCATAGAAATTAGCGGACAAAAGTCTAAAATTAGACAGAAATCTCCCGTGATACCAGCACAGCTCTGCCACACTGCTTTCAATTTTAAAGTCATTTTGTGAGTCTATAAGAGTGAATAATGCAGTGATTATTCTTTTTTTAAAAAAACTGATAGTCATTGCTGGTTTCTACGTCCATAACCAACTGTTCAATCGCTTGTAGCAACCAATAGCAAGAGCCCCACTCAGATTCCGCCACTCCTGAAATTGAACTTTTGAATGAGCACCGCGGAAATTCCTCATTTTATAGCCTTTGAGGCCCAACTGTTGACAAGTATCTATTGACCATGATCCAAGTATTATTACCTTTATTTTCAATCATTCTATTTTTTCCACCCAACGACATCAAATTCTCCTCGCTCTCAGCCTCTCATCAACCACTTTGACCAAATATATGCATACAACCGATACAATCGAGGGCCTCCGCGAAATGCAAAGTTAGAGCGAATTCATTTCATCAGTCTAAGTGTCCACTTTTGGTCAGTCCGAAACGCGGTTTTCGGTTTTCGTTTGATGACATCGAAACTGGGGACCCCCCCCCCCCTCTCACTCGTCTGCTTCCCAATTAATAATACCTACCTTCCTATACCCTTTTCATTGTCAGTGTTTTTAGTCGCTGGTTAAAGCTCTCGATAAATCAACAACCCTCTTTTTTTTTGCTCCTCTGCTGGAAGTGTACGCGAGGCGCAGAGAGGGGAAAAGAAATCAAACAGATTTCGAGAGCTCGTGATATTTATATTCGGTTGCAGATGGTTCGATGGTCGACTGGACGTAGTCGGTAAACATGCGGATTTAACCGAATTAAGTATTCGGCGCGGGCGAGGCACAGTGAGAAGGGAAACGCACATCCATGAAACAGATTATTTTACCGTAGCATAGCTGCCGTTCCGTGAATATTTACGGTGATTCTTCAGCGTTTATAGTGCCGATTCCTGCCATCAGAGCGCTAACGTTCGATTTATGTCAAATAACAGGCCAAAAGTAATTTATATTATAGAAAACGGAATGTCAGTTACAAGACATTCGTCTGAAGAATGTCTCTGCAAAATATCTCATCAATAACTTCGAAAATAAGGCTGAGTTCACCAAAAAATGGAATATCACAAATCGATTCTTGTATCGAAATGAGATAATGGGGCAGTTGCAAGGGTCTGAAATGTTGTGTTTTTTATAAAGAAAATGAAAGTACTTGATGAGCTGAGAACAAAGATGCCTTTGGTTTCTAATTAAGTCCCATTGTTCCGAAGATAAGATTTTGGCCTAAAATACGTTGTTTTAAATGGGGATTCCGCGTAGTGACGTCACTACTCACACGATTTTTTACAACTTTACACCTGTGTATCTCCAAAACCGGGACACTTAGACAAAAACCAGAGGCACCATTGTTTTTAGCTCATCAAGTACTATCATTTTCTTCATAAAAAACACAAAAGTTCATACCCTTGCAACTGCCCCATTCATTTTTTCGTACTTTCAGCCTTATTTTTGACGTTATTGATTAGAAATTTTACAGAGACGTTCTTCAGACGATTATCTAGGAACTGAAACTCCGTTTTCTCAAATACAATTTTTTTTTTGGGCCCGTTATTTGACATTAATCGAACGGTAGCGCTCTGGTGGTATAAATCGGCACTAAACGCAGAAGAATCACCTCAACGGAATTTTTCAATTCACTGATGAAGTGATGATTCCACCGGCTAAGGAAAGATTACACAGTTCAGTTTAGTGCTTGAGTGTAATCCACGAAAATACTCCCATCTATAATCTTTTCCGAACCGGTAGAGTGATCCATGACTTTGAAAACTTGCGGATATTTTAAAAATGTATAATGGCGACTGCACCGATTTAGAAAAGAATAAGGATGAGGGTATTTTCGTGCATTACAGTCATACACTGAACTAAAATGTGTAATCTTCTCTCAACCGGTGGAATCATTGGTGAATTGAAAAAAAAAAACTCATTAAATATACACGAACGGCAGCCAGTGGCGTCGCGTGCCATCTGGCAACAATGCAATTGCTCCATTTAAACTCATTAAATATATCGAATTTTCCTTGTGCACTGTGCACTCCCTGAATTCGATCTTTTACAAGAGTTTAAATGGATAGAATACATTGTTGCCAAATTGCACGCGACGCCACTGACGGCAGCACTGAACCTTACATCTTGCAGTAGCGGCTCGCAAAATTTCACAGGCGGATCCAGCAATCTGGCAACTGCGCATTATTCCCATTTGAATGTATGATAGACAATCGATTCTTGAAGGGGCCATGGCCCTGTGACTAATCGATTATTTGCCATGCAATAAAATGGACAAATACACTGTTGCCAGGTTGCTGGCTCCGCCTATGTACAATGGGGCTCTTGCAAACTTTTGCTATAGGGGTTTGAAGAGTTGATTCTTGCATAAAAACCTGTAAAAATGACGATAAGTACACTGTAAAATCTCAAAATTCACTCTCAGAATTGGACTTAATGGCGGAGAGACACAGGTATCCTGGTAGATTCCTATCTAAATTGAGACATATCTCTGTGTTTCTGTAGAGAAAGTGACATAATTGACAGGAATCTCCCATGATACCTGCGTCGAATAGCCATTACCATCTTGCCGTTATAGCAGTTATGTGAGTTTATTACTGAATTTTAGACTTTCTTAGAGTGATTTTCGTGATTTTTGCTGGTCGTTACACACGATTGGACTATTTATTTGCTTACAGCAAAAATTTACAAGAGCCCCATTTGGTGTCCATTTGAATAAACTGAAAGAAAAGTGATAAAAATTACCTCTGTGTGACGTCGAGGGGATTTAGTCCCTGAGTATCCCTACACCCTCGCCCCTGTTCCCGTCCCTTGCGAGCGGAATGAAAACTCTCCCGAGCCGCACTGCACAGGATGCACCACAGCCCATATCCACACCCCCCCCCTTCCACCTTCTCTGCACCCACTACGCCCCTCACCATTCATCCTCTCAACACTGCTGCCCACGATAAAACAAGTCAATTGAATAGCAGGTAGTCAGTTAATTAGATCAATATTTGTCGCGTTTTGTCGGTAAATGCAGTGCCCCTCCTCCCCCCCCTCCCCTTCCGTGGAACCGTATATCTCTTTCTCTCTCTATCTTCATCCACGCTGACCACCAAACGAAGTGCTGGAACTCTTTTCAACAGACCTATTTTTCCCGCGCTTTCATCCTTCAGGATTCGAGAGTGGAAAAAGAGGGCAAAGCGTGAGGGGGGGGGTTGTTAGTAAACATAAGCGGATATAGAAATTTGTCTTTCTCTCTCTCTCTCTCGTGTCATTTGAACGCTTTTAATTAGAAAAGGATAGCAAAGTGGGACAGCGCGTAACTTTAGCCCCTATCTCCATCATTTTCTAACGCACACGTTTAAATGGGAGGAGAGAGAAAGAGACACATTTCTATATGTATGTATATTCGCCTATGCTATTGAACCAGCAAGAATGTGTGATAAGCATGAGTTTGACCATGACTGCGGATCTGCAATGTTCAGAGATATGGTTCGGCAGAACCGAGGATCATGAATGTCGTTTTGCGTGTAGTTAAATGCGCGTTCGAACGTAACTTTTTTTTTAATTTCTTGCGTCGAATACTGGCTAATTTTTCAATCTCTCTCTCTATAGAAACACGCAGCGGATTGCCACAGATTAAATAGGCATCTCTCATGATCAGTGGCGTAGCGTGCAATTTTGCAACGTTGCAGTTCGTCCATTTACACCCATGAAAAAAATCGAACTATTGGGTGTTCAGTGGACACCTTTGCATTCGACATTTACGTGGGTCTAAATGGACACAATACATCGTTGCCAGATTGCGCTCTACGCCACTGCTCATGATACCTACTTAGCTCCGCCATTACGCCTTAAACTTAAAAGTCGTTTTGAGAGAGTGTGAGTGGATTTCGTAATAGAAATGCGCTCGTTGTAATTTTCGCTGGATTTTACTCAAGAATAAATTTTCTAGTAGCAAAAGTTGGCAAGAGCTACTCGTGATGTATCGAAACCAGTATGACGGCTCCCGAACAATGGATGTATCGTTTCTCTCCCATTTGAACCTGTGCAATAGTATCGATTTCTTACAGTGACGATCACGACGATACGGTGAAGGGGGGGAGGGGGCAGTGACGATATGGTAAACTCACTACCAATACGACCGTTTTTCGTTGAGTCTATGAATTGCCCCCTAAACTCTTTAAAGAATTTTCTGAAAGAACGGCTTCAGGAAAAGCCGACGTTTCGAAAAGGGTTCATGAAAGACGATGAACAGTTTTCAGATGATACAAAAAACTTCCACATTTCACTCATTGGTCCAGGAATTTTTCCCTCTCTATCTCTCTACGGCCTTTTGATCGCTTGTGTTAGAAAAGGACAGCTGATAAGGGGAAGTCACATGACTTTCGCCCCCTCTTCTATCATTTTCTGACACACGAGTTTAAATGGAGAGCGAAGAGAGAGAGAGAGAAAGAGAGAGAGAGAGAGAGAGAGAGAGAGAGAGAGAGGAGAGAAGAGGGAGAGAAAGAGAGGGAGAGAGAGAGAGAGAGAGAAAGAGAGAGAGAGAGAGAGAGAGAGAGAGAGTGAGAGAGAACGGGGGGGGGGGGGGAAGAGACAATCCACTGGATCCGTCAGTGATTGACCGATCGCAACGGGCAAGCGACTCTCGAACCGATGGACATCTTACATCGCCGCTAGTTTAAAATCGACCGGGATCCCTAAACGGTTAATTATAATTGGTCTGATTATTACTACGGCCATTCAGATCGGTGTTTCCTCCCGGTACAAAGTGATCTCGTAACGCGTTTAAAAGGGTTGTACCAGAAATTGGGAAGTGGTGTTGAGGGGGGGGGGTGCGGTGGCGAACTGCGCTGGCGCCACCGCTCATAAAATATGGATCTAAATCCTTGTTAGCGTAAAACTAGGCGTCCATAAATTTAACGTCGCCGAGGCCAGAGTAAAGCGGGCAGCCAGAAAGGAACAAGAGGGGTGTAGGGGGTGTAGAGGGGGTGTAGAGGAGGGGTAAGAGGGAGGGGGTCCTGAATTTAAGTGTCCGGACAGCGGCGGCGACGTCCTCTCTTTCCCATTTCCTTGCTTGGCCGAAACAAAACGAAACGACAAACGAGAGAAGTCCTCGCCCAATGACAATCTTTCTCCGTTCGGAGATTTCGAGTTTGAACTCGATTAATTTGCCGCCGAGTTATTAAACTTTCGACGAGCAGGGTGTATGCACAAGGCAATGGTGGAGGTAAGCTTTCCAGATCGTCGAATGGGGCAGTTGCAAGGGTCTAAAATGTTGTGTTTTTTATAAAGGAAATTAAAGTACTTGATGAATTGAGAACAAAGATACCTTTGGTTTCTAATTAAGTCGTATTTTTCCGGAGATAAGATTTTGACCCAAAATACATTGTTTCAAATGGGAATTCCGCGTAGTGACGTCACTACGCTCACGATTTTTTACAACTTAACACTTGTGTATGTCCAAAACCGTGACACTTATGAAAAAACCATAGGCACCACTGTCTTCAGCTCATCAAGTACTATCATTTCCTTTATAGAAAACACAATATTTTAGACCCTTGCAACTGCCCCATTACTAAAAGGAAAAAAAAAAAATTAGCATAATATGCAAACATTTCTGGAATCACAGCACTTATACGACTTGATTTGGTCCAAAGATTATACGAATACTGGACAGTTATGGAATAAAACCTGTCGAGTAGCTTCAATAGTTCAAAATGCGTGATCCGAGTGGTGGCCAATCAGATGGGAGAAATGGGGCTCTTGCAAACTTTTGCTATAAGCAAATGAATAATTAAATCTAATGTAAAAACCAGTGAAAATCACGAAAATCACACTAAAAACGTCTAAAATTCAGTAATCAATTCATAAATCAGTTGTAACGGCAAAATCGTAATAAAAGAACTGCAAAACTGTAAAGATGTGTTCCGAATTAGACAGGAATCTCACACATGATACCTGCGTACTGCGTAGCTCCGCCATTTAAGCCCGATTCTGAGAGTGAGTTTTGTGATTTTATAGCGCACTCATCGCCATTTTTACGAGTTTTCATGCCAGAATCAACTCTTCAATCACCTGTAGCAAAAGTTTGTACAGTTGTTGCATTGCCCTTGAAAAGAATCCATATTCTGTTTACACATTTTGAGAAAAAAACGCTACCTGAACTGCAATCAAAAGAGGCTTTTTTTGAACTAACTTTAATAACTTTAAACAGCTTAGTTCAATGCATCAAATGTTGAAGACTGTCCTTGATAATAAAGGCTGTGAGCACCAACTTTCGAAATTCTCAGTCACAAGCAACAAAAGCTCATCGCTAACAGCAAGGGGACAGTGTTCAAAAGTCATCAGGCGAGACCTCGATGAGGTTGAAACGTTTTGAATCATCAGACGAGGAGTTGGATTTGAATGAAAGTAGATAACAAGTACTTAACATTATTTTAATTCAGGTTAAGGAACTAAAACTTTTTCGATTGCAAGAAATACGTTTAGGAAACGGAGCGGCGAGAGAGCCAGAGAGCAAGCTGGAATTTTTCCCGTGGCTTCGGGCGCAATCCTCGCCAAAATCCACAAACTTTTTAATTCGGTCAAAGACACGCCAGCCAACAGAGTACTCACACAGACCGAGCTTCCCTTGTACGCGGATTAATAAAGTTCACCAGCGTCAGACGTTTCACACTAACACCTCGGGTCCGCGATTTGTTTTAACTTCTTTCAAAGAGAAGTGGCTCTTCATTAATGCAGCTAGTCTGAAAAGTTCTTTTCTTGAGAATGATGAATTATTTTGTCGAGGGTGAAGGAAAAAAGTTTTGCTGAATTGATAAGGCCCATCAGTTTGTGGCAGCTTCACCCGCAGCGGAGAATAGGAAACGTCAAGAATTTTACAAATCTTTGTTTAGAAATGTCTAGGTGACTGAAAAAGCTATGAATATTGAATACGTTCAGTATGGGTCATAGCTTCAGAGAGCGGGGCTTAGAAAACAATTAAACTTCCAGAATGCGCAGTATCTGTGCACATATTTCATAGAGGGCCGATCATTTATTTAAGATTTAGGGGGGGGGGGGGGGTTACATTACGGGTGCGTTTCATGAGGAATAAGCTAAAAACGTGCTGACATTGGTATGGGGGAAAAAAAAAAAAAAAAGAGAGAGAGCTTGGTTTCACGACTCCTGAGAGTTGTGCTTTATGGAAAACTTTAAAAAAATGTCTTGTACTGTCAAGCCTAATGATTCTAGATTAATAGCGTTCCTTAGAGACAGCCTCACCCAGTGCACTTCGGTCTGAGTTCGGAAAAAAGAGAGCCAAAAATCAGTGAATACAAGTAATCGAAAATCATCACTTTTGTCCTTTTAAGCTTCATATAAAACTTTCCAATCACATTTCTATGGGTTTAAATTACTTGTTAAAAGTGTTTTTTACATGATTAAAATTGGTCTCAGAAGTTTCGAAATGACGAATTGATGATAAATTTATTCTCTGATTTTTCGCCACTTTTTGAAGATCTCAGATCAGTAGTGCAGTGGCGGCTCGTGCAATCTGCCAACGATAATTCACTCCATTTAAATATATGTAAAACAATCGATTCTAGAGGAGGCTGCCACCCTCCTCAAGAATCGATTGTTTTACCTAAGTCTAAATGCAAAAAAATATTGCAGGGTTGCAGGGGCCCCGCCACTGGCCTCAACGATCGATTTAAGGAAAAATTAATTGATCGGCTGGCTCGCTAGCTCATTGAACGAGGAGTTTTGTTAAATTAACAAAAGTATCGCTAACAAGGCCTCAATTGTTCATCCTATCTAACCCGATTTTTCTCCATGTCGACGGACGTTTCTCAAACTCATCATTATCGCTAGAGACTAGCATGAGAATCGTTGCTGATCACGCTTTGAACTTTTAACAACAATCACTGCGTCAAACGTGCAACAAATAAAGCTTCTCCGGTAACCCGCAACCAGAACTTTATAGTTTGCTGAGCGTCAAGAGTTGAAACGGCTAGCCCGAGGTTGCCAGGTTGTGCAGCGACGATTCTTCACATTTTATAATGCCTCATATGGGCAATTTGAGGGAATTTCTCGGAAGTTTGGCAACTACTAGCTGGCGCGAGAGGCGAATCTTTTGTTTTCATCGCGGACTCGACTCGAATCGTGTTCACAACAGAGTATCAATTAACAAGATAAGTTCTCTCTCCCTCTCCCCCCCTCTCTTACTCACTCTTGCTCTCAAAACGTTTTCATTGGTTCATTCACCATGATTCCGGTGCTAAATTGTGACTCGCCATTCAAAACTATACGACGTGTAGGCGATGAAAATAATATCCATACAGCGCAGACTTTGGAGTGCGAGAGAGTTGGATTGCAAAATTCAGAAGAATAGAAGAGTTCTGTCCTCGATCTCCCCACTTTCTCTCTCTCTCTCTCTCTCTCTCTCTCTCTCTCCCCCCACTCTCTCTCTCTCCCTCTCCCTCCCCCTCTCCCTCCCCCTCCACTCTCTCTCCCCACTCTCTCCCTCTCTTTTCTCTCTCTCCCTCTCCCTCTCCCCCCTCCCCCCTCCTCTCTCTCTCTCTCTCTCTCTCTCTCTCTCTCTCTCTCTCTCTCTCTCTCTCTCTCTCTCTCTCTCTCTCTCCGGTCCGACCCTGCAGGTTCCTTCGTGTCCGACATACAAATTGCCTCTAAACTAAGGAACGAGGGACGCGAAACAAGGACTCCAGCTTTGTAAACTAACCGGCCCAAGCACGGTGAAAGGCGGACGTAAGAGACTATTATACCTACGGTGAACCAAAAAGCCGCACACAGAGAGCCAAAGCTGACTTGTTTTTGATAAGATATCGGTAAGAGTTGAAAATTCAATGTTTAAACCTTGGGAACAGAAGATTGGAAGGAAAAACAAATAAAAAACAAACAAACAAACAAACAAAAAACAAAAAAACAAAAAAAAACAAGAAACAAACAAAAAACGAAAGAACAAACAAAAAACAAAAAAACAAACGAAATTTTTGTCCGGATAGTCACTCAAGGACATGACACTGAAATGAGGAAATAATATGGCAATATAATATCAGAAAATAAACGATGTAGCGACCAGGGAATTTCTGGTACTATTACCAGAATTCTAGCAATTGTATAGTTGCTTTTGAATATTTTGAGGAAATTTTGGTTCAATGGCCAGAGATTCAAATGGAAGCACCAGAATTTTTTACAACAGTAATAGAAATTCGTCGGTTTACATATCGCTGTGCTTCTGATAATATTATGATTAATTTTTCTTAGTAACTTACATTCCAAACCAATTTCAGTCGAATTTATTACAAAATTTCAATTTTATATGAGTTAAGGAGACAAACAAACCGAGGGCGTGTGAAACGGTTATAAAAGATCCCAAATCATGGCTTGGGCTTCCTCCATGCGGTGTCATCAAAATTACGTTCTCACAAGACCCTTCTATGGTTGCAGCTCTTCGGGGCGCCACAGAACTGCTTTCATCTCGTTCCACTGTAAGCTGGCCTCTAAGGTTAAGATTTTGCCGCCGCGTTGGTTAATAAACGCGGCTCAGCCTTTCCTTGGCCCAATTTGTATCAAAATGAATAATTTAAGCTCTCCTCAAGTGGGTTTTAATTATCTCGGATGACCAAGTTACTCATTAATATGAACAATCATTGCTTCATAAGGCAGCCGCGGCTCGTGCTTTTGAAGTGAATCCTATCCGATGGTGGTTCTCTACCACGTTCCATCCCCTTCCCTTTCGTTCCCCCTTTTCCTTTACGGTTCATTCCCCTGTACCGTTCCGCGTTCCGTCATTAAAACTTAGTCGGACCTCGGATGTCTCGTTAACGGTATTGTATGATCAGCGTATCAGTTTTCTCATTATAATACCTCCACCTCCATTCGCCCCTCCCACCTCTCTGCCCCCCTCCCCCCTCCCACCTTTTTGCCCCCCTCCCCTTTCTCCTCTCTCCTTACCGCGTGCCGTATCAAATCCTTCGCTACCCTGCTTCATTTCTTCTAATTTCTACGTAGAACCGTAGAAGAGGTGAATTTCGGTGAGGATTCATTCGCAGATTAAAACCTTTCCATGAAATTTTCGCTCACCGATATTAATCACAGCTCTCTCTAAAATTTTGACCGAGAATTTTCCCGCTTGACTGGTACAGGAAATTGCGGGTTCGGATATCGTTGGATGCATCAGCGGTGGACCGATCATTTTACTTATTCGCAAAACCGATCGCACCGGGAAAAATTTCCTGTAACCGTAACCGAACGTTTGTTTAATACTTACTTAACCGGAATTTCTATTATTGTAACGAGAAATTCCTGTTTTTTCAACCGGAAATCATGATACTTCAATAGGAATTTTGGTCAAGTGACAGGAATTAAACAGGGATTCTGGTTAAGTAAGATCCGGTTGAATTAACAGGCAATTTTTTCTCAGTGCGTTAAGGTTACCCCGGCGAAACTTTTCCAGATTTCAATCCGATGGATGGCACTACTAGTCGCTATTGGGAAAAGTCGTGTTTTTAGGATTTTAAACTGAAAACAAAGAAAAAACACAAAATTCAAGAACGTCAGCACCGAAGTATGCCACAAGGAACGCATCCTCGAAGGAGGCGCTCCAACTGTCACCTTATGCAGAAAAAGCACAGAGAGAGCGCCACCTTGAGCTCCGTGACAGCTTAAAATCCAGCAGCCAATCAGAAGCTATACCTCGTATGATGATACTCTTTTTAATATACAATGACTATCTCTATTATGACTGGCACAGTATTTTCTAAAGTGACCTTACGTCGTAAAAATATTGTTTGCAAAAAATTAAAATTAAAAAGAGTTGTTTTTGAAAAACCTGATCCGGATGAATCAAAGAAGTAAGAAATGAGTCAGTTTTTATCTTTCTGCATCATAAGCTCTCCTTCGATTGGGGGTGTTTGAGCTTTATACCTTCGAAAGCAAAGGCAAGTTCCAATGCAAACTTTTTAAGCTTCATCTGAAGGAATTGTATAAAAAAATGATGATCCTCTTTAAACGGGAAATACTCCGAACAACTTGACGTTGTTAGAGTGAAATGGATCAAGCGTATTTCTAAGTTTTAAAAAGTAGAGCCAAAAAGAGTTTGCAAACTTCTTTGAAACCACGGTGTGCGCTACCATAAATGTTTCTGTTTTTGTAAAGGAGGCGTGAACTTTTCTCAAGTCGTAAGTGCCATCAGATGTTGCGAAGATTGGCCAACTTTTTCTTTTCGTAAAAAAAAAAAAAAAAAAAAAAAAATAATCGACAGCTCGAAACGAAAATTCTGACAGATATTTCTCTTGAATTAGACAGGAAAAAAACTCACAAAGTGTGGATTTCCGGTTGGTTGGTTCCTCTGATTGGTTCGCCAAAAAAGTGACTGCGCCGCCATTTTTCTTACCGCGTAATTTAAACTGAGAATTTTCACGGCAGTGGAAGTGGTGGTAAACCTAATCCAACCTCCATCAAAAAATGTCGATCAGTAATCCCTAATTCAAAGTATGATCCCTAACTGAGAGATGAAAATTCACACTTGCAAAATCCAAAACTATACATAATCACCTTTAAAAGCTCCAATAACTTCAGAAAACTTATAATAAGTTGCAAAATGAAGAAGGCGGCGGAGTCGCTTTTCAAAGGTGGCCACGACTACTGAGCCGAGTGTTGTCCATACCTGCCTTCCATCCGCCTTGGGCATCGATCAGATACCTGAAGAATGGAAACATAATAGAGTATACATCGATACAGGGTGGATTTTTCACCCTAGATTTGGCAAAAGGTGCGAAGTGAGCAAATAACGCCAACCATTTTTCAGTCTAACGCATCCATATGCATTCCATTGGGCAATAAAATTCGTTCTAGAATCAGTCTAAATCCCTCTGTCTCCCAAAGACCGGTCCTCGACTTATAGAACACATACTTTGCAACGGGATACTTTATTAGAGTGAGCGGCGATAGATGTTCGTTGCACTCTCGTTGAGATTCAAACGAGATACAGAATAAAAAATAAAAAAAGATGAGTGCGAAAGAGACGAGCGGGGTAGACGAGAGAGAGAGAGAGAGAGAGAGAGAGAGAGAGAGAGAGAGAGAGAGAGAGAGAGGAGAGAAGAGAGAGAGAGAGAGAAGAGAGAAGGGAGAGAGAGAGAGAGAAAGGGAGAGAGAGAGAGAGAGAGAGAGAGAGGAGGAGAGAGAGAGAGAGAGAGAGAGAGAGAGAGAGAGAGAGAGATGGGGGAGGGAATTCTAGGAAAAAACGTGCAAGTTTCAAAGCGAGTAATCCTTGACCTACATGGCAACATTCCAGAGCAATATGTTAGTCGGATAAAGAATGGGCCAAAGTTGAGGATGCCGAGGGGGGTGGTAGAGAAAAGGAAGTGCGAATGTGCGATCAACGGGAATTCAAATACTTCCTCGACGACAAAATGTATCAATAATATTTCCTTTACCCTCTCCCTCCACCCCCGCGGTATGTATTATATATATCCAATGATAGAACCAAGACCAGATTTTAATCCAAAAGAGGGCACTCACACTTTGAGGAAGTCTCGCGAGTATTGCGGTGTGCATGCCGCTTGCTACTCAGTCCCCGTGTCAAAATCAGCCCTTCCCTTTTCACTGACTTCGCCCGACAGTGGTTTTAAATTTCAGCTCACTAGAAAAACAGTTGGGAAAATTTTACCAAGATGAAAAAAGGGGCGTTCCTGTTCGACCTTTCCCTCGATCAAAAGGGTTCTGATTTATGGGTAAATGACCGAATTAACCAATGGGTCTGCTGCAAACTTTTGCAACGGCGCTATAGAGTGATTCATCTTCACGGAAAAAACAAAGTTTAGGTACAACCGCAGCAACTTTTTAAAATAGCTTTGCAAAGCAAAAGTTCTAGATCTACCGGAGAAAGCTGCAGTTGTACCGAAACACTCCGTCGGTAGAGCTACAGCATTTCTTATTGCATTTACTCTAACGCAGTAGTGCTTCGGTACAACCACAACTTTCTCCGGTAGAGCTAGAACTTTTGCTTTGCGAAGCTATTTTAAAAAGTTGCTGCGGTTGTACCTAAACTTTGTTTTTTCAGTGTTGTGTAAAATGGCAAGAAAAGTCCATTGGTGACTATAGAAAGTTATAAGATGAAAAAACAAACTCACCAGAGGCATCTAACTGAAATCAAAGATGGCGGTAAAATATCGAGCAATGGGGTTGTTGTAAAGGTCGGAATTTTATGTTTTTGATTACAGATTCTGAAAACGTTCGCCGAGTAGAGCATTTTCGTTTTTTTGTTTTATTCCTACGACCAATAGAAGCCGAGATAATCGACTTTGAAGCATCGCCAATTATTGCATCATATATACTAATTATTGCGCAATCCAGTGCACTCCGGTTCTCATATCTCTTAAACTTCCAAAAATAACCCTATCGACCTATACCTCATTTTTGAAGCAGAAGTCAAACGGAATCGTTCTGTGCAAATCTCAGGTCTCTAACTGCTGTCGTTCCAAAATGGCGGGTTTTTTTATTTTTATATTCTGGCGCCATCTTAATATTTGGATCGGCGCCATTTTGGAACGACAGCAATTAGTGACCTAAAATTTGCACAGACCGATTCCGTTTGACTTCTGCTTCAAAATGAGGTATAGGTCGATTGGGTTATTTTTGGAAGTTTAGGAGATATGAGAACCGTAGTGCACTGGATTGCGCAATAATTAGTATATATGATGCAATAATTGGCGATGCTTCAAAGTCGATTATCTCGGCTTCTATTGGTCGTAGGAATAAAACAAAAAAACGAAAATGCTCTACTCGGCGAACGTTTTCAGAATCTGTAATCAAAAACATAAAATTCCGACCTCTACAACAACCCCATTCCTGTATGCAAGCACCATGAACATCCAAGATGGCCAACCTCACAACATTGATCACAACCAATCACAACGCAAACAAACTCATAACCTCCGATGATGCTGTGAGGTTGTTAACGTTGGCCATCATGGATGTTCACGGTGCATGCACACAGGTTGCTCGATATTATACCGCCATCTTGGGTTTCTGTTAAACACCTCTTGTGAGTTTAATATTGCATTTTATGACTTTCTGCTGCCACTAATGGACTTTTCACGTGATTTCACTCAAGATTTAACACTTTGTATCGCTGTAGCAAAAGTTTGCAACAGACCCATTGAGCACATTCTGTATTGGCCTCCAAAGACTTATCGATCGATTGAATAGTGCCAATGAGGCACCTTCATTCTGCAAACTTTCGCTATAGGTGATTGACGAGTTGATTCTTGCATAAACACCTGTAAAAATGACGATGAAAACACTAAAAGAAAAATCAGAAAATTTCCTATCAGAATCGGGCTTAATGGCGGAGTTACGCAGATACAGCATGGGAGATTCCTACCTACACGGAAAAAAACTACGGTGACAATAACCATACGGATACCTGATTTTGGCACCTGCTAGATGTGTTGGTAATGTTAACCAGAAGTATACTATGTTTTGACTAGGTACTAGGTGATGTCACCTGATTGCAAGTCGAATTTACTCAAAGTATCGGTAAATGTACCATACTTCTGGTCAAGTTTACCATAACATCTAGCAGGTGCCAAAATCAGGTATCCGCACGGAAAAAAATCAGTGGTAAAATTAACCATAGCATAGTTGATTTTGGCACCTCCTACAAAGTATGGTAAATTTCACCTGATGTTTGGCATGATGAGGTACACTTTTGGTCAACGCATCCATCTGCGCGTTATATTAAACTAGTAGTGTGCTTCATCGTACCAAACATCAGGTGAAATTTACCATACTTTGTAGGAGGTGCCAAAATCAACTATGTTATGGTTAATTTTACCACTGATTTTTTTCCGTGCGTATGGTTATTTTCACTAATCTTTTTTTTCCGCGTAATTTGAGACATACGATATTATATTATTCATGTTGATATTTTTCTCAGAGTTTCCGTATAGAGAAAGGAACAAATTAGACAAGAATATCCCATTATACCCGCGTAGCTCCGCCATTATACGATCTTGCCGTTACAGCTGCTTTCTGAGTTTATAGCTGAACTTTAGACTTTTTAGTTTGACTGTCGTGATTTTTGCAGGTTTGTACCTCAGATGAAGCTATTCATTTGCTCACAGCAAAAGTTTGCAAGAGCTCTATTCAGCAACGTAAAGGCTTGATCCCTAACCTCTTTCCTAACCTTAAAAAGGTTGCGCTTTTTATTTCTTGTTTAAAGATTTTTACGCCATAACGACATAGTGTGTCCGGCTGTTATGAACGTAAAACCAGGTTTTCTCATCATAAGATACCTCTTTCTCAAACCTCTTGCAGGATTCCCATGTGTTTTGACCCGGTGATTTCAAATTCGGCCTTAGTTTTTACTCAAAACTCATACTTTTACCAGAATTTCGATTTTTTTTTGCTCAGAAGACGTAATTTCGAATTTACGTAAAATCTAGGCCAATTTAATGAAAACTGAGAGCAATTTGGAACTCAGCGCCTCAAAATACATATGATAGCGATGATAAAGTGAAATTGTAGGCGTAGAATTATTCTAAAACACTGAAAATTAGTAAAATTAACACTGATGGATGGTGAATGTCGCGGACACATTATGTCGTTTTTGATGCTTACTTTGGTTTAACAGCCACCTCCAAACGAAAACGCGCTTTTGAGAACAATCCATTCAACCAAAATTTGTTTGGCACCAGAGGTACTCAGACGCCAATCGATACGATGCATTGTTTTACCGAAACAGTCTATTCTTTGTAAAAAAAAATTCGACGAGAAACGCGCAGTCGCGCAGGTCTCGCAAAGGGAAAAATCAAATAAATATTTATTTCGGTCTACTTGAAATTTTTGCGTTTGAAATAGCGTTGACCTTTTCCCACATAGGATAATAGACAGCAAGTCAGCGACCTCTAAGACCTCTGCTCTTGTTACAAACGCAAGGGCCAGGAGGGTCACTCACTACTCCCACATACAGCTCAACGGGAAAACTTCGAACGTAAGAAAATGTCCACACCATCTAAACTGAGTAACTTCATAGAAACTTTTTTTTTTTTCGAGGAGGAGTATTTTTGTAACAACTATAGATTCGAGTAGAATGAAGGTCGGAAACTGGAGACGATAAAATACAGAGATCCAGTTTATTAAATTAATATTTGACTGCGACACGGGGTCATTTGTGAATAGCTACTTTGTTGAGCAGTTGGCTGTTAACCGCAAGCGCGGTTTAGTCTATTTCAATCAAAACTTTGGGAGAAATCTGGACAGAATGACTGAAAACAAAGGGAATTCAAGCTCGGGCCGCGCTTTTGCTGCAGTCCTACGCTGTATATTGCCACGATCCGCTTTAATAGCCATGCTATCTGCTACAAAGTTTACGACATGGGTCCGATTTCCAGCGGTGAATTCATGTTCAAATTAAATTGGACTGTTTATGAAATATACCCATAAAGTTTCGCAAACACCGAGACCCAATATTATAAAGCTTCCACTTTAATTTACCAGTTACGAACGGAACTCAACTTGAGCTATTGTCGTTTTCCGTAGATGAACAATGCATACAGTTTGGCGTCCAGAAATCGGTATTAAATTACTTCAAGCCATTTTTCCAAATTTATTCATATTTTTTGATTAATTTATCTAGTTGTTATTATTTTTTCCTTATATTTCAACGATAAAAGTCCGTTAAAGTTTGATCGTTGCCTAAAAATTGGTAGTGCCGGAATTAGAGCTGAAAAAAGAGCTTTAAAATTGTTTCAAATCGACAATGTTATTGAAAAAGTTAAGCTACCGTCGAGCTGCTTAGAATACTAAGACCAACTTTTTCCGTTTCACCAGGGCTGCCGTTTTGCGTAGAATCAATGCTATTTTTCTATTCATCGATGATTCCACCGGCTGAGAAAAGATTACACACTTCAATTCAGTGCATGACTGTAATAAACTAAAATCCTCGCATCTGTAATCTTTTCTCAACCGGTGGAGTCGTCGATGACTTTAAAAAACTTGCGGATATTTTAATTATTCAACGGAGTTTCATCCGATTAAGGAAAGATTACAGATCGGAGTATTTTCGTGCGTTACAGTCATACGCTGAACTGAACTGTGTAATCTTTTCTCAACCGGTGGAATCATCGGTGATTAGAAAAATAGCATTGATTATACGCAAAACGGCAGCCCTGCGTTTCACTCACGATACTCCTTGCGAGTTCACCCTATATTCTTCTGGCTTTTATCAGTTTCATCATTTCAAACAATTGTTCTTCATCCTTATTTATAAAAATATGCTTCTTCCAAAAATACTTATGTTGGGTCATTCCGGGTCGAATGTAGCACTTATTGCAATTTAAAACAGTAACTCTACTTTAAAGTTTGACATTTTCTACTTTACTGCAACGAAGCTGGCAAGCAAGTCGTGACCTCCAACCTTGGTCATTCGCTGAAAAGTTCAAAACTGTATGTTTTAAAGTAAATAAAAGGAAAGGTTTAAAACGAAACGGACGTTGCATTCCACCCGGAATGACTTTGTTTCAAAATTTCAATCGTGCAAAAAAAAAAAAAAAAAAAAAAAAAATCAAGCATTTGTGGCAATGAAAGTATAATTTCTATATGGTTGCCTGAAATCGAGTGCTGAATTTAGGATAAAGTATGGTATCAAAAAAATACAATACCTACTGTCTCATGGGCGAGACACTGTTCAAGAGGGGATCCCTTCCAATCACAACTTTCTATGCTGATGAGCAAAGTGATTCATCAAACTCATCAAAGAGAAAATGGCAATAAGATGGGACACCCGGACACCTGTGACCTGCTAAAATGGTGGACACATTGAATTTATCTTGAAACGCCTTTTGTGCGGTCATGAGTATAAATTTGAAAATTTTAGATGCTTCCAATAATATTTGCTTTTTACGATGCTTTACATGTGAATCGATTCTCCATAACGCTGTAGCAAAGGCTTGTAAACAGACCCATAAGTATAAATTCTTCAACTCTATACACCCGTAAAATCCATCACAGGAGCCGGATTTTTAGCGGAAACTTTCAAATCTCGTTCCTTTTAAGTTAGCGCACAGCTTGTTACATTTTGATGACAAGTGTCTAATAATACGATGCTAACCGGAACAGCGACAACGACATCAACGTTAACCAATAACCAAGAGCTCTCCTTTTACCATCTTGATATCAACAGTTTTATTGCAAAATTATCCCATCCAACAACATCTCTTCCGAAATAAAAGCTTTGATTTCCCCCGCATACTCGCGAGTCAAGAGCGAAAGGAGGGGGGGGGGCACGTAAAATTAATAAAACAACGATTGCTAAACGGTGGTGGAGGGCCAGGAGGGGGCGGCGGGGGCATTTTAATAGGGGCACTTCAAATTACGTTCCGCACGACCGCATAACAACAGACTTTTATGTATTGCTGCTTTTCTAATAAAGTTCGAATACTGCGCGCAGCGGCCACACCGACCATGAGGCGTAAAACGGACATAAACCATATATTTTTTTACCCGAACACGATTTGTCATGGATGCTTTTCTGATAAACGGTTATATTGTATCGTTCCGATCTACGATTATCAATCGCTGATACCTGTTGGTGTGCCGTGCATTTATGTTTTATGTTGTAAACTTGTAAAGCTTCAGCTTTTAAGCCGAGTTTATGCTTGAAGACTACATGGAAAGAACATGATAAAGTTCCTTTACTTAAGCTAGGGTTTATACTTGAAGATTTAGCGGTAAGATCATGATAAGTCATTTTGCTTAAGCTGGGTTTATACTTGAAGACTGCGTGGAAAGAACATGATCAGTCACCTCGAAAATTAACAATCAAATGTTTAGCTTGATTCAGACCCTCATTTTCAAAAATTCAACTCTCATTCAAAAATTCGCATTAGAGCAGTTGCAAGGGTCTGAATTTGTTTGTTTTTTATGTAGTAAAATATAGTAAATATTATAGTACTCGAAGAGCTGAGAATAATAATGGTGCCTTTGGTTTGTTCCTAAATGTTTCGGTTTTGGAGATACACACGTGTAAAGTTGCAAAAAAGTGTGTGCGTAGTGACGTCACTACGCGAAATTCCCATTAAAACGATGTACTTTGTTTGGGCCGAAATCTCTTCTCCGGAAATATGAGATTTAGGTACAAACCAAAAGCATCTTTATTCTCAGCTCATCAAGTACTTTAATTATTTTTACTAAAAAAATAGCATTAAAGACCCTTGCAACAGCCCCGTTCGAAAAAAACGAAAAAAACTGACAAGTAGTGGCTAAAATATTAAACTAAACAAGCAAGGGGTGGACTTTTGATAAACTCTGTACACTGCGTAAATTTATTGAATCCTCTGAGAAGCCATTAAAAAAAATTACCCCAAATATGCCCCGCTCTATTATAGGGTAACTGGGACTTCTTGATAAGAGAAACTCCAACGCGGAACAAATTGAAAAGAGGAATCAAAAGTTTCAATCAAAATCATGACTTACTGCCGCGTTATTTTCATGATGGAAATGGAAGGAAATGCCGGTCTACGAAAGTGAATATTCGCGAATGATTATACGAAGAAATTTGAATAACGGCCGGGGGATGGGAGGGCGGAGGGCGGGGGGGGAGAAGAGAGGATAGGTCGGTGTAAAGGTGAAAGTGTCCGCTTGAAAGTTTGCCAAAGATTCTGTCGTAACGGAAAGAGTATATTTCGAGAAACTCCCATCTAATTTTCTCTCGTCAAATCTTTAACTGAATGGAAGAAATTTGAGCTCGAGCAGTTTTTCCATGTAAAAATGAGTTGCAGGGCTTTTCTCGCGATGAACAGGCGGGCATTAAAGTTTCGAAGCACAGTATAATTCCAATTCATGGTCGATGATTTCAATAATTAAATATTCGTTAGGGAAATGGCAGAGGGTGAGAGGGGGTTGAACAAAGTACGAGGAAAAGAGTCCTGAAAATCTATGGCAGTCCTGTCTGTCAATAGTTCTCTGAAAATCCGATAAAACTACACCAGAGAAAACTTGGAAAATCAATTACGATAGTGGGGACATGCAAGCTTTTTCCATTCACCTTAGAACAATAGACTGGTTCAGTAGGGGACAGGTGATTTGAAATGAGAAATGAAATGCAGCTTCAGCAATCAAAATTTGACTTTTCGTTTACTTTTCTTGAATTTGAGAGTTAGTTTTAAGTAATTTTTTTTAGTGTTTAAAATGGTGACCGAAAAATGGTAAAAGTTGATTTAACAAAACCGGGATGCTATACATCAAAACAAATAGTACTGGTTAACTAACAACAAACATTTTTGAACCAACAAAATTGTTGGAAAATTCACCTTACAGTTTGTTAAATTAATGATCTATTTTGACAGTTTAACAAAAATATATGTTGTTAATTTAGCATCCCGTTTTGCTAACTTAACTTTTAACATTTGCGGTCACTACTTTTAACAATAGAATTTTTAAACCAACTATTATTATTACTTTTTTCGGGTAGCGAAATTATATTATACTGAAAAAAAAAAAAGTCATAAATTCTAATACTTCTAGGTTAGGTTAGGTTATTTCACCAGGATAATCTGATGTTTCTTTCAGAGTCTGGTCATCGTACCAGAACTTCCTAAACACATTGCCAGGAATTATGAAACAAATACCAGAATCATGGTAACAGTAGCAGCAATTTCCTTCGTTGCTTCCAGTAATCTTTTCCCTTTCAAGCCAAGAAGATCTTGAAAAGATAGCGAGAAGGATAGCGAGAACGTCTAAACGACTCACCCTGCTAAGTGCTGACAAGATGGAAAGCCAATTTGCAAACCCCGTAAAGCGTCTATATCTTTTTACTTTCCGATCATTCGAGGAATTTACGAAACACCCTGGAAATCTGTGCACGATAATGATGTTAATTTTTCGCGAGGTAACGGATACTTTGCTTGCCAAAATCGGAGTGAAAACGAGTTGATAATTATACTCATTCCAGGGATACAGAATCTTTTCCGAGAAGAGGGTTTTTGAAGAATTTAATTAAGCAAAAGAGGAGGCAGGGAAGAAGTGGGAGGCTTTGCTTGGTGTACTTACACAGCGCAACGTGGCCAAATGGTGACAAAAAAAAAAAAAAAAAAAAAAAAAATCTGAAAATTTTGCAAGAAACTAAAGGGAAAGTTGACGAGTTTTGCAGTTACTATGTTTTACAGATGCCGCTTTGAAGGTATACAAATAAAGGTGTTTGTTAACCCTTTCAATACCACGCCCGAATAGATGCGTTTTCGTCCGAAATTTAAATCGTGGAGAAAATTGATTTCAAGCACAATTTGACACAGAAAATCACCATAAACGAAACAAAATGGAGCTCTTGCAAGTAGGCTTTTGCTGTAGGCAAATAAAGTGTCAATTCCGATGTAAAATGCTGCGAAAATAACGATGAGACCACTAAAAAAGTCTAAAACTCACTCCTCGCACAGAAAACTTAACTTTTGTATGTACGCACCAACCTTGGATTCGGACCCCAAACAAAAGAACAGGACATGAAATTAAGTGTCGTCTTCCTCGTTTATTACGCAACGTACACTGAAAAAAACTGTGCTCCGGTAGAGCCGAAGCACGAGCTGATTCAGAGCTTCGCAGAGCAAAGTTCGGTAGAGCATGATCACGTGCTTCGGGAAAGTATATAAAGAAGAGTAAATAAGAAGCGTGCCGGACCCCGGGATCGAACCAGGGGCGTACCGTTACGATGTCCAGTGCGTTGCCACTGCGCCGCTGAGAGCTGATGATAGGGTGGGTCTGATTGTTGCGTATATAGGGTAAGTGCTCCGCGGCGCTCGCTCACTCTTTCCAACGCGCTGAGTGAAGTGAGCAAACCCTGCGAATATGCTCCTAATTATATAGTAGCATTCTTTCAGAGTATCGCCGATGACAAATTAACAGAGTAAATTGATTTCAAGAGTGAATCCGTTCTACTCTGATACTTAACAGAGAAAATATGGCGGCAGGTCCTACTGATTGTATGTCATTGCACGTGTTTCCCGCCTATATCGCAATGGTGAAGCAAGATTTTCGGTACGGCTACAGCATGTGGCTCGCTACTAACGACGGAAAGCCCGCTAGTCACAGAACTTTGCTTCGGATATGCCTCCTACAGCTTCCCGAAGCATGTATTCGGTAGTCTGAACTTTTTTTTTCAGTGTAGAACATTTCTGTAGTTAACACCGTACTCCTAGTGACAAAATGTGTATAAATGGACCTTTAATTCCTTCAAATTTACTTTGTGAGAGCAAATTCATTAATCTCATAGTTCAAATTCGTAGGTTATGTTCTTTTGTTTGGGGTCCAAATCCGAGGTTGGTGCATACCATACATGCAAGGGTGGTCACCCAAAATTTCAAGTTAAATTTTCTCTGCGAGGAGTGAGTTTTAGACTTTTTTAATGGTCTCATCGTTATTTTCGCAGCATTTTACATTGGAATAGATACTTCATTTGCCTACAGCAAAACCGTGCAAGAGCTCCATTCTGTAAAAATCGTTCACAAAGGGCCACAATTCTCCGCGTACGACACGTTCGTGGACGATATTCGCGATTCCCAGTTTCGCACCGTTTGCAGAACTCCTTAAGATTCTGCGAGAACAACTTCGAATATGTATAAAAAAAAAAATACAGCTATAGATTCATCAAGACGATTCGAAATGAATTTTCCGTCAAGGATAGGGTATTTTTTTTCCAGTCATCTGCGGCAGCTTTTTTTTCTGATTGGTTCAAGTGCAAAAAACGGAGAAAAGGAGGGACCCGGAGTTAAGTTTCTGTGAAATGATGAAAGGGAGCAAATTCGGCTCTTTTTTCTGGTTCTTCGAGTAACCCACTCACAATTCTTTCTCGCACTTTTTATTCCTCCATCCCTTAACACTTTTGACCGATTTGTGAGCCCTCCTTCCCCCCTTCTACGAGAGGAAATAACTATTAAATTCAGTGGTTCGCCGATACAGGAGAGAGAGAGGGAAGACCGTTTTGCCGTTTGATTCGAACGAACGGTCGTAATCGTTAAACACTGAATCAACTCGGGAAAGGACCACGCGCGTATTACTCGCGAGGCGCGTTCTAATATTCCCCCATTTAAACTAATGTTATTGCCTCTACGTCATTACTGCGCCCTCTTTTTTTATTCGTTGCTTTCTTCCTCCCCCCCACCCCATTCCACCACCACCCCTTTCCTTCATCAATGTTTTTTCCCCCTTTCTGATGACGGAGACGTGACGATATACATCCATACCACTGTTGCCGATCGTCGTTAAGAAATTAATTATAATGACTCCGTTGCTTACTTTTGCTACAACAATATAGAACCTTGATTATTATGAGTAAAATTCGGCAAAAATAACGATGCGCATAGTAAAAACGTTCAAAAACCACTCACAATCAGTATGGTGATCCCATGGCACGTGACCAAGGCGATCGATTAATGGTCATTTCCCGGACTCTGCGGAGTTTTTTTTTGTAAAACCAGGATTGTCAGCACCTGGAGGTAGATCTAACAAAGATATCTGTTAAGTTTGGATGATCCTCGAATCCGGAAAATAAGGACGTAACTATGGAAATCCGGAAACCGTTGCGCGATACGATAAATCGAACAGCGGTTGTGCGAATTCCCATGGCCATGTCTTTATTTACCGGATTCGAGCTTCCAAACTTAACAGATATCTTTGTTAGATCTACCTCCAGGTGCTGACAATCCTGCGGGTCGATCATTTACTTCATCGTTAAACCGATCGTTATAACTGTCTACGAATGATGCTATTGGTCGAAAATTGTAAAACTTGGCAGTTGCTATGGTAACCATCGTTAGGGGTCTCGTTTTATAAAGGATACTCATGAGTAACCTTTAAAAAACGGACACTATAACGATGGTTACCATAGCAACGGCTAAGCTTTACAATTTTCGACCAATAGCATCACTCGTAGACAGTTATAACGATCGGTTTAACGATGAAGTAAATGATCGGCCCGCCTAATATCTTTGTTCACTTACAATTTGGGCTAATTTTGGGGGGACATATTTTTGCACATTCTTTCTTGAAATTACAAACTCTTAATCTGTACTCACTAAAATTGACATTTTTCGTATTCCCCCCTCCCTTCTTGAATTTTCTATGCGTGCCAAAATTTCGGAATGTGCCAAAACACCGAGGGAGAGGATTACCCCCTCAACCACCTCCTCCCTCCCCCCCCCCACAAATGACGCTACTTTCTATAGCCCCTCTAATGTTACAGCTCGACGGGTTGAAGCTTTTGATGAGAAAAGGGTTCATCAAATATCAGGATGGAAGTTTTTAAGTCGAGCCCTCTCATGAATTCCGACAAAAACGTCGAATTTCTTCTCTGAAAAGTATAATGAAAAGCGTCAACTTCACACACCATTCGGTGACGGGCGGGGGCTGTTCGTCGGCGCTTAATGGATCAAAACATAAATTTTTCTAGACATAAAAACAAAAGTTTCTGTTTTTCACTTCAGAAACGTTTAAAGGTTGGTAGTTTCTCGCAAAAATCATGTAATTCGACTTATACAAGGAATAAAGCAATTATAAGCTACTTTTTTACTGTAAATCTTAACGCGTCTATTGGTTAATTCAATCTGAATTTTTGTTCGTTGAATTGTGTCCGAAAAATCGGTTACTTCGGTAAACTGTGCGGTGGAGAGTGGCGCGGAGATGGACCGCAAACGCTTTTAATTCCTTCAACGATAAGAATTTTTTCTCTCACTTCTCTTTTTCTCCGAACTTGTTTTTTGCCTTCACTTTCGAACTATGATTCGTCTCTCATCTTCCTCTGACGAACCGGATAGGATTCCCGAGAACAAAACGTAAATAGTACGCTCAGTTTGTGATGGAATGATCCATTGGCCCAAAACACAACAACAGCCCTCAGAATGTAAACAAATGTTCAAAAACGCATCCAACGGCGATGCCCATGGTTTCACTTGTCTTAACTCTCAACATACACTGGGACTCTACGCTGCATGACCCACCCCAAAGGCCTAGAAACACCTAGGGTGTGTTGCTTTGTTTTTAAACTGCATAATGGGGCTCTTGCAAACTTTTGCTGTGAGGAAATAAATAGTCCAATCGGATGTAAAAACCAGCGAAAGTCACGAAAATCACACTGTAAAATCTAAATTTCAGTAATAAACTCACAGAACTGCTCTTAAGGCAAGATCGTAATGGCGGTTCAACGCAGGTATCATGGGAGATTCCTGTCTATTATGTCAGTTTCTCAACGGAAACACAGAGATACGACTCAATTTAGATAGGAATCTCCCATGATACCTGCGTCTCTCCGCCATTATGCCCGATTCTGAGAGTGAATTTCGTGATTTTTCAGTGTCCATATCGCCATTTTTACAGGTTTTTCTGCAACAGGTTGTACAGGTTTCAATCCCATGTAGCAAAAGTTTGCAAGAGCCCCATTTGAGGTTCCACAATATACATAATCACTAGTGCAACGAGACATTTCACAACTCTCTCTCCCTCTATTCTCCGTTGTAACACTCCATATGTTGGACAAGGATAACCAAAGGTTTAAAACCCTCACTTTCAATCCTTTCTCTGCTTATGCATTCAAATGGTAAATTAGAGAGATGGAAACTGTCCTGGCTACGTCACAGTAAGTACAATGTATCATGACCTGCCAAAGAAAGTGCTCTGGTCGGAATATCTACTCTTTCACATGGGCGGAGCTAGCAATTAGGCAACTATGGATTCTTTCCATTTGAATGTATGAGAAACAATCGATTAGAAATTGAGCCATGGCCCCCTCAAGAATCGATTGTTTCTCATAAATTCAAATGGATAGAATCCACAGGTGCCAAATTGCTGGCTCCGCCCATGCTCTTTTAAATTTTGGCAATCTTTGAACAAGTTTGCGGCTTTTAAGTACTTCAAGACTACGCAGAATACCCATTTGAAGAGAGCGCCCTGAGGAATCGAAATTTCTATTGAAAACAACGGAAAAGTTTAACGATGACAATTTCGACCTGATGGGTGCTTTCTTTTGCATGTCATAGTACCGTCAACGAATAAAAGAATGTCAGTTGAACCCTTAGATTTTGGTTAAGGTAGGCAACCTGAAATACATATCACTATGAATTCAAGCATTGCTGGTAGCCTAACCAAGCTAAAATCCAAGGCGTCGACTGACATATTATTCAATTCACCGACTGAACTTTCTCTCTCAAATGAGGTTTTCAACACTAGTCGGGCATCCACCGTATCAAACAAAGCGGCTTCGCAGTGCAGAAACGCCGTTCTCTAAAATGCAACGCAATTTCCAAGCAGTGAAGTTCGCAGGGTAAACCACATTTCTCTCAGACTGAGTTCGCTGTTGTTCAGAGGTCCTCGTTGTGACAGCTCAGCGCTGCCACGCCACGCCACGCCATACCATGCACGCCACGCAGCCCTGGCCAGCTTGGCGAGGCGCGGCGCTGTGTGGCGCCAGCCTGTCATTTTTTAAATACTAACACTTCTGTCATCTTTTCTATATCCTTCCGTTACGCCCTGCCCAGCCTTTGTTCTGGCGCACAATGAACTAAAACACAGGACTTTCTGAACTTGCCGTCGGGAGAATCGTTTGTTTTCCAAATATTCGAACGACTTTTGTTTTTGGGTCGTATGGTCTTGAAACAACTATTCCCGCTGAATTTTGATCTTGATCAATTGAGTCGTTCCAAAACACCAGTATCATCACACAAAAAGGATCAAATGAACAATTATTTATCCTCAAGCTGCAATGGGGCAGTTGCAAGGGACTGAAACGTCGTCTTTTTTATAAAGAAAATACGGAAGTACTTAAAGAAAATACGAAAGTACTTAATGAGCTGGAAACAAAGATACTTTTGGTTTCTAACTAAGTCACATTGTTCCAGAGATGAGATTTTGGTCCAAAATACATGGTTTAAAATGGAAATTTCGCGTAACGTCCGAAAAAATCTATACTTGTGTCCAGTGAGTGCCGAGGCACCCAACCATCATAAACCAAGTTTTTCATCCGGCTCTGATGGGACCCGCCTCTTCTACCGCCCTTTTTTTTACTTCTCAGTAAATTTCATTTAATTTTACAGAAACAGAGAAAACACTAATTCTATCTCGCTCGAAATTATAAGCTATGAGGTCTCAGTAACTCATATTAAACGCAAGAAAAAAAAGTCTAGTGTTTATTTGATCCAAACCATAGGCACCGCCTTCGCGCCGGCAGCAAATTTTCCAAGCGAATGCAGAATCGCAAAACTATTTCTAAAAGGGAGGCAAAGCCTCAAATTTTGTAAAATTTTTGCATAATTCCACCCCAAGTTTGGTTAAATTGGTACTTTTCTATTTCCGGGAGCGGAGCAAAGTGCCTTTCTGCGCTCCCTCAATCCCTTAGGGTGCCCATAATCTAAAAGTGTCTCTTTTTGAAGAAAAATAGCAAGCACTGAAATAAGACATTGGAAATAAAAATTTATTGTTACCTTCAATATTTAATTACAGCTAAGAGGGTTGGTAAATAATTCAACTATCTACAGTCAAGTTTGTTGATTCTGCAATTAACTGGTTCATGACAATTTTTTTTTTTTGCACTGACCCTATAATTACAGTATATTTTTAATAACTGTTCGAATTTTCTTTTTTACTTTTCCAGGATTTCCAGACCCAAGATCAACTTGCAATAACACCTATAATGTAAACTGGCCTACTTTGAGGAAGGTCCGTATAGGGTCACTCCATCATAACTGTCCCACCCGCACAACATTTTAAATTTGAACTTGTTCCTACAAAAACTCATTTTTTTTCACTTTTGGCAATGAGGAGGGTATAATGTGTCGTACATTTCTTACCCAAAACTCCAAGCACTAACAAGTTGAAAACTCCATAGTTCAGCAAGAAAAATAAAGGGTTAAAATGTTGCGGGTGGGAAAGTTATGGTGGAATGACCCTATGGCAGAAATTTCTAAACATCGCGTAACACCTGTCATTCAATCCCTTCTTCAAGATCCCGCAGAATCTTAATTCGCGCTGTTCTTACCCGAACAATATCCCAATCAAGAGAAATCCAAAAATTAAATTAAATTACGTCTTTTGATTTTGATTGAAATGTAGAAGAAAGATGGAGCACTATGGTCTGAGATCAAACAAAAGTGTCAACAAATCAGCGAAAAAAAAATAAATAATCGTTTTCGACATTTTAATTAAATAATAAATAATTTTTAATTAAATAACCTGTCAAAAGTGTTTCTGCGATTAAATTTGGTATTGAGAGTTTATAGATAATAAATTGATGAGAAATTTACCTTTATGATTTTTGGCTCCTGTTTGACGAACTTGAACCATAGTGTTGAAAGCAAGACTCGAGAGATGTTGACTCAACAACCGATCGAGATCTCCCGATGAGGAACGCATTGTCAAGCAACAGATACCGAGCAACTATTCGTGCACTCCAGAGCTGGTTTAGTATACACTCCTAATTGAAGGCGTTCTTGGCCTTCTCGTGCGGTTTATTTTTTCGATTAACTATCTTCATTCTACTCACTTCGTTTGTCCTCTCTTAAGGCCTCTAAATACGTTAAAATTGGATCCTCAAAGTAGCTTTATATCTCGTAGGAACTGGGGGATCAATGCGCACCATACATCATATGTGTTTTTTGGCCCCTGTTTGACGAATTCAGACCACAGTTGGATCCGGCAATCTCGCAACTGCGCACTCTACCCATTTAGATGTATGACTAAAAATCGATTCTTGAAGGGGCTATCGCCCCGTGACGAATCCATTATTTCTCATGCAATCAAACGGGAAATGATGGGGGGAGGAGGATTCGAACTTTAAAATGGAATGAAACTATCTTCGACAACCTTGGCGCTTGTGAGGACGCAGTTTAGTATTTTTAAAGACTCGGACAGCATCAAATGATTGGTTTGAAAAGTTGGAATAGTGACCGACTTCGAAATTTTGCAAAACTATATTAACCATACTCTGCCCTGCCATCAATTTCGAATTTCGCGCCCTCGACGTCATTTTCACGGCGGATGGAGAAGCGTGTGCGTTTGAGTGCGTATTTCCGTAACCATTTTTTATTTTCACTCCCTTGACATGAAATTTTCAAGACACGAATAAAAACCGACGACGGAGAGAGAAGAGAATTTTAAGCTCAATTCCGAATCCAAGCACCGACATTATTTTCTGACGGGACGTTTGCAATATAAAAAGAGAGAAAGAGAGAGGGATAGAGAGAAAGAGAGAAGGGGGCGGAGGAATGGAAAGTTTTCGAAACAAGGAAGGAACTTCCAGTGATAAACCAAAATGAAAAATAAATAGTTGTCGCTCTTTGAAAGCCTCGAGAGAAAAAAAGAGAGGGGGGAGGGGGAGAGAGGAAAAAAACCATTTTGGGGAGGAAAAACGGAAAAGATGTCCTTTTCAGACGTCTTGAACTTTCTCCGGACGTTACTGGGCGAATGTACGCATAACTGTAGGGAAAGAAAGAGACGAGGCGTAGCGTGTGAGGGAGTCGAGGAATGAGGGAAGGAAGAAAAGGATAAAAAAAAAAATAAAAAAAAACGAAATCAACGTCATTATTCGTGGAAAATGCGAGAGAAGACAGAGAGATAGAATCTCCTACACACATGCGACGTCTTTGTCAACGTTTTTCTAGACATCTTGAAACACACTTACAAAACACATCACGGCCTTTTTCCGAAACCGTTTATCTGTCCCAATACTCCTGGATCGGTCGAAAACGCACGATTAGCTTAATGATTTATGGGTTCCCCATCAAGGACATTAGGAAAACGGACAAAATCTTGAAGCTTGGAGTATAAATATGTGCTCCACGTTTGAAGGAAAGTATGAGAACCCCCCCCCCCCCCCACACTCCTCATCGTGGTTATAAAATGATCCTCATCACCGGTTTCATTGTCTTCCATGATGCGATGTAAGTACTCGTATAAAGGTGAATGAAAACGTTATTCGCACCGTGATGACGTCAAAATCAAGTAAAAATGTATAGTATAAGGAACCAGTGATGCTAATATTTTTTACTATATTGCTCGAAAATCGAAATATCGATTGAAATGACGATTTATCGATGGAAATGACGCAGTTCAGATGATTTTGAGGGTGATAAGAGTCTCTATTGGTTATTTTAAAACAGATTTCGGGAACATCCCCCCCCCCGAAAAGATTTCGAAAACGTTTTAAAATCTATGCAAAAATCATTTTTGTCTTGATTTTTTTTTTAAAAAAAAAAAAAAAAAAAATCTTTAAAAGAGCGACGGCAAAGTTCGCCCCTCTTGGGGTACTCACAGATCTTTTCGAAACATGTCTCAAATGATACCTCATGATGACCTAATACTTCAGTGAAAATATTAGCTGGAGTTCTCGCATGGTCCTCAAGTTTTATCCCCCATCCCCCCCATCCCCCCAAGTTCTCCCCCCCCGTCGCATAGTCACCGAAGGAATTGATTTAAATCATATTGATTCAATCATGATTTCGTCATTGTCAGCGTTCCCTCTTCTTTTATACATAAATTTTGTAATAAGAGTGACACCGTGACGACTGACTGTACAGCTGAGACAAAAAGTTGGGAGGAGCGCAAGATCGAATTTCAATTGGAAGGAGGGGGGGGGGGGGGAGGGAGTGAGTGACTTCAAAAACACGAAATAGAGCGCACGGTTGAATAACTGAATTATAGGAAGAATCGCGACAGGGCTCGGTGGGGGAAGGGGGGGGGGGTGAGTGAGTGTGACAAGAATACAAAAAATCGAGACTAAACTTCCCCATCCAAAAAGAAAAGAAAATCGGAGTCAAAAGTATACGGTATCAAAATGATATCTAGATCACGATTCGGGAAGGAATCTACAATCGCGTGCTTTTCGATATGAATGAGGGTGAGATACGTGACTGCTAAGAGAAGATATATAATGGAGAGGGTAGGTATAGGGGTTGGGGTTAAAAGGAGGCAAAAGTAAAGGCTCAAAGAAAAAAAAAATAATGATGGCTATGGAAGCAGGGATTTTTTCCCATCCCTCTTTCTTTTCGGGTCTTTTCGGTAATTTAATTTGTATTTCTTTTTTTCTTAGATAAAACGATGCGTCCAAATGGAAATCCCTCGAGATCACTCAGCTTAGAACATTGTGATGACTGATAGTGATTTCGACGTTCATAATCTCTAATGACAAGGAAGTTACCAATTTTTAGAGAAAAAACGCGAAGGAAATAAAGTGGGGTCAGCCCCCGTGGTCTGGTGGTTAGCGTAACTGGCCACTATAACCTTGAGAGAGGTCGTGGGTTTGAATCCCGGCAGAGGTGACAAAATTTGACGATCTCACACGATAAGATCTATAGTCATCTAGATGAAACATGGATCTAACTCTTCTCACCTTTTCATCTTTGCTTCTTCTTCTCTCTTCTATCTCGCCTATTGGACGTTAGTTGGCGAAAAGGGATACTAAAACTTGCTTCAAAAGAAGAGAAAAAAATTGGCAGGGACCATGTATTTTTTAGGCTTTTATAATTACCAAAACATAGTTCGATCTTTCTTGCGTTTTGTTTTGAGCAGCCAAATCTTTAATTTGTTATTAAATGCTTACCTTATTGTTTTAATTAGGTGATGGTTAATTATTATCATCCGGCAACGTAAATTGACAATTTCATTAGATTATTGAGTATAAATGGTGAAGGTGAATGGAAAGTTTGAGGGAACGTCTCGTTGTTTCTTTCATCTCACTTACCACTTCAAAGCTTAAAGTCGCTGGAACACAATTTCGAAACAGGCTCAAGCTGAATTTTATGAGTTTCCCGAAGGGATATTTTGGCAACAATTTAAAAATAAATATTGCAAACACTTTCAAAACGTTTTCGACAATGCTGAAATATTTGTTTTTAAAAGTGTTACACAAAAAAATTGTTCAAAGTCTGGTGAAAATGTTTTATGAAGATTATTTGTCAAAGAAAACATTTTAGAAAAAGTGTTGTGACAAAAATTTAACTATATTTCTGATATAAAAATTAAAAAAAAAAATACTTTTTCAAAACGAAAACAAATTTTCATAATAATATTCTGAAGGTTTTTGATTTTTTTATGTTTAATATGCTCCAATCCCCCCCTATTTTTTTTCCAGAAAAAATGTGTAATAATTTCTCGTAAATCCACTTTTGAAACCTTTTCAAAATGAAGAAAATACTTTCACAATGAATTAAAAACGTTACTTCATTCACATTTTCAAAAAGAATATTTCGCTTAAACAACTCGGCATTTCCAGAAATACTTTCGTGGTGGTTTCATATTGTGATCCAGGAAGTATTTAAAAAATACTTTCAAAATGTTTAAAAGATAAGGACGGAAAATTTCTGACAAAGTCGTAATAATATTTACAAAATATATTTTTCATAATTGGGTCTGTTTGGTCACTTCTTTGAAAGTATTGAAATTTAAGAAAAATTCTACCACGTCTAGCATGATTATTTTAACAGCTGTACGTACGTTAGTTAAATGCACTTATGCTTGCCTTTGGGCGAATCTCCGCCCGCCCCTCCCGTCAGAAGAAAAACACGCCTGTGTCACCGTTGAGCGACGCTCGATCGGAAAAATCGGTGAATGATGGATGGAAGCTTCCCATGCACCACCGGAAATTGATGCAGCATCTCTCGCGTTTTCTATCATCGTTGCCATATTTCCTTATAAACCATCAATTTTTAACAGTAAATCAAGTGGGAAAAATGGAATAGTTATTTGTATAAATGGCAACACTGTTCTCTATACCGGAGGAGCGGACATGCACGAGCCAAACTACGCGAGCGATCAAATCCACGGAATTTCCAATTTTTCCATCTCTTTTTTATCTCCTCCCCCTCTCCCACCACCAATTCCTCCATAGTTCGCGTTACACCGACCACCACGAATGAGTTTACCGAGTATAGTACACAGCATCGGTGAAAAATCGAGCAACTGAGACCGGGAAGTGGAAAGCGGAACGCGGAACGCGGGAACATGGAACTGCAGGAACGCAGATCGGATATTGGTCCGCGTCCTCGTTGATTCTCGCAATCATCTCGATGCCTAATGCCGTTCGTCAAATGATTAATGTTTTTTTTTTGCCGAGTCCACGTCGCACTGTGTGAAGATAGGGAGGTAGGTGGGTGGAGGAGAAAGGGAGGGGGGGTTATCAGATTTCATCACGGGACATCAATCCAGGGCTCCCGAAATAACTCCGAAGTATTTCGCGGAGAATGGTATATACGTCATACGACATTCATACAATCGTATGAAACCGAGTTATAAATATACGAATTGATTGTGCGAGCATATGTATCTCTACGAGTAAGACGATACTTGACAGCGAAATGTGGTCTCTTATGGATTGTAGATGTCGAGCTTGTATTCCGTAATCCTTCGATATTGTAAATGCCGTGTCGGTGATGTATCCAATTGAACAGCTTTGTTTTCAACCATAGGCGTGTGTATAGCCAGTAATTTACCCAGTGGCGGCTCGTGCGATTTGGCAACCATGCTTTTTTGCCTTTTAAACCTATGCTAAAGAATCGATATCCTGGGGGTGCAGTTGCACCTCCTGAAGATCGATTCTTTTGCATAGTTTTATATGGAGAGAATACGTTGTTGCCACACTGCACGAGCCGCCGTTGAATTTACCTTTCTCTCTCTTTGGTCATTCGGACGCATGTGTTAGAACAAGATGAAGAGAGGGTCACTGGCAGCTCGTGCAATGTGGCAACAGTGTAATACCTCCATGTAAACCTATGTAAAACAATCGATCCTGAGGAGGTGCAATGCACCCCCAATATATCGATACTTTTGCATAGGTTGAAAAGGCAAAAAATCGTGGTTGCCAAATCGCACGAGCCGCCACTGGAGAAGGGCTATCGGGTGATTTCATCCCCTGTTTCTGTCTTTTTCTAACGTATGCGTTCGAATGTGCAAAAAAAGAGAAACGCATATTCCTGTTCCTACGTCTATGTTTTCGACATTCATTGTGTGTCCTGCGATAGAGACAATGAACAAAAACAAATGTCAATGGATATGTTACAGACTCTGCTACTTTGAAAATGATACTGAAGGACTACTCGGTGATATTCGGGGGCTCACGGCAAAAAGTTAATTTAGGTACCACTTTGTTTTCTTCATTTAAGAACGCCGTCTATAGTTGAAAGGACCGCGGCAAACTTCCTCCCCCCCCTTCCGCAGCTTCGATGTTGCGTTGTTGGGGATTATCATGAATCGAGGCATGAATTAAAGTTCCATCGCGGTTTACACAATTTCGATAGTTTTGACGTCAAATGTCCTTCAATTCGCGAGTATTTGAAAATGATGTATGATGCGCACCGAACACCCAATTCCTACAAGATAGCTACTTTGAGGATCCAATTTGAACGGCTGTAGAGGCCTCAACAGATGACAAACGAAGTGAGTAGAATGAAGAGAGATAATCGGAAAAATATACCGCATACGAGACGGCCAATAGCGCCTTCAATTAGGAGAGTATGCAAAACCAGCTCTGGAGTGCACGATTAGTTGCACTGTACCTGTTGCTTGACAACACGTTTCTTGGCGGGAGATCTCGATCGTCTGATGAGTGAAAGTGAGATTTACACAGCGGCCATATATAAAAAAAGGAATATCTCATCAATTTATCATTTATAAACTTAAAAAGCCAATTTTAATCCTAGAAAACAACTTTAACAAGTAGTTTGAGCCTAAACTCGTTTCTAGATAATGTTTTAAATTCAGCATAAAAGGTCGAAAACGATGATTTTTTGGAGGCTTTTTTTCACTGATTAGTGGCCACTTTTTTCGGTCTCAGACCATAGTGTATTGATTCGATGGCAGTGGCGAGGCCGGCAATTTGGCAACGTTTCTTTTTTCCCCCCTTTAAACACATTAGAAAGGTCGAAACACCTGGTCATCACCGATGACCGAAGAATTCGATTCTTTCAGTGAGTTTAAATGGAGAAAGTACATCGTTGTCAAATTTCACGCCTCGCTACAGTTCAATGGTCACAATATGCGAGAGGAAATCAGGCACTGAAAGAAGATAAGAAAAGAAGTCAAATATGTCACCAGAAAGGTGTCGGCAAAAACACACAGCTTACTCCACCGGGGAGATTTCTACCAACGTGGATTTTAAAGGTGACATGGCTATCTATCGAAAATTAGGGGTTCACGAAAATAACGCGTGTTCATAGTTATTTTTGCTAAGCTGTAGTTCGGAGCAGATAATAACTTACCAACAAGTCTTCACGCTCAAACGAAATGTAACGAAGAGGAAAATAATTTGGCTGTGCTTACCTGAAACAAAAAGAGAAAAAACATTGGTTAGAATAATTTCAATAAATTGTAAGATTCATTCAATCCGTTTAATCCACCGGATTAGAAGTTCGCGTGGAATGTAAACTCTTGCAAACTTTTGCTATAGGGGATTTAAGAGTTGATTCTTGCATAAAAACCTGTAAAAATGACAATGAGTACACTAAAAAATCACGAAATTCACTCTCAGAATCGGGCTTAATGGCGGAGAGACGCAGGTATCATGAGGGATTCCTATCTAAATTGAGACATATCTCTGTGTTTTCATAGAGAAAGTGACATAATAAACAGGAATCTCCCATGATACCTGCGTCGAACTGCCATTACCATCTTGCCGTTACAGCAGTTATGTGAGTTTATTACTGAAATTTAGACTTGCTTAGAGTGAGTTTTCGTGATTTTTGCTAGTCTTTACATAGGATTGGACTATTTATTTGCTTATAGCAAAAGTTTGCAAGAGCCCCATTACCCTAAGTAAAATTTAGGGCATTATTCGAAGCGGGTATTTAAACATTTGATTTTAACCTTTACGAGAGCACGAAATTTCAACGACAGTGCGGCGGACAGTGGGCTGAGTCAATGGAAGAGACCGGACATAGCATCGAAACTTAAAATGCCTACCTCTTTGTCAATACATAATGGTAGAAGTTTGAAAGTGGTTTCATTAATTTTTTCGTAAAATTGCCAACAAGAACCACCCCTAACAATGCAATTTGTGACCGTAACAACACAAAAAATTCACATTTTTAGTCATACATCCCATATCCGACCCAGTGTTGCCAGATCGAGGGTAAAAAAGCCGTATCGTCCCCATTTAAATCAATGTAAAACGTATCGTTTTTTTCACCCCAATCTGACAACACTGGTCCGACCCCTCTCATTGACTCGCTCCACTGTGCGGTGGCGCAGCGCGTGTTAACTGAGAGAAGCACGCGGGATAACACTGAAGAACAGGTAGGAAAAACTATGAAAAGAAAAAAGTTTCAGACGGAGCACATTGGTCTGAGATCGTCGAAAAGTGGCAACAAATCTGAATTTCTCATCACTTCATTATATTTATAAACTTTCAAGACCAATTTCAAACGCAGAGAACACTATTAACAGGTAATTTAAACCTTTATAGCCATGTCACTGAAAAGTTTTGAATTAAACCCAAAATGTCGAAAATTATGATTTTTTAGGACTTTTTTTTCACCGATTTTTTCCGACTTTTTTTCACCGATTTTTTCCGACTTTTTTTCACCGATTTTTTCCCCTATCTCAGGCCATAGTGCGAAGGGAGAAGTTTACGTCACGCGCAGGGCGACAAGATGGCTCCAGGGACTTTTGACATTGCCGACTTCATGGCGCGCGCTCACCACCAAAGTCGGAAAAGTTTGTTCGAGAAAAAGTGACTTCGAAAGTTAGCACGGGAAGTAAATTTTACACGCTTTCAGTTTCGATGCGAAAAGGATTGAGGGACAGTAAGGGTCGTCTAAACGCAGTGTGTTATCAGGCTGTAAGCAAGATGCATTTGACCCAAAATATTTTCTCCAAGGAAATCTATCGTTTTATAAAAGCAAAATGAGTTGCTAAAATCTAGTTTCTAGTTTCTATCGTTTGAAAGGTCAAAGTACGTATACCTAACGCTCTCATTGTTATGCACTCGAAAAGTACCAGTGCATATCAAACGATTTCTATAGCTTCGAAGTTCCATCATCAGTCCCGGTGCTTGTGGGACACCCTATGAATACCGAATGATTCAAAATTTGAAAAAAGAATGGGGCTCTTGCAAACTTTTGCTGTGAGCAAATAAATAGTCCAATCTTATGTAAAGACCAGCGGAAATCACGAAAATCACACTAAGTAAGTCTAAAATTCAGTAATGAACTCACATAACTGATATAACGGAAAGATGGTAATGGCGGTTCGACGCAGGTATCAGGGGAGATTCCTGTCTATTATGTCACTTTCTCAACGGAAACACAGAGATACGACTCAATTTAGATAGGAATCTCTCATGATACCTGCGTCCCTCCGCCATTAAGCTCGATTCTGAGAAAGAATTTCGTGATTTTTTAGGGTACCCATCGTCAATTTTACAGGTTTTTATGCAAGAATCAACTCTTCAATCCCCTAAAGCAAAAGTTTGCAAGAGCCCTATTTAAATAAATTCAAAGAAAGAGTATGCGGACGCAAAATTTGACAACGCGGGATGACGGTAGGCAGAGATATTACAACAAAGACATAAAATAAAGTATTTTCTATTAAAAAACAAACAAAAAACAAAAAACCAAATACAAAAGAAGAAGGGAGAAAAAACAAAAACCAGACGACAAAGGAAAAAAAGTATCGCTCAATTTGTTGAAACAAGCCGAGGATTGTTTAATCTGTATTAAGTATGAAAGAAGTAAAAGAGAATCTAAAGCTCGAATTAGCTTTTGTTCAAACACCGGCTTAATTCCTAAGACAATGCGGAACCAAGTAAACTTCAGTGCTGGTGACAGCTTTGGATCGTTGAGAGAGAGAAAAAAACAGGTTGGTTGATAGGAAGGAGAGAGAAAAAAAACAGGTTGGTTGATAGGGATGGTGGACGGGGGTGTCTTTAGGATCTGAGAACAGAGGTAGACATTTGCACTGTCATTTTGACAGTTTTGCATTGTGTGCGTCAAAGAGTGAAGACAGTTGAGAGAGAGAGGGAGAGAGGAGAGAGAGAGAGAGAGAGAGAGAGAGAGAGAGAGAGAGAGAGAGAGAGAGCAGCCCAACTGATCGTGAACTTTCGTATTGCATTAATACAATATTGGTATCATGAGTGGTTTTTTGGGAGGGGGAGACATTTAGCAAAACTACGCCCCTCGACACAAAATCGCGCAACCGGAGGGAAAAATAGTCAAATTTGTTCAATCCCCTACCTTAAACTTTAATTAAACTGTAGCGAGCACTTTCTCACATCAAACTTATTTGGGGGACCTCCTTATATTCTGGGGAAAACCCCTAGACCCCCCTTCATTACTCTGGAGAAGACCCCCAGATCCTCTTATAATATTATCGGGGAGAGCTCCAGACCCCTCTTAAGGAGTTAATTTTACAGTAGGCTGGTTACAGAATGTTTTTGCAACTTTTCATCCACATTTAAACAGCTATATTTGAAACATTGTATCAATTTTTCCCTACATTCGCCAATTTTGCCCATTTTCCCTTTGATTTTAATGGAAACTTTTTATCCTCCATATAACTTGCTTACAATTTAAAATTTCGAAAAACCACAAAAATGTCCTTTAGGGTATGTTGAAAGTAACTTTTCTGCAAAATTTGGATGCATATGGACCATTGGTTTAAAAGTTATGCCAGGATACAGAAACACAGACATCGGCGCCATCGCAATACTTTCTTAATTTCTAACTTCGTTTGTTGTGAGAAAATAATAACCGTCCGGGAGGGGATATAATACATCCATGAAACTATCAAAAAAGTTGATCAAGGCATGAATCAATCAACGCATAATAAATTTATAAGCAGCACTTTTTAATCTGTTTTATTCCCATCAAAGCAATCTATAAGATGTGCTGAAGTGACGATGAAGGGGCGATGACCATTGACCAGCCTTGAAAACCCCCGTTTTCCATCATTTTCAGACATCAATTTAAACGGACACTACTGGTGGAACCAGGAAATTTTCTTTCTCCCTCTTTTGTCATTTGAACGCATAAGTTAGAAAAGGACAAAAGAGGAGGCGAAATTCACGTGACTGTCCCTAATCTGTCCTTTTCCAACACACCCGTTCTAATGGGAGAAGAGAGCAGAGCTGCCGATTTGCGTAGATTCAATGGGATTTTGAAATTCACCGAAGATTCCACCGGTTGAGAAAAGATTAGAGTTCAGTTCAGTGTATGATTGTAATGCAAGAAAATACTAGCGTCTTTTATCTTTTCTCAACCGGTATAGAGTCGTCGATAACTTTGAAAACTTGCGAATATTTTAATTAATTAACGGCGTTTTCACCGATTGAGAAAAGATTAAAGATCAGATATTTTCGAGCATTACAGTCATGCACTGAATTGAACTAGATAATCTTTTCTCAACCGGTGGAATCTTCGGTGCATTGAAAAATGTCATTTAATCTACGCAAATCGACAGCTCTAGAAGAGAGAGAGAGAGAGAGAGAAGAGAGAGAGAGAGAAAGAGAGAGAGAGAGAGAGAGAGAGAGAGAGAGAGAGAGAGAGAGAGAGAGAGAGAGAGAGAGAGAGAGAGAGAGAGAATGATAGATTTCTGGATCCGCCAATGATGCGCTCGAATAGAGAACGTCTAGAGCTCATTTTCAAAGTTCAACTCTGTGCCTATTGCGTTTTTAACTATCCACCAGCTCACTTCCGTTTTCGCGTCTTAAAATGCATCGGAAGAAAAATAAAAACTGTCCTTTCTACAGTTTTCCATATTTTTATTGAAATCTTTAAGAAATATCCAATAGACAGAAGTTTGCATCCAATTGTTCCTTCTTCTTCATCAACACTTCACAAATTGGGATTTTATCCAGTTACGCCGATAATTTTCATTTATATTCACATTGATTCGCAGTAAAACAAGCTTTTATGCAAATGTTAGTCACTAATTCAATTTTTAAAGACACAAATCCGCGGTGGTTAGTAATTTACTCTCGGGGCTCGAATGATGATTAAAACTCGAACAAGTTGTATTAATTATTTTTGATTCCTTTCATAGATTCTCATTCTGTCAGTTTCAGGGTTCGAGATGGTTTTAAGATGTTTGCTTATCGATTATTGTCTTTGTTTACATATAAGAAAAGCATGTGGTTTTTCCTCTCTTCGACGGAACCGTCAGGCGCAGAAGGTGGAACTCAAGAATGTACCGGAAAATTGCACCGGGGAAAAAAACGTCTGGCGGTACTACCGCCTAAGTAGGCGTCTCCTTTGGCCGGCAACTGTTGAGGGCCAATTTCACCAATATTTTACAGGTAAAACCGCCGATAGTTGGGAAAAATACTCTGATTACCGGATTTTCCTCCAACTATTTACCGTATTACCTTTAAACACGGAAAAAAAACTACGGTGAAAATAACCATACGGATACCTGATTTTAGCACATGTTAGATGTTATGGTAATGTTAACCAGAGGTATACTATGTTTTGACTAGGTACAAGGTGATGTTACCTGATTGCATGTCGAATTTACTCAAAGTATCGGTAAATGTACCATACTTCTGGTCAAGTTTACCATCACATCTAGCAGGTGCCAAAATCAGGTATCCGTGTGGTTATTTTCACTCATCTTTTTCTTCCGTGAAATTGAAGGCACGGCCCTCAAAAGTTGCCGGTTAGCGGGAGTACCACCAAACGTTTTTTATATGTGGATATACGAAAATGAAAATACACTTCAAGGGTATTCCACGGGAGCCAGCGCTCATCAGTCATCGCCGATTTTAAATGGAAGCAGTAGCTGGCAAATGAACCTATAAAACATCAGGTATAATCGTTCGGCGGGATAAATACTAGCACACTATTGAGAGCTCTAGTTACGAGCAGCCTTCATTATTTCAAGGGTTCTGCCATCGATGACAAGGGGGGGGGGGGTAGAAATAAACGGATAGAAAAAAATCAAGGTGCAAGAGCCTCCGACGCAATCGCTGGAGTATTAAAGTGGTTGCAGGTGGAGAGGGGAGGTTCGGGGACTGGGGAGGGGGGAGGGGGGAGATCGAAGCACTCGAAAAACAATAAGGTTCTCGAGAAAGTACTCGAAATGAAAAGGTTATAAAATAATAAAATGATCACGAGGAGATTACGGTCGTCGGATTTCAGTTTCAGCTCAGGTAAGTAAAGGAGACTGGATTATTTAATATTGAAAAAAGAAGAATAAAAAAACGGTAAGATGAAATATGACATTTGGGAAAAGCAATTGTTCTTCCCCCTCCCACCTCCACCCCATTTCCCTTCACCTCCCCTCACCTCTCAACCATCGCCTTCGCCCACCCCTTCTTTATACCCACGCCGACGCGACGAAGGGAAGAAAAGAATTCAGCTTAAATGGTGAAAACCGCGTCTGTTATACGTCATCGATATCGGACGAAGGCACTCCATGTAAAGTGATATTGCAGCGAATTTTTATTAGAAACGATCTCGAAACCACTGGAACCTATCCTGAGTTCTCGAAGCGGTTACCATACGTAACCAGACCAACGTGTTTTATGACTGTTGGCGATCTTGAACTGAGAGGTGGGTTGCAATTGCAATTGCAATAAAATCACTTCTCAGGAAAACCTTTCTCTGAGTAACAATCATTTATTAAGGAGAGAAAACAACATTTTCCTAGAATTAATTCAGCGACTAACTTAACATGCTCCTTTCTTTTTTTTCTGGATTAATATTAAATCTCGAAGTAAAGTTGAGCATGAAATATGAAGAAATTTTGAAGACGTCATGACAGTTGAAAAAGAAAAGAAACAAAAAAGTGTTGTTGTTCGAGTGATAAGCTATAAGTTTCTAAGAGAGTTAAGACAAGAGGGTGGTCAACCTCTGGTTGATTTAGAGCTGCCGATTTGCGTAGATTTAATGACATTTTTAAATTCACCGATGATTCCACCGGTTGAGAAAAGATTACATAGTTCAATTCAGTGTATGACTGTAATGCACGAAAATACTCTAATCTGTAATCTTTTCTCAATCGGTGGAAACGCCGTCAATTAATTCAAATACAACGGTTGAGAAAAGATAAAAGACGCTCGTATTTTCGTGCATTACAGTCATACACTGATCCAAACTCTGTAATCTTTTCTCAACCGGTGGAATCTTCGGTAAATTTCAAAATGTCATTAAATCTACGCAAATCGGCAGATCTGGGTTGATTAACGAGTTTTAGGCCCTATGGGCGCCCGCGCCGCCATCGGATGCGTCTTTGTACATTTGCTTACTTGCACTTGTTTACAAACGAAGGGGTTCCACAAAGTTTTACGTAAGAAACTCAATACACTGCGATCTTTGCATCGGACCAAAACACAACAACGGTCCTCAGAATCAGAGCTGCCGTTTTGCGTATAGTCAGAGGTATTTTTCAATTCACCGATGCTTCCACCGGTTGCGAAAAGATTACACAGTTCCGCCCAGCGTATGATTGTAATGCACGAAAATACTCACATCTGTAATCTTTTCTCAACCGGAGAAGTTGTCGATGATTTTAAAAAAACTTGCGGATATTTTAATAACTTAACAGCGATTGCAGCGATTGAAAAAATATTACAGATCGGAGTATTTTCGTGCAGTACAGTCATACACTGAACTTAACTGAGTAATCTTCTCAACCGGTAGAATCATCGGTGAATTGAAAAATACGATTGATTATACGCAAAACGGCAGCTCCGCTCAGAATGTAAACATAAGTGTAAAAACGCATCCAATGATGGCGCCCATAATTTCACTTGTCTTAACCCTTACAAACCTGGAAAAAAAACTATTTGTTCAAGACGGATTTTTAGCCATCATAGCTGATCCGGGCACAATTTTCTCATATTAAACGATATAAATATCATATTTTCATTTTCTCCATAAGATTCTATGTTATTTAGATGTACGTTGAAATATACAAGGAGAGAAAAAAAATCGGTTTTATAAGAACTTAACTCTGGCTCATATGGAACACCGAGGTGTTCGGTTACTGTAATCAAAGTTTTCGGTTGTGAGTACCGAACTTCAGTTAGGTTAGGAGTACCGAAGGTTTCGGTAAGAGTGACTAATACTATGACTCACATTTCGTTCTTACTGAACCACTTCGGTACTCCTAAAATACACCTAAACAAAATAAGGGCATCTAGAATTGTAAACCAGTTGCCAATCTCTTTGATTTTTTTGTTTCTTTGTTTTTTGTTTCTTTGTTTTTTTATAATAATTTGCTGATATTACTGAAGTTCGGTACTCACAACTGAAAACTTCTGATACTGGAACCAAACACCCTCGGTGTTCCATATGAACCGAAACTTTTTCTCCGTGTACACCAGGTATGAAAGGGTTAACTCTCTACATACTTACAGGGACTCTACAGGGACATCCTTTGTAGTTTGCGAACGTTTCGCATAGTAAAGCCAACCGATTTTCTGTTTACAAATTACTAGTAAAATTCACCGATCAGCATCGTCGATATGGATAACATCAAGGAAGTCGTTTGTCTCGAGTGAAGCTTCATACGAGTGCACTAATTGCCCTACACACATGCTTTTATCGCATCCCTCCTCCCCCACTTCGATACCGATCGCCTCACTCGCACTCGTGGAGATTAACTTCTCGGCTCTCTCTCCCCTTCCCATGCATCCCTGTCTGACACCCTCACGCCGCACAGGTCCGGGACCCCCCAACCCTTTGACTCACCCCTTGATTCAATCCATAGAGGGAAATGGAGGAGTTAAAGTCACCCCCCTCCTCCCCCACAAACTAATCCCTCCGCTTAAACTAAGAGCCACTCACAGTTAATTCAGTCAAGCCTCTAAACCTGCTTTGCCACCCCTTCCCTCCATCGACTTACGGCCATTGCCCCCCCCCTCACGGCCATTAGTTTGTCGAAGATACATATTTGCATTGTGCGGTATATTTCGACCCTTTTCGAAAACCCCTCCTTATAACCGAAGGCTACGGCTGGTTAGTAAAATGGGCCGATTGCGAACTTTTGTTCCAACATCAAACGATTCTGTGCATTAAACGTGCGGTGTCCGTGTGGATGTTCGTGGAAAATAAAATTGGTATACCAAATGAAATTGATCGAAATTAACTACGTCATTCCTGCGTGGAGTCAAAAGAAGCTCAGACATTTTATACGAGGGCAGAAATCATTCCGAACATCGGAAGGGCAAAACCAAAATTAAAGATTCTTGCTTCACGGGAAATTATTCAAGTTCTACTTCCATTGATAGCCACTGTGCAATTCTTAAAAACTGATAAAAAAAAAAATGCTTAGTCTGAATGAAAATAATGAGGAAAATTTTCCAAGAAATTTCGATACGCAAGTCGAATTTTTGTAAGTTATCACCGCAAATTTAAATGGGGCTCTTGCAAACTTTTGCTGTGAGCTTACGAAGAATCCAATCTGATGTAAAAACCAGCGAAAATCACGAAAATCACACTAAAAAAGTCTAAAATTTAGTAATAAACTCACATAACAGCCATAACCGCAAGATCGTAATGGCGCTTCAACGCAGGTATCATGGGAGATTCCTGTCTATTATGTCACTTTCTCTAAGAAAACACAAAGATAAGTCTCAATTTAGATATGAATCTCCAATGATACCTACGACCTGCGTCTCTCCGCCATTAAGCCTGATTCTGAGAGTGAATTTCGTGATTTTTCTGTGTACTCTCATCGTCATTTTTACAGGTTTTTACGTAAGAATCACTTTTTCAATCCCCTACAGCAACAGTTTGCAAGAGCCCCATTATTAAGTCATTTCTGCTGGAACTCATTTTCGGATAAAAGTTCTTAGCTAGATCGAAAGACTAATTTTGAGATCATTTTAAGATTAAGACTCCCTTGGAGATAAAACCATAGTTACAGGAAGTAAATACAACTCACTCCGTGAATATTCAAAATGTGACGAACGTGGTACATATTTAATTCGTTTTATGACCAATTAGAAGGTAAAATCGGTGGATGGTGCACATTTCTCGTTCAATTCCGCGGCATTTTTTTTTTTTTTTTTTTTTTTTTTTTTACTACTTTTGAGGGTGTTCGTTTAGCGCCCAAAAAGACACTGCGACCATTTCTGATATATTGTGTCCCCTCATAGATTATGAGATCTCAAAGAGTTTTAGGCCCTTAGTCAGATCTAAGGCCTTTTTCCAGCTCTGTTGCGCCAAAGATGTTGAAGCGTCTGAAAGCGAGCCTTTTACAGCCGCGGCATTATTTTTGCCCATTTGTTTTGTGCAAATTGGGGCTCTTTTGGAGAAACTCACGTGCAGATAATTTTGGTTCAAAGGCTCTTACAGAAATCGCATCAATTCATGAGCTCTCTTGTAAAATCCGACGCTAGATTTTGAGAGGATGAAAATAAATAAGCCAAGATAATAAGGGATCAATATTCTCAGATTTTGGCCACCATCCATTTCTCGGTTGCCAATTTTGTTTCAAAATCATCGGGATACGAGTAAAGTCAGACCGCTCAGCAATATACCGATCAAGTATAGCTAATTTACGGTGGGGGGGGGGGGGGGGGGGCGCCGATGATTTTTTTTTTTTTTTTTTTTTTTTTTTTAACGCAGCTTTATTCTCAAAACCATGCAACATTTACAAATCGAATAAAACGACCAGCCTTTAAAATGAGGCTATCAGTTCTGCCTTCAGGGTCAAAAACCTTGTAAAAAAGAAGAGAAAAACAACAAAAATTACTACAGTTCAACTAAAACTAGTTCTTATTCGTAGCTTTAGAACAATCACCACGTGATTTTTTTGGAACTTGATTAAATGTACTCTGGCAAAACTGAACCGTACAGGTCCATAGGTCCATAACCAGTGGCGTACACAGGATTTTTCTTGGGAGGGGCTCGCACTAATAAGCGTTTGATTGTTCCCCCCTTCCCCTCCACCCCCAAAAAATCGGAGGTCTGGGGGAATTTAGCCCCCTTAGCCCCCCCCCCCCCGCGTACGCCACTGTCCATAACCAATTCCCTATACAGAGAATGGATACGTATGGGATCTGTAAGGATAACAACAGGTATACCCTCACGATATCGATACATATCCATATGGATCCATGAATATCTGTACTCCGGATAGGGATTGGTTATAGACCTATACAGTGTACGGTTAATTTTTGCCAGGGTATAAAACCCCACTTCAAATATAGGTTTGCTTTGATTGACGAAAATGTATCGATACGGCGAGGAAAATTTGGGTGGGGGGTCTGGAATCATCTTATCTCACATTTCGTTAAACGCGTTGACGAAGGGTGGAAGTTCCACGACTTACACGAAGTACCCACTCCGAAGAGTACACATTAGACAAGGATGCGTCATCGCATTAACGTTGAGTGGTACCGTTCGATGGTGTCGGTCGTTGCTGCAACCGCAGGAGGCGAAGAAATCGTTTAATGGCGCGTACACGAAAGCTCCCGAACCCACCCCCAACCTCCCTGCCTTCCCAACTACTAGTACCCCCCTACCCAACACCGCCCGGAGCTCACGATAAACTGCACCCATTCAAATATTACTTCTGTTCATCACCCTTTGCCCGCGGCCGCTGCTGTGGAATGATGGCGGTAAATAGATAGACGAGACCCCTATTTTTCTCAGGTAAAGCTGGGAAAGGGTGAACTGCGAAGGGAAAAGGGGTGTAAGCCAAATCTAGATGAAAAGGCAAAGGAAAACGCACAGTGGATCGAAAAATGAAATTTACTGGAACTTAATATCCTTCTCTATCTTTCCTCATTATAGAATGCGTGTGTCGACGCTTCATGGAGCTCCGAGGAGTCGAAAAGTTAACACTGGCAAGATAGCAAATCGACTCCTCTGGTTTCCAGGAGTCGCCGCTAGATGGCGTCGCCTTATGGAACTGTCCGTGTTAAATCAACAGCCAATCAGCACTCCTTGAGCTCGTGTCGGTACTCCCTATAGAATATTTTCATCAAGGGACCAGATCCTAGATCCACAGTGCGACGCGACGGTATATCTATTCGTAAAAAGGTAACGCTAACTTCGGGTAAAGGGTGTTTAGCTGGATTGGGGAGCTTCGATTGTTTGTGTTTTGGTGTGGGTGTGTGTGTGACTGTGTGTGTGTGTGGATGTGAAAGAATGTGTGTGTGTGTGAGAGAGAGTGTGTGTGTGTTTGTGTTATTGTTGTGTATCTTTTGACGCGCTCTAGCTCGGCTTTCGCTCGGTCGCACTTCTCCGCTTTGCGGAGCCAAATCGCTTCTCGTTCGTTCGTTTTCAAGCTTCGTCATTTTTTTTTTTCGCCGCCGCGCGCCAAGCGCATCTTTTGTGAGTCGTCAAGTTTTGTCGATGGTGGAGGGTGATGATCGGGGGGGGGGGTTAGAGTGTGGTTTTTGTGAGTGTCGATGACGTTTTGCCGTGTAAAAGAGAGCTGCGCCGATTGTTGTCGAATGAATGGAAGCTGATCGAATTAGCAGCAGTCAGCGCACACTGGAACCACTGCATCACCGTTCTGGTCCTAGCTCCACGCGGAAAAGAATTATACCACAGAATAATACAATCAGAACGGAAACTCCCATAAGAGCCAATGGAAGCAAGTTTGGAATTTAACGGCACCAATAGGCAACGCTGTGGTCCTATATCCCAACATGGCGGACGAGTGTGATTTGTGTTGAAACTAATTTATTTCTGTAAATTCTGGAAAGAAATCTTAATTTTCCGGCCTCACTTTTATTCTAATGGCATCTCAGAATAAAAATTTCGGGAATCATGTCCTATTTTTTTTTTCGCGCGCGAATCCAGATGTAAACATCCTATATCCCAACATGGCGGACGCGAAATGAATTTGCTTCAAAATCCGATAGAGTTTCCCTTCTGATTGTATTATTCTGTGATTATACCTCAATGGCCCGATCGGAAGGGTTAGCTTCAGCCTCAGAAAACTTTTTCTGTGAGATCTACTGCGGGTTCTTGTATAGGCCTCTTTTCACACAGGCGGACCCAGATCTCTGACAACTGCGCATATTCTTCCCCTTTGAATGTATGCTAAACAATCGATCCTTGAAAGCGCTATAGCCTCGGGACAAATCGGTTATTTCTCATGCAATAAAATGTAAATAAATACACTGTTGCCAGATTGCTGGATCCGTCAATGCCTCTTTAAAAGTAGCCGTCAAGTGAACATCTAATGATTGTTACGCATCAAATTTGATCCTTAAGAGCTCTTCATACACGATCAAACAGGATTGATGGAAACAAGCGATCGATAAGCCGAAATCCACCACAAACAGCAGATGAGGTAACCGTCGCTCGATGGATAGTGTGTCATCTGTCCGCCTATTTCAGTCAATAAAACCATTAAACTTGTTTTTGAGGTGTTATGGTCAAGTTTATGTTTGATTTTGGAAGTGTCAAGTTGGCAATCCTGCTGTTTGGTCAAACCCGTTTAAACGTGTACGAAGGCCTTAACCCTCTAAGGGCCAGGTTATTTCAAAAGGACGCCACCCTTCCGTTTATAAAGGGAAGGTAGTTAACTGTTCGTACTCGGGGGAGTTGGAATTGCCTATACGACAAATTGAAGGCGCCCGAAGACATCTTATCTTGTACATGTTTTCATCGATAGTCGCGTGTACGCGGATTGACGACTGAAACAATGCGAAGTAGACTAGAGAAGAAAAACGAGTAAACTCGGGCTTGGTCCATAAAGGGTTAAGTAGCTACCAAGAAGGCATTTGGTGATTGGTCGGCACCAATCACCAGATTCTGGAACTTTCCACAGGGCTTTCAAGTATAAAACCGAAAAACTCTCTCGATACTATATACAAATAAATGCACGTATAAAATTAAAACTACCCGCGTTTTGATTCCACTGTGCAGAAGGTCGAGAATCGTGGCGCTGGAAAATTGTCTTGGCGCGATATCGAACTAATGTGAATCAGATGAATGCCTTATTAGCGTCTCAATCAACTTCGCTCCGTCACAACAATCAACCCCCCCCCACATTTCTTATCAATCCCACCTTCCTTTCGTTGACAATCCAATGAGAAAAAGGGTTGCACCCTGCCAGAAAATCCGCTTTTGTCCTCGTGCTCTAAATTTTTCGTTTCTTTCAAAAAAGAGACTGGTTGACGCTTTTTGAGCGTTTCGTTTATATCTCTCGATGCAATTTGTCAAGAATTCCATCGTATACTCGAAAATCATTCACGGAACCCAAAAATGTATTGAAAAACTTAAGCAAATGCTCGTGTCGCACTTTTTCAGCGCGGTGGCGCTTTCTGGTTTAAGATCGTCAAAAAGTGGCCAACAATCAGGAAGTTCGTTCATCAATTTTTTTTTTTTTTTTTGGGTTAGCATTCATGGGAGTTCATGTTCCATATTGCGGCAGCAAAAATCTGCACAAGACGCATTTCCCAACAAGCGCCAAATATTCCATGAAATTACAACAAATTTTAGATACAGGCGAGAGCGGTCATTCTTTTTTAACCCTTTCCGTCACAGTGTCCCATATAAGGGACGCCATTTTACAGGGAGCCTTATAAAAATTTGGATTAATTGACTCACACATGAAATCATATGAGAAAAGTTCGTTCAATTTAATGGTATAGGTTTCAGATTATAGTGACACTTCTTTCATAATTCATGACAGAACGATTTAACGTATAGGTGGAGAGTCTAGACCAATCAGAAGCGAGGACACCATCCGTTCCAAACATATTTTGGACCTAATTTATTTTTATTTTTTTTTTTTATTTTATTTTTTTTTATTTTATTTTTTTTACGACGTTACAGCCAACCTAACAAAGATCAAAGAATTGGAGAGCGCCTCGTGAGAGACGCAACAAAAATAAAATAATACAAAATAAAGAAAAAAAAGAGGAAACATATTTTCTTGCCAACTTGGTAATCATCAAGACGCTTTACGCGGATAACACGCGGAAATCCACCGATGTGAAGAAAACCACTCCATGGAGATAAAAAAAAAAGAATAAAAAGAAGAAAAAAATGGAAAAATAAACACATTCCAACGCTCTTGAGACACGTTATTTTTTCCTGAAGAGTGAATCGACAGTAAATCGAAGCGTAGGAAAGGGTTTACAAGAAGGTAAATAGACCATTATGCTATGCAGATTGTATTTAAAAAGAGAAAAAAAGGTTATCTTTACACTTGGGTAAATCTACCAATAAGTATGCTCCGTGGTTGCCGGTTTCTGCATAAAAATTCCGTTTACTTTAGAGGCGTTTTTTTATTCACTGGAGAAGTACACCAGTGAAAGAAAGATTACATAGCTTATGGTATTAGTGCATCTATAAGCCAAGAAAATAATAATATCCATAATCTTTGCTGCACCGATGAAGCGTTCCTCCAATAACACCTATGTTCTACGGATTGAAAAAAGGAGAGGGCGAATTCTCAGTTCACGACGTCACTGGATAAGAGGGCACAATTAATGTGAGGTTAGCTCTGCCTCGCAAATCTCCAATGTACAATAACGCCGTAGTTCCTTGGACGAGCACTTCTCATGAATCACGAATCCGGCAAATTCAACATATTTTTAATCAGGCAACATTCATGTATAATCTGTTCATCACGCCGAGTGCACGATTCAAGGAATCAGACATTCGTAGGATAGAGGCAGAAGCAACGCGACACGCACTTAGAAAAAGGTTGAAAGAAATTAAAGCTTTTCAAAGCGTTCAAATATCTCTTTTCCCAATAGGAAACCCGTATTTTATTTATAATGTTGATGATATAATTTTATCTTTATAAGTATCCGATATAATTTTATCTTTATAAGTATCCTTTATCAATATTATCCTCCTTTTCAAACATCGGAAAGGCTTTCGATGAAAGGGGAAGGTTTCCACTCGAGTTAGCTTGGATTTAGCTCCACCATATTCAAGTCTCGCTCTAACATTTCGCATGCAGTAAAATCACTTTTTAAGAATGTGAAAAGAGCATTCCTGTCCTGGGTCAAAATCTATCAGTTCGAAAGAAGAAAACAAGAGGAAACGTTCGTTCATTTAAACCCATGATAAAGATCGAACTATTGGCTGTTCGGTGAACACCTTTGTATTCGACCTTTTACGATGTTTTAAATGGACAAAACACCACGTTGCCAAACTGCACGGTACGCCCCTGTGCTGTACCCCTGTATGTCCTACACCAAACTGAAATGTAATCTTTTGGTTAAACGGTGGAGTCGTCAGTGAATTGAAAAATGTCATTAAATATACAGACAAAGGCAGATCTGCTTCGTTGTATGAAAACTAACAAAAAACATAAAAAACTTAGCACTAATATAAGCGCAAATTCTGACAAAACAAACAGAAAAATGATTCCAATACACTTAGACAGGAAACAAACTAAATATCGGTTTGTGAGCAGAACACACATGAATCCGTTCCCGAGAAATTGCGCCTTTGTAAGCTATCCGCTTACATTGGGGGAAAAAAGAAGAAAAAAAAATCCCTGAAAAAACGGAAGCTTCTTCAAAGAAACCAAAATCCGCCACGCTTGACCCTTTCAAATATTTTCTTTCTCTCTCTCTCTCTCTCTCTCTCTCTCTCTCTCTCTCTCTCTCTCTCTCTCTCTCTCTCTCTCTCTCTCTCTCTCTCTCTCTCTCTCTCTCTCTCTCTCTCTCTCTCTTCTATCGCTTTCCAATCATCTTTCCACGATTTCAATTCTCGACCTTTTTTTTCCCTTTCTCGCAGCCGGGCGCGGCATTGGCAGCTGCTCTAGGATTCAAGAGTTGAATGTTTTATAAATATCCGCGCCACCCATTCAATTTTACCTTTACGCAGATAGATATACTTCTGGTCAGATTTATATTGAAATATAAGCCCAAGGCAGACGATAAATATTCCGTCAAATTCTCATATTGTAGTCCACCGGTGACTTTAAATCGCGTAACGTCTCTTCCGGGGGGGGGGGGGGTGGGGGGCAGCCTTCTCCTGAAACTGGCCGAAACCCTTGAGAAGTTCGGAATTAGTTTATGCTTTTGAGATCCCTAAAATAACATGATCTAAAACTGAACTTTTCACAACAGTATTGCGTATATTTTTCACTCTACGCTCCTCTTTTCAGTTGATGACAACACTACGGCTACAACGTTTGAAAGTATCAATTCACGTGTGGAAATCCTTTAAAAATGACTATGGTAGCATCAGAAAACACCAAAATTCAATAATAAACTCACAAATTGTGAAAAACACTTTCACTCCCGTATCTTTCCACCAAGTACACGATTTTTCGCGGGGTTAGCGCGGCACATTCGAATAATCATGGCCAACTGTCATCACAGCTGACTTCATAAACAAATAAACAGTAAACACTGACGGCGACTGTTTGAATTCTTACGTCTCAATATCCTCAATTCCTCACAAAAGATTAAGAAAGGCACGGAAACTGATATTTGTGTCGAAAAATTATCAAAATGAAACAATAACACACAGGAGTTCCAAGTATGATTCCGACTTCAATCATCATCCATTGAAACTCCTGTGTGATATCATTGTTTCATTTTGATAATTTTGCGACACAAATATCGGTTTCCGTACCTTCCACAACCTATTGTGAGGAATTGAGGATATAGAGACGTGAGAATTCAAACAGACGCCGTCAGTGTTTACTGTTTATTTGTTTATGGAGTCATGCAGCTGTGATGACAGTCACCCATGATTATTTGAATGTGCCGCGCAAACCTCGCGAATTATCGTGCACGAGGTGGAAAGATACAGGGGTGAATATTGTCTAGTGTGCTTTTCCTCTGCTTGAATGATATTCTGGAGAACATTATCTCTTTCAATAACGACCGTTATTGTCCAGAATCTGAACCTAACCTACAAGAGATATAAGGAAATAGCGGCAACAGCGCAGAGGCCAATGGCCGTCATTTGCAATTTGCCTCTTGGGAGCTCCATTGATTCGCTTCTTCTCCTTCATTTTCAGAGACTTGACGCAACTCTCGTAGTATATAGGGATTCTAACGGCCACCAGAGGACGCCTCACACACTGTATTATATTATTCACTGTATACAGCAAAACGAGAGTAAGAAGCTTGCCATATACTATGGCACGCTTAAAATTGTGCGTATCAAGAAGAGTCGCATCTTTGGAATTTCTCCCTTAGTGTTACATTATTCTTCCTTTCTTTATTTCTTTTGAATCCAAGGAAAACTACTTCAGCTCTAATGCGTATCCTCTTCTCGTCCTGTGCAGCGGTATTCACTATATACGTGCGGCGGAAAAAGGTATCTGATTTTAGGTTAATAAGATACAGAGCCCGGGTCCGAAATGTGATTGAGGAAATTCTGAGAAAGCCGTCTTTATGTCCACTATTTCTCTTCCTCTTCTCTTTCGTCCCCACCTTCTCACTCCCCCCCATCCCCCCGCCACCCGTTCTCCCTTTCTAGAACCCTTAGATTTTGGAGAAAGAAAAAGAAACGGAGATCCTTCAGCGCGGATGAACTTTGCTGACTCCAACTTGCTGCTCTCCCTCGTCTCTGTAGAAAACCGAAAACACCGGGCCTTTTTAATCCAATTTCGAGTATGCGTCCGAAAGACTGAAAGCCGTAGTTGCCAGTTTTCCACAATCGTAAAATCGAGAAAAATAATCAATCTGTGAACTAGAGTCCCTGTGTGTAAAGAGTTAAGACAAGCAGTGGCGTCGCGTGCCATCTGGCAACAATGCAGCTGCTCCATTTAAACTCATTAAATACATCGAATTTTCCTTGTGCACTGTGCACCCCCTGAATTTGATCTTTTACATGAGTTTAAATGTATATATTACATTGTTGCCAAATTGCACGCGACGCCACTGAAGACAAGTGAAAGCATGAGTGCCGCCATTGGATGCGTTTTTGCACATCTATTTGTTTACATTCTGAGGGTCGTTTATTGTCTTTTGGTCCACTGCAAAGGTTATAGAGCCGCAGAGTTTCTAACGAAGTAATCTTTGCCCATTTTTGTTGCTCGACATCTATTTACGCTTTTAGAGTTCTTTTGGGAGTGGGGCAGCTGCATGGGTCTGAAATTGTGTGTTTTTTATAAAGAAAATGATAGTACTTGATAAACTGAGAACAATGGTGCCTTTAGTTTTTCCCTAAGAGTCCCGGTATTGGAGATACACACGTGTAAAGTTGCCAAAAATCGTGTGCGTAGTGACGTCACTACGCGGAATTCCCATTTAAAACAATGTATTTTGAGCCAAAATAATCGGAAATCAAGGGCATCTTTGTTCTTCAGCTCATCAAGTATACTTTCATTTGCTTCATAAAAAACACAACATTTCAGACCCTTGCAACTGCCCCATTGTAGACATTTTTGAGGTGTATCATGATTCAAACAACAAGTTCATCGACAATGGGGGGGGGGGGGGGCTCTTGCAAACTTTTGCTATAGGCAAATAAATAGTCTAATCTTATGTAAGCACCAGCAAAAATCACGAAAATCACACTAAGAAAGTCTAAAATTCAGTAATAAACTCACATAACTATAATAACGGCAAGATGGTAATTGCGGCTCAACGCAGGCATCATGGGAGGTTCCTGTCTATTATGTCATTTTAACTGCGGAAACACAGAGATATGTTTCAATTTAGATAGGAATCTCCCATGATACCTGCCTGCGTCTCTCCGGCATTAAAACCGATTCAGAGAGTTAATTTCGTGATTTTTACTTTCTCACTCTAATGAAATTAGAAAAATTGAGAAAGTATTGCGATGGCGCAGAGATTTTTGATGAATTTTGTTTCGATACTTGGCCCGCTGCGACTAAGTCAATCATGATAATTATAAAATAATTGGCTCTAATCATGCCTAATACTATCCTAAAGAACATCCATCCATGATATTTCAATATTTCTGAACCATATGTGGTAGGGAGGAGTAAATGCACAAAATTTCTGTGGCGTCTGTCTGTCTGTCTGTCTGTCCGTCTGTCTGTCTGTCTGTCTGTAGTCAAGAACGTGAAATCTAGCATAACTTTTGAACTATTGATCCATATGCATCCAAATTTTGCAGAGATGTTGCTTTTAACATTCCCCAGAAGGACTTTTTTTGTTTTTTTAAAATTTTAATTTTTAGGTTAGTTATGGATGAAAAATGGTTTCCATTAAAATCAATGGGAAAATGGATCAAAAAAGAGAAAAATTTAAATATTTCAATATTGGATCTTTGGATTTGGAAGAAAATTTGTAAAAACATTCTACAACCAGCCCACAGTAAAATTAACCCCTTATAGTTCAGTAAAATAACCCTTAAGACCGTTTAAAAAATCAATTTAGGGCGTTCGAGCGAAAAAATGGAATAAAAGTGAGAAATTAATCTTGTATATCAGTGCCAATTACTAAAAGCTGGATGAATTTTGATGAAACTTTGTATACACAATGTACTACCACAGTACTAAAATATTTTCTTCTCACTATCATCATAATAAATCCTTTGGACCGTTTCAAGGGACCATATAGGTGCGATTGAGAAAAAATAAGACCAATTAAGCAAATAAAAACATAGTCCTACTTATATTGAGATAATTCGGGTTAGGTCAAATTAATTTTAATTAAATCCGGCACAAACAATCTACCTACCTACATTTACTCTACTTTATATAGAATTTCTTATCATTACAATATACAGCCCTTAAGACTGTTTAAAAAATCAAAATCGGTGCGCTCGAGCCAAAAAATGGAATTATCGTGAGAAATTAGTCTTTAAACTTGGAGTCAATCAATTATGGCTCGATGAATTTTGATAAAAACTTTTGTACACACAATCCACTATCAAAATACTAAGATATTTACCTTTCTTAGTCACCATACACAACTGATAAAACCTTTTCAAGAGGCAATGTAGGTGGGATTGAGAAAAAAATATGGGAATATAAGCAAATAAAAACATAATCCTATTAATTGGGATAATTCAGGTTTGGTCCAATGAATTTTTATATAAACTGGCAAATACAATCTACAATTAGTCTATAAAAGAAAGTATTTCTTAAAGATACAATATACAACACTTAAGAGAGTTTAAAAATCAAAAAAGGGTGTTCGACCCAAAAACATGAATTAAAGCGGGGAATGAATGTTAAAACTTGGAGTCAATCATTCATGGGATGAATTTTGATGAAACTTTGCACAAACATATTATGTTACTGACCCACTAAAATATTCCTATCATACAGTCATCATCAAAAACCTTTAAGACCGTTTCAAGGGCCAATATAGGTGCGATCGAGCAAAAATCTTTGAAACCAAGCAAATAAAAAAACAATCGTAATACTTGGAATAAGAAATTCAATTATGACTCAATTATGTTTGATGAAAATTGCAACAAAAAGTTTACAACCAACCTAGGCAGGGATTTCTTTTCAATGTAAAACTATACTATACAACTCTTAAGTCTGAGACTGTTTAAAGGCAAAATAGCTGTTCCATCAATAAACCCAAAAAATAGAATATCCAAAGAAAATTAAACTTATAAAGAAAATGGATGGATGAATTTTGTTGACATTTGGTGTACACAATCTACAAACAAAGAACATCTTTAAAGGGGGGTTTAATCTACCAAACTAAAAAATTATTTTGAAGATCCACAGTTCAAAACCCATCCTTCAAAGGATGAAGTAGGCAACTATTCGTACAGCTTCTCTGCAAAATCGCAAACACTTCGAATTGAAGGCGGAATCATGTCCAGTGATGAAAATATTTTAAATTTGATGGGAGTCTAGGAGTCGCTCCCAGAGTTCTGAAGGGGGTTGGGGGTCTCCCCCAGATATCTAAAGGGGGGTCTGGGGGTCTCTTCCAGAATTCTAAAGGGGGGTCTGGGGGTCTCCCCCAGAATTATAAAGGGGGGTCTGGGGGTCTCCCCCAGAATACTAGAGGGGGGTCTGGGGGTCTCCTCCAGAATACTAGAGGGGGTCTGGGGGTCTCCCCCAGAATTCTTAAGGGGGTCTGGGGGTCCTTCGACCCCCCAGATAAAAATGGAGGGAGAAAGTGTTTGTAGGGTGTTCCCTACAGTTTATTTAGTGTACTCATAGTTATTTTTACAGGTTTTTATGCAAGAATCAACTCTTCAATCCCCTACAGCAAAAGTTTGCAAGAGCTCCATTAATTAACTCTTTTATCCGTATAAAATACCGTTGAACCACTTCGTTTGAAAACAAATGATGCAAAACGCATCCAATGGCGCCGTAGTGCCTAAAACTCGTTAACCACTCAAAGGTTGACGAATCAACGTGTCATATTGCTGTAGGAAAAGTAGGCATCAGAACCATTTTAGCCATTTCTAAGGGAGCTCATCTCGATGAGCACAGTACATGTTTCTAAAGATCTTTGATTAAATCAAAAAAGGGGAAAAAAGGGGTGGGGGAACGAGGAGGGTATCGTATTTGATGATCCTACAAATAACTTCAAGGAGAGGAGCTCAAAAGTTCTTCAAGTACACCTTGTCAAGTGCAAAGTTTTAAGAACGATTCCGTGGTCCGTCAGCTCCCTTTGTATATTCCCGTTGAATGTAACCTTCCCCATTCACTTCAAATACTGATAATTCTACTACCAGTTACCAACGCTCAAGTAGGGTCCATGAAAAGATTATACGGTGTGAATAATTTCAGTGAAAAACAGATAAATTGATTTGAGAGGAGAGGAGAGGAGAGGAGAGGAGTGGAGAGGAGAGGAGAGGAGAGGAGTGGAGAGGAGAGGAGAGGAGAGGAGAGGAGAGGAGAGGAGAGGAGAGGAGAGGAGGGAGGGAGAGGAGAGGAGAGGAGAGGAGAGGAGAGGAGAGGAGAGGTGAAGAAAGGAGAGAAATCCGGGTCTATCTTGGATTCTCGGACATTAAAAGCAATATTGGCTGGTGGCGCGGTACGGTGGCACTCCCCCTTAAACCCGTAGATTGCAAACAGCCACGCTACTTTGGCGTATGGATGGCGGGCATAGTTGAAAAATGACAAATTTCAAGCACGTGCCTTCATCGGAACAGAACACGGATTCCTTTGATCGCGAGAGGCAGTTTTACGTGAAACGCAATAAGCTATTTAGCAGAAAATGTACTTATGCTTAAACAGTGAAACTTTAGGGGAACGGGGAAAAAACATTTCAATTTAAAACATGTTCAAAGGGAAATGAGCATGATTTTCGTTGAATTTCCATCGGTTTCCTTGTGGGATATTCTCTGTCTCACTCGCAAACGTTTAAGTAATACAGATCGATTGTTTTTTTTCCGGTTCTGGCCATCTAGAATCGGATTCTCAAAAACCTTTATGCACCACTTACTGGCATAAAAAGAAAACAATGAAAATGTGGGTAGAAAAAAGAAGCTTAGAAAAGTTCTTATACCTGCCTCTTTCCTCAACAAAGAGGCCAGTTGAGCGTCTGCGACAAATTTTCTAAATCCCAGAAATTAAAAAGAGCTATTTTAAGTGTTGCCAGATTGGGGTGAAAAAGCCGTACGTTTCACATTGATTTAAATTAGGACGATACGGCTTTTTTCCCTCGATTTGGCAACACTGGCTATTTTGTACAAAGCAGCATATAATGAAGCCAAACTCCAGAATAAGTATCCACAAAACATCAAGGACGCTCTTTCCTGGATTTCAGCATGATGGTATACAGATAAGGATTCTTCAGAAGAGCACGCCTGATCTTAAATGGATCCTCATTTCGGAGACCATCAAAAATTAGGTTGAGTGGACTTCTTTGGACACTCGCTGGTTATAGATAGGAGAAGATGCGTTGTGATGTGGATCCTTATCCCAGATACTCACACAACTTCAACTTACTCTGAACCCTAGAGAGCTTTATTTATCTCTTATTTAGGCGGATTTTCACGTGAGGCTAGTTAGAAGGAGAGATACCCCTGCTTTCCGACTGCCAAAACTCGCGACCCCTTTCCGACTTATCGCATCTGAAAATCTCATTCCGAAGCTCAAGGAATAGATGCGGATACTGATAGCGGTAGGGTCGTCGAGCGGCAAACAGGTGAAGGAACCGAAATGGTGAGTTAAGAGAATTCACTGGGGAGAGTATTTGTACTATCACGGTCCTCAGCGGACGTTCACGGAATGTGGCCAGATTTCACAGAAAATCTCAAAATTTAACATAGAATGGGTGACGTGAATCTCAACATTTAACATTGAATGGGGAACGTGAATCTCAAAATTTAACAATGAATGGGGAACGTGAATCTCAAAATCAATCAGAGAGAATAAATGAATCTCAAGTGAATCAGTATATCTCCCTTGAATTTTTTCAGCCGTCTGGCCTTTTTTTAAGGTAATTCGTCGCCTAGCTGTCTGTAGTGAGATTCTGGCTCAATATGAACAAGCCACGAGTCAATTTTCGAGACTTTGACTTTAAAGAAATATGCTATTTTTCTGAAAGCATTAATCGGACGAGGTGTCCCCACAGAAACTTGGTAATTTAATATGCAATTTTTCGGGCCAAATGTCAACAATATTGATGTCAGATTGACGGAAAATTCAAGCACCAAAATTTTGGCAAAATATTGAGCTATGGCACGTATTAAAACGCGCCTCTACCTGCAAAGCCTAGTATATAGCCAAAATGTCGGAGCTTGATTTCTCTGTCAATTAATCTAGGACCAATATTGTTCAGATTTCCCTGGTAAAAATGTTCCATGACCAATTTTCCATAGAAATATGCGTGCTTTTTGTGAAAAAATACTCGATTTCCATGGAAATTTGAGGTATTTTCATGACAATATATTTCAATGTAAAATTGATCATGGAAAATTGTTACCAGGGTTGGCGGAAAAAACGACTAAAAAATTACGCAGTTCCTAAGGTTCCCCTCTTTCAATTAATGCTTTCAGGGAAAAAATTATAAGTCTTTAAGTCATTTTCCAGAAAATGACTAGTGGCGCTATCTAATGAGCCATAATTTTACTTCGGACAGATAAGTCATCACCTTAAGCACCCTTCCTTAGAGCGAAAGCAAAAACGTAGAGGAAGGAAAAGATGCAAAGGACAACGACAATCGTAGCAACTTTACAACGAGACACTTAACTTCAGTAAATTAAAATAAAACTTCCACTGAAAGTAAAATACAAGACGGTGTGTAATGGGGTTTAGTAAAAAATGGCATCTTTATTTTAGAAAAGAAAACCTACTCTTTTACTAAACCGCAGAGCAAGAGCCAAAATAAACATTCGGAGCATACTCACGCCGTGTATGAAGGAAATTGTGGAGTATAGAATAAGATATTTGAGGAGAAGCGCTTTTGTGCATTTCATCATTCATTTGACGCTTACCTGTAACAAAGAAAGAGGGATACAAATTAAGAAAAATCAAAATATCATTGTAAAACGGAATCAATAAAAATCAAAGTGTTTGGTACAGCAAAGATGCATATAGTTAATATGCCGTTACAAGGGTCTACATTTTGGTGTATTTTTGTAAGCAAATGAAAGCACCGAAGTACTGAAAGTTTTGAGCTGAAATCGAGGATGCCTTTGGTTTCTAACAAGGTTTCATAGTTACGGCGATGCGAATTTGGCCAAAAACACATTATTTGAAAAGAGAATCCTACATTGTCACGTCACAACACACACGTTTTATTGCATTTTTACACGAGTGTATCTCTAAGACCGCGACTCTGAATAGAAAAACCAAACGCACCTTTGTTCTCAGCTCATCAAGCACTTCCATTTTCTTAGTATAAAACACAAAATTTGGGACCCTTGCAACTGTCATGATTAAAATCGAAAGAAAATCGGGAAACATCCCGCAATTGGGCATCACTGCATTCACACATCTACTCAGGGATTGACTGACGAGTAAATACTTGGAAAAGCTTTTCAAACTCTTTTTTTTTTTTTTTTTTTTTTTCCTTTTTTCGTCTCACTTTCTTCACTTGTTCCGATCGACGAAAACTTAATCGAGAAGACGGGGACGAGGTATTTCTTCGCTTATCGCACCACAGCGAGGACAAGGGCCTCTCTAAAAAGAAAAGGTTAATATCGCACGGTTTGGCCTTACAAGATTCTAGACCCGATTAGACTAAGATTTTAGGTTTTCAATCACCATATCGGTCGATATTTATGTCGCCGCAGTCAAACAGCAATCGCGTATTTATGAGCAAAAAAAATTAAGATCAAGCGTGACGGTGACTTACAAAGTAAATATTATATTGAGGTATGATTTAGTATGATATATTTGCAGGGGTATAACTTAATTTTTTACACGGAAAAAGAAAACTACAAACAAACCTCTATACCATTATTATCGTATCAGATTTGGTCGATAAATACAAGACACAAGTTTCATTTATCCACCCTACATAACGGCTTGTATGAGGGGTCTAAAAATAATTTGCAGAGTTGATCAGGCTAACACATTAATAAAAGCTGCCTTGTATTGATTAATAAATAGCTCCGGAAGTTCAATTAAAGCCTAAATTGTTTTTGGCTACACCTGTTCTAGCCCAAGGGATGGACGTTATGGGTCACATAGGAGGGATTTATCATGGTTATAGCTTATTATTCACGCACTACAGAACGCACTCTTGAGAGGGTCTACACAGTCAACTGGTCGTTCAATGCGTATAAAATATTTAGCTCGAAGAAAAATTTAGGCAGTCCGGGCAGCTGATCATATCTGGATTTGCCAGCTCGTGTTAAACGAGAAGATTGTGGAGTAAAATGAGTAGTCAAAATAAATTGATTTTTTGAAAAATTGACCTCAAAAAACCCCCAGTGCAGTCAGATCTGTGCAAAAAGAAGATACACACTTTTTAAATTAAATCATACAGGAAATGTATATCTTTTTTGCTAAATCTGGCAACATCTTATCTCTCTAATACAGTATGACCCATGAGTACTGACCAGATTTAACCGCGGATACTCCATTGTTATCCATATAGCCGTAGTTAGGAATTTGTCCTTCTCCCCCCTCTCACAATCTCTCTCTCTCTCTCTCACTCTCTCTCTCACTCTCTCTCTCTCTCTCTCTCTCTCTCTCTCTCTCACTCCTCTCACTCTCTCTCCTCTCACTCTCTCTCGCGCTCTCACTCTCTTTCTCTCTCTTTCTCTCTCCCCCTCTCTCACTCTCTCTCTCTCTCTCTCTCTGCTCTTTTGAACGCACGAGGTAGAAGAGGACAGAGACATAGGCTGAGATCACGTGACAGCCCCCCTCTCCATCCTTTTCAAACACAAGCAGTGTTGCCAGATCGAGGGTAAAAAGCCGTATCGTCCCCATTTAAATCAATGTGAAGCGTACGGCTTTTTCACCCCCATCTGGCAACACTGAACACAGGTGCTCAAATGGACAAAGAGAGAAAAAGACACATTTCTGGCTACGACTAAGTGTTTATCGAAATGAGGTACTATGGCTTTCAAAAGAAAGTTTCCTGATAGAAATTTTCATTATTTCATTTCTTGACCAATTTGAGAAATTTCACCGTTAACAGGTATTTTAGAGTCTCACAGTTTTTCCACTTGTGACATTATGCCACAAAAAATTCATAACGATGTAATATAAAAGAAAAACTCATCAACAATAATTTTGATCAGATGACACGCTTAGTCATCAATGTCTTTTGATAACAGCGCAAACTTTAATGAAAGATTTTCCTGTTGATTCAACTGGACGTCTGTTTAATAATTACTTCACCGGAATTTCTGTTGTTTCAACAGAAATTGTTCTTATTTCAATAGAATGACTGTTACTTGACCGGAATTCCTTGCAACAGGAATTCCCATTGAAATAACGAGAATGGCTTTTTACAATAACAGAAATGGGGCACCACTTGCAAAATTTCGCTATAAGCAACTAAATAGTTCAGTCTTATGTAAAGACCAGCAAAAATCACGAAAATCACACTGGGAACGTCTGAAATTCAGTAATAAACTCACATAACTGCAATAACGGTAAGATGGTAATGGCGGTTCGACGCAGGTATCATGGGAGATTCCTGTCTATTATTGACACTTTCCCTAGAGAAACACAGAGATATGTCTCAATTTAGATAGGAATCTCCCATAATACCTGCGTCTCTCCGCCATTAAGCCCGATTCTGAGAGTGAATTTCGTGATTTTTAGTGTACTCATCGTCATTTTTACAGGTTTTTATGCAAGAATCAACTCTTCAATCCCCTGTAGCAAAAGTTTGCAAGAGCCCCATTCCGCTTAAGTAAGTATGAACAAAACCTCCGGTCACGGCAACAATAAATTTTTCTCAGTTTTGCTACTGCACATTTTACCTTAAAGTCTGGAAAAACCACTTAAATTTGGCATCACTGCGACAGGTCCTGATAGCTTATCAAAGTTGGACTGAAGGGAGGCATGCAGCCGAGTTATGAATTAGCAATAATGACTCTATATCTGGACAATGAGTTAGTCCCGTTCATACTTCATAGTCGAGCAGATGGGCAACGAACCGTAGAGTGCGCTACCATCGCCCCCTCCTCCCCCCCCCTGCTTCACCAGTCGCGCCGGGCGTCCCTCCTTCTCGAGTCGACCACCGCGTTAATAAATGTTTATCCTGAACACTGCCGATAATACACCGACACCCCTCCCCTTCCGCCCGCACCCTCCCTCTGCATCCCCTCGAGGACAATCGACAGTCGGAACTCCGACGGAAAGTTTACTCAGAGAAATAGGATTACAATCAATTTGCTTGAAATGTCCAGAGGACTCGGTGAGTCTCTGTTGCCGAATTTTGAAGGAATAGGATCTCTAAACGTCTCGCCTCTTCCGAAAACCTACACAGAAAAAAAAAAAAAAAAAAAAAAAAAAAAAAAAAAACACTTTGGTAGCGCTGACAAAACTTTCGGTAGAAAAATGATCCAGCGAAAGATTTAAGTAGAGCTAACCAAAGGTTTTGTACGCCTAACTGAAGAGGTTTTGCTGGGTGAATCAAAGATTTGGTTGACTCAATTGAGTCTTTTGCTCGGCCATTTTTAAAACCAAAGGTTTTGTCAGCGCTACCAAAAAGTTTTTTCTGTTTTTTTCTGTGCAGTTAAAAAACTGATATCTTCAGAAAAGTATACGATTATAAGTCCCATAAATCCTTATCAGGTGAATTATATAAAAAAACACGTATGTACCTCACACAGAGACAATATTTTTTCGGGAATTCAACACTTTACTTTAACGTAGGAAAGAATATCCAACTGGGTCGTACGTTGACGGATGAAAATCTGGAGCTTCGCTTTCATTGCACTTTGGTCTGAGATCGAAAAAAAAAAAAAAAAATTGGTAAAAAATCAGAGAAAAAAAGTCATGAAAAATCATCGTTTTCGACCTTTTGAGCTCAATTTAAAACTTTCCAGTGACATGTCGAAGTTTAAATATCTGTTAAAAGCAATTTCTGCAATTAAAATGAGCTTTGAAAGTTTATTAATGATAAATTGCTTAAAAATTTACTTTCTGATTTTTGGCTACTCTTTGACAATCTCAGACCACAGTGTAATGGCTACTAACCTCAAAACGTTTGCTCATAAGTCAACGTAGGTCTAATTGGCAGTTGTTTTGCTAACATCACAATAATGCTACACAGACCCTCGAAAATTTTAGAATCACTGAGAATCTTATCAAAAATGTCAAACACGTCTTATAAACCATTCAGTTAAAATATTTTCAAACGTGATCTTTTAATTTTAGATGTATTACAGATTCAGCGATTAATTTTGATCTGAATTAAAGCGTATATCAATATCTTTCCCTCCGACGAGATCCCATGTTAGTTAATGAGTATTGTAACCCTTCAGAATGGATTAAATATTTTGAAATGGTCGTAAAACCTACATAAATTACGGACAAATCTCAGAAAAGCACAGAATTTCCTAGAAAGAAACGTAATAGCCAAATAACTAAACTGAAACGTTTGCCCGATTGAATCTAGGAACTTTCGTCCGAATAAATCTGGCAACGTCTCATGAGCACTTTGCACTGTGTACCTTTGTCCAGTGGACGTATCAACTGGACGACTGACTGTTCCCGATATACAGTTAATTGGTTGTTGAATATCGAAAGGTGGGGGAGAAGTGAGGATTGGCAGGAAAACGCGGAAGAGGAGAGGGAAAGGCTTCGGCTCGGACGCCGGAGCAGTTTGATAGGCAATCAATTAGCGCCTCACCGTGGCGTTTCTCCTGCCTGTCGCGCTCCCCTGTCTCGCCGGTTGCATCCTCTCCCCGAAGACGGCGCGGCGCGGTGTGTTTATTCTAAAAACTCGGCGCTCTGTTGTTACGTGCGCATAGCCGTAGCCAGGATATTGGCTTCCTCTCTCTTAGCCCATTTAAACGCATGCGTTAGAAAAGGACAGAAATAAGGGCTGAAGTCACGTGACAGCCCCTATAGCCATCCTTTTTTAACGCATACGTTGAAAATGGCTAAGAGAGAGAAAGACAGTATCATGGTTACGGCTATCTGGTTAAGTACCCGTTCGTCAATCGTCTCGGTCGTCATATAGCTGCCACACAGTGGGCATATGGGTCGTTTCAGCAATAAAGGCGCACCTCGACCGATAATCTTTGAAATTTTCAGTGCTACCGGATTTGTTGACATAAATACAAATTTCCTATAAGTCTTAAAGTAGAATTTGTATATATACAGGGTGAGCCAGCGCACCCGTACCAGACATTTTTCTCGAAAACTACTGAACCAAATGATTTGAAACAAAAAATCAGGTAAAAAATCGACCCCAAATTTTTCATTTTTGATATTTTCAAAATCCCCCGACAGTCACTTGGGGCATATTTGGAGGGGTTCAAACACATTACTCAAGTTTTCTCGAAAAAACCTCCAATAAAAGTATCAAAATCAGTTTATAATCTAAAAGTAGAGGTAATTGCCAACATTTTTGCTCTGATCAATATTTTCCAAAAAAAACCCAATTTTTTGAGTTATGGGGGATTTTTGAATTTTTTTTTTAATCGGCCTTTATGGCCACCCTGTTGAGAATTTTTCAAAATTCATTACAGATTCTGAAAGAACAGAGCAAGACCTTTCGATTGATGAGCCATCCATTACCTTAAAGTTGAAAAATAAGGTGTTTTTTGCCAATTCAAAATTTTGGGCTTCAATTCGTTCAAACTAGGAATCGCGCCAATTCTACAATTGAAGCCCCAAAATTTTGAATTGGCAAGAAACACCTTATTTTTCAACTTTAAGGTAACAAGTGGCTCATCAATCGAAAGGTCTTGATCTGTTCTTTCAGAATCTGTAATGATTTTTAAAAAATTCTCAACAGGGTGACCAAGAAGGCCGATTCAAAAAAATTTCAAAAATTCCCCATAACTCAAAAAATTGGGTTCTTTTTGGAAAATATTGATCAGAGCAAAAATGTTGGCAATTACCTTTACTTTAAGATTATAAACTGATTTTGATACTTTTATTGGAGGTGTTTTCGAGAAAACTTGAAAAATGTGTTTGCCCCCCCCCCCCCCCAAATATGCCCCAAGGGGCTGTCGGGGGCTTTTGAAAATATCAAAAATGAAAAATTTGGGGTCGACTTCCTGTCTGACTTTTTTGTTTCAAGTCATTTGGTTCAGTAGTTTTCGAGGAAAATGCCTGGTACGGGTGCTCTGGCTCACCCTGTATATAATCTGGCAGCACTGTCTTCAAGTAACACCTTGAATCTATAAATTACGAGTGGCTCATATTTTAACGGGGGAAAAAATACGAGCAAAATTAATTATTTATTCCATTTTTGGACACAAATTGACTAAACCAAAATATCGATGACGTCACCACTAAAAATAGCTACTCTATGGAGTAAACAAAACCCCAGCCTAGATTCATTGGCGCGGCGGGAAGATCTTCGAGCGAGAGGGAAAGGGGGTGTGGTGTGCGGACCCCGAGCACCACTTAGAGTACCGACGGCTTTATGACTTGACTGAAAACAAACAAACGTGCATAAATTTAACCAGCTCTGATCAGCGTTGTTAGATTTCAGGTAAGAATGCGCAGATTTTACGTAGATCACGAAAATTTACCTGGAAATTTGGCAAATCTGTCGAAGGAAGAGGCATAGGGCTCGTACTCCTAAATGGTAGCGGTGTTTGGCTCGGCTTTTCAGAGCGGCGCACTATGTTCGATTTGGCCGAATTAGCTGGACATAAATCAAAAATTTGAAGTTTGGAAAAATCGAGATTTGGCAACACAGGATGATACATTACACTTTAGAGAGTGTGCCTTTAAAATATTTCAATCCTAAGATCCTTGATAAGCGAGTGACAAGCATCTATTGTGCAGCGCGCAAGCTACGTCTTCTAAGGTAGGTTCAACCCGTGTGAAACACAGCATGATTGTGACACTGTGGTGATAAGTGGCTACTTATTTAACATTCAATGAAGATGATCCCTCGTTTATGAAGGTAAGTGACGTACTTTTTCATGGCTATACTTTAAAAAAATGATTTTTTAGTTGTTTTAAGTTTTTTTGAAAAAATGCTATAATTTTGCTAAAAATGTGCAAGTTTTCACAAATAAATGTGCTCATAAGTCTCGTGTCGCGTTGAGTCGCGTTCTAATTGTGCCAAAATAGTGTTCCCTTACCTCTCAGTCATCGATTCTTGCATTTATCAGCTGCTAGTTTCTGCTAGCCTGCGAGTAATCAATTTTTTTCGATTTCAAAATCGTTCTACGAAATACCAATTTTGTGCAAAAAAAGGCGAAGTCAGCGATTTAGCCAACATATATTTTTGCTTCTTCTCAAACATGAAACACGTCGATCAATGATCGATGAAATATTAATTTTCCTCCTTATGTATCGATTAATTTACATAGCTTTAAATGAGGAAAATCCGGTGTTGCCAAATTGCTATACAAATTAAACCTTTGTTTCCAGTGTCGAAGCGCGCAATTTGGCAACGTGGCATTTTGTCCAATTAAACCCACGTACATGGTCGAATGTGAAGGTGTTCACCGAAAACCCAAGAGCTCGATCTTTCTGGCTAAATTGCTGACTTCGCCTTTTTTTACACAAAATTGTTATTTCGTAGAACGATTTTGAAATCGAAAAAAATTGATTACTCGCATTCTAGCAAAAACTAGCAGCTGATATATGCAAGAATCGATGACTGAGAGGTTAGGGAACACTATTTTGGCACAATTAGAACGTGACTCAACGTGACACGAGACTTATGAGCACATTTATTTCTGAAAACTTGCAAATTTTCAGTAAAATTATAGCATTTTTTCAAAAAAACTTATCACATCTAAAAAACCGTTTTTTTTTTAAAGTATAGCCATGAAAAAGTACGTCACTTACCTTCATAAACGAGGGATAGTCTTCATTGAATGTTAAATAATTAGCCACTTATCACCACAGTGTCACAATCATGCAGTGTTTACAGTTGTAAACACACGGATTGAACCTACCTCAGAAGACGGAGCTTGCGCGCTGCACAATAGATGCTTGTCACTCGCTTATCAGTGATCTTAGGATTGGAATATTTTAAAGGCTGCGTACTCCGTAGATTAAGTCTCATTCTATAGGTGGTTTCAGAAGTGTAGGCGCACCCAGACCAATAATCTTTGGAATTTTTCGACATTATTTCTCTTGCTTCAAAATGAAAATGAATTTAAACGTTGGCTTTTCATTGAGGAACACTTTAAAATTAAAAGTTCAAAGTCAAAGACAAGTTTTGATTAGTTTTGAAGAAATGAAAATTGAAAAGTCGCCAAAGATTATGATCTAGGTGCGCCAACACTTCTGAAAGGTGCTCTATGAAACTATCAGTTCATGAGAAACATAATCGATAACGCTGCAATCGCCTTTCAAAACTCTTAAAAAATTGGAAAAGTTCTAATGAGCGAGCGCGACGGTTTCTAAAGGCGTCTCCTGCAAAATTTCAAAAGTGCTACTTGACCCCTTTTTGCTAAACAGCGTCGATATTTTTTTATTTGTTTACACCATTCATATGCCTTGTTTCACTTTTATTCAGTACGAGTGATTGAGAAGAAAAAAGAAAAGAAAAGACCGAAAAGAAAAAAAAAAAAAATCCATTCAATTAGGATGGAACGCCAGACAGGGTTATAACCCCCCCCCCCCCCAACATCATTTTTGTCCCCTACTCATCTTTCACGCGCTTCTGCAGACTAGAAAGACTACTTGAGATAAAAACTTGACTTGTTAAACCGCTGGGGGTGGTAATAATCGTCTTTGAAGGTAAAATTTTTGAAAATAGTTGCATTTTAAGAGATATTTTAGAATCCGCCATTTTGGATGGAAGAATTTTGAAAAATTAACATCATTTTCAGAATCCTTGACCCAAAAAACATAGGAATACATAGTTTTGGGCATTTTTTCCGATAAATGGATTTATGTCTAGCTAATTCGGCCAAATCGAACATAGTGCGGCGGGTTCACTTTTGAACCCAATTTATTATCTAAAAACATACGGCGTGAGAGACTAACCCCCCCCCCCCCACCGTTGTATTGTATCCGATCAACGATGGGAGACTGAATCGAATAAACAGCATCCGACGTTTTTGCCGCTTGAAAATTCGTCAGCAAATTTCCTTCGGTGGTACAGCCATGGCAAAGCGTGTTGAGACGTGTGTGCTGTTGGGGCATCGCAAGGAAATTTGAAAGGTGGTGATCGATTTTCAGTCCATATCTTATTGACAGTCTTACCTGGCTTACAATGGATTGGAATACGCGGAACTGCGGACCAAAACCCAACGAAGAAAGTGAAATTTTGCTGATTAAAAATCCAGGCCAGTAGCGCACCGAGAGTTTCTTCATCTCTCTCTTTTCTCCATTAAGAAACGTATGTTAGACAAGGATGGACAAGGGGATAAAACCCCCTCCTTCTGTCCTTTTCCTACTCATACATTCAAATGGGAAATGAGAGAGATGGAAGATATCCTGGTTGCGCCAGTGATCCAGGCAATAAGGGCAATAAAGGCAAAAAATCCAGGCAGTTTGCTCTTGCAAACTTTAGCTACAGGGACTGAAAAGTTGATTCTTACATAAAAACCTATAAACATTACGACGAGTACACTAAAAATCGGTAGGAACCCAACAGCGCACACACCCGAAGGCGCAGAACCCAAAAGCGTACGATTTTATGTGCGCTGTTGGGTCTTTCGTGTTACGGGCAGTTTGCGCTTTTAAGTTGCATGAAGTATGATATTAGTTGCACATGGCTCGGCATCAATAAGAGAAATTGCGCGGGTACCTGTCGCGAGATGCGGTAACGCTAAGTTACAGAAGACGCGTAAATGAGGGTGATCAGAATAGATAAAGTGGTAACAGATCAAGTATTGACGACCTGTACCTTTGCTATTGTTAATCAGTATGGTACAGCAACTCGACAGTAAATTACCTACTGTTTTAATGTTTGACAACGCGTCATGGAGTTTAAGAAAAGTGTCATGAACAAAGGGGCGGATTGTGTAATTGTTGACGGCTATAAATTTTCGGAATTTCGTACATTAAAAGGCGGTAACATTTCGTGGCGATGCGTAAACAAGAAGTGTGGTGCGTTCGTTAAAAGTGATCCAACAGTGCATGGTGGAAATATCACGAAATTCACTCTCAGAATCAGGCTTAATGGCGGAGAGACGCAGGTATCATGAGAGATTCCTATCCAATCGAGATATATCTCTGTCTTTCCGCAGAGAAAGTTCCAAACCTTGGATTTTGCACTCTGACCTATTGATAAAATGCGTTCAGTGAGGGGAGAAAAAATTATTACAAACAATAATACAAAGAAATTGTGACAAAGCATTTTAGCAGTCATAGGACGCGGGGGTACGGGTTTTTAATAGTCACTCGTGACTTTACTTTTTTAAAGACAACTGAGGACGGCTTTTCAAGAATTGAGATCTAAAAAAGCTCACAATCAGAAAAACAGTATAATTATTATTTGAGCAGTTTCTTTTCAAAAGGGTAAGTTAGATGCGATCGCCTGTTACATTTATTTCAAGATTAGTTTGACAGACTCTTTATTTTTTCAATCTTGCAGGTTGCAAAGAAAGAAAAGAAGAAGAAGAAGAAAATTAAAAGTCGAGAAAAGTTAAATAACTCAAAACAGAGGTAAATTGAGATTGCTATGAAAATCAAGAATAGGGAAGCTGGATTGAAACGGCAGTAGAGAGATAAATAGAAAGAGATAGAAATAGAAAGAAAGTGAGAGAGAGAGAGAGAGAGAGAAGAGAGAGAGAGAGAGAGAGAGAGAGAGAGAGAGAGAGAGAGAGAGAGAGAGAGAAAGAGAGAAAGAGAGCGAATAGGACATGCACGAAAAGGAATCACGAAAACAAAGAGAGAAGTTTAGTCGAATCATTTTATTGCTCAATATAAAAAAGAGGGGGGGAGGGTGGAGGAATACGGGGGAGGGAGAAAGCGAAACTTAAACTCATTATTTATGACATATTTCTGAAGCTTTCTGCACAGAAAAGGACTCTCCGCGCCCGCCACTCTACTCAGCGTCGAAGTTCACTGATATTATTAAACCGTGCAAACTTTTCGACTTTCATAAAACTTATTTAGCATGGGCAATAAAAATCTCTTTTTTTTCTCTCCGATTCTCACCCCCCTCCCCTTCCCTCGTCTTCATTTAACTCTCTGATGTAAATTTTGATGAGTTATTATTATTATTATTTTTTTCTTTCTTCCTTTTTAACTTTCTCGGTGAGCTTTCCATTTCCACCCTCCGTTTCCTAACAGGATTCCGAAAACAGTTTCGATAACCAATTAAAGACGTCCCTAATTAACCGAATTAGATAAATAAATTACAGTTACTCTCCCTCGGCAATTACGGGCATCGTGTATCATTAGATATCGATTCGTTTCCGAAGTTCTAGCGCTTTGCTTTCTTGTATCCCCTCCTCCCTCCTCCCCCTACCCCTCCCCCTCCCCTCATCTCTCACCGCTGCATATCTCCCCTCCCCCGCCCCGCCCCTTTTCCCGTGCTGCGCCATCACCGCCTCTCTCCATAAGTTTTCAATTATGCTTACGCTACGATTCTATTGTTTCTTCTATTCTTTTCCGAGTTTCACAAATTAAGCGCCAGAAACTTTCGCGTGCACTTTAAAGTTCGAGCTTTCAGATGCTGCCGGATTTTTGCTGAGTATAAGGAAGAAGGATCAGTTCAATTCCACGAATCGAGAGTAAATAAACCGAGCTAGGAGTTGTAGCTATTAAGGGATCGCAATGGAAGTCGTTTGTTTTAGTCTCTATTTTTTCTTTTAAAAAAGCTTAAAATTCTCGGTATCGACCTCACTGAAAGTCAAAATTGTGAACCTCGCTGGTAAACCGACACAAAAGCAAAAACAGCTTCCGAGAAAATATGCAATGAAAAAAATGCGATAGTCGTAATACCAGATTCTAGTCATATTACCAGAGGCACGATGATATGTAAACGACAGAAAGTCTAGTACTTTGACCAGTAAATGTTGGTGTTAAAACCAGAATATCGTCATAAAAATAAAATTTTCTGAAAATTTTTAAGAACTATGGTACACACACTAGAATTTTGGTAATTGTACTATCACTTATTACATAGGTTCAGATATTGTCATGCTTTTAGTAATCTTTTCTTTTACTGTGTTATGACTTGCTGAAAATTCCAAATGCTGAATTGAAAACTTGAGCACAGCTCCTTTAAATTAAGAAGAATCGATTGACATGTTTGCCGGAAACAACAAATACGCGTAAGCGTATATTTTCTGCCAAGGTTCAAATATGCTTCATCAAGGGGGGGGGGGACTGGTAGAATTTACCATCTGCATAGCTGCTTTTGGAGTCTGCTATCAAGTATGGTACATTTTACCACCCTATGGTAAATGCAACGTACCTTGTGGTAAATTAAGATAGCCTGTTGGTACATTTCACCACAAGGTACGTTGCATTTACCAAATGATATGGTATTTAACATATACTTAAATAGCAGACTCCAAAATCAGCTATGTATAGATAATAAATTCCACCTTTCTTTATTTTTCTTGCATAAACCGTCTTGTAATTCGTTTATGTAAATCGATAGCTCATTGACAGTGCAAACTTCTTTAACCTATTAAAATTTGCAAGATCATATTTTCATCGAGCGCCTTCAATTACCGGAATAGGCAAAATGAACACCAAGGAGTACGAATAGTTAACTACCCACTAAAGAGCGCAGAGCTGCCGATTTGCGTAGGTTTAATGACATTTTTAAATTCACCGATGATTTCCACCGGCTGAGAAAAGATTACATAGTTCAATTCAGTGCATGATTGAATGCTCTGACCTGTAATCTTTTCTCAATCGGTGGAAACGCCGTCAATTAATTAAAATATCCGCAAGTTTTCAAATTTATCGACGACTCTATACCGGTTGAGACAGGATAAAATACGCTAGTATTTTCGTGCATTACAGTCATCCACTGAACTAACCACTGTAATCTTTTCTCGACTGGTGGAATCTTTGGTTAATTTCAAAATGCCATTAAATCTATGCAAATCGGCAGCTCTGATTAAGAGCGCGTTGTCGCTTTGATTTCTTCTGGAGAACTGTCCGGTTTGTCCAATTCGGTATTGGAGCCAGAGAAGAGATCAGTTACACAAATATGTTTGATAATAAACCGCTTCAATATCCGATGTCACTTGCATCGCAGCAAAAGAGCATTATTATACGATGAGGGCAAAACCAACTTTGACAATCTGTGGCTTCAAATAATTATCAGTCGCTTGAAAATGACTTACAAGTTACGAACACGTTTGTTGTCTGGTTCTAGGCTACATCAATTAGTCGGCTTTATTTCATTACGCATCATTACATGCGATGACGTTCATGATATACCTCCAGATTCAAATCAAGCGTGTAACTTTCGGCGACGCGGCGGTTTGAAATAGTTGCTATACGTATTAGAAAACAACGTTGTTTGGGCACCGAATGCAAAACAAAGGGTTTCAGGCTGAGGGTGTGTTGTGTTACGTCTATTGTCTACATCTGCGAACTATATAAATAAATACTTATAGGGTTACATCATGTTTATAAGTCCTATCTCAAAGTGCCACAGCATGATCGATTTAATATTTTTTTAACCTTAAATTAAATCAAAAATTGATAGTAATTCAGTTGCTTTTAAAAGAAAGTGCGTTTAAGGGTAGCTATCTGGACACAGAATTTGAATAAAATTATCCAGGTGAGCAAATTTTACTTGTTTCTGTCAAGTGTTAGTTTCCAATATGTTCAAAAGCTTCCAAAAGAAACAATTATATCAATTTCTCTGTCCAAATAGCCAGAGAGCTACCCGAGTAGTTATTCGTAGCCGATTAATGGTAACATGATACAGGTACCAAAAGAAAAATGTCTCTTATTGGCCACTTCTTGATGGAGTGATAGTATTATTAAATAAGAATCCCCATTATTAGTACGCAGCATTGCAACGATCGCGCAGTTGAAAGAATCTGATGAAAGGATTTAGCAAGTTTTTTGTGCTACCATAACGTTATTTTCAAAGGTTTTTACACCTGAATCGACCCTTAAATCACCTGTAGCAAAAGTTTGCAACAGCCCTATAAGCGCTCGTTGTAATTTTTCCGGCATTTTACAGAGGAACAGTGGCGTCGCGTGTAATTTGGCAACAATGTATTCTATCCATTTAAACTCATGTTAAAGATCGAATTCAGGGGGTGCACAGTGCACAAGGAAAATTCGATATATTTAATTATTTTAAATGGAGCAGCTGCATTGTTGTCGGATGGCACGCGACGCCACTGCAGAGGAATCAACTATCAAAAGGGCACATCCTGGTTGACAGTGAAATTTACCCTCAGTCCCTTACTTCCAGCGAAATTTTCAAATCTTCCTCGGAATCCGCGCTTCGTGATACTTGTCTCTCCTGCTCTTTTGAGCCTCTCGTTTGAATATTGTTTCACAATTCATGCTCGCTCAAGCAATTGATGAAACAAATCTGACTCCGTTGTCCTTAAAGTGACCTCACTTGATGCAACCCTGTGGCCTGTGGCTTTGACAGCCTTCGCTGCTCATCGGGTTGCATAATTGGCCAGGCTCAGAACAATCTCACTCGTAGGCTCTGTATTCTACACGTAACTGCATGTCCATACACGTACAGTCGGTGCGAGGGATGTGCATACATCTACGAGCTATAAAGGACAAAGGTATATTTGGACAGAAATGTTTCGCCGTGTCGGGTATGCAACCGTGTCGGGTACACTGAATTTTCACGGTTGTCAAAATTTGTCATTTTATGCTTTAAAATCATTTTAGAGTTAATATTTTCTTGCAAAAACCATGTTATTGGACTCATTTTAAGCTTTTACATGAATAATTACACACATTTTAAAGTTATCTTTCTGTAAATTGTTCATATTCCTGACATAATTCAACACTATGTACACAAATATATCTGATCAATGTGTCATTCAAAGACATCGATCTTTCTCACGCACATACCTCAATACCCATTGGCCGATCCAGGAATCTATCCTTCTTTCTCTTCTCCTATTTCTATCCTTTTCTAGCACATGCGTCTTTATGAGAAAAGAGAAAGAAGGACAATTTTCTGGATCCGTTGGTGTCAACACCTCATCCTCGCCGTATACCTACTATCACCCACAATAAAGGACAGTTAGCAGTGGCGAGGCGTGCGATTTGGCAACGTTCCTGTTTCCCCATTTAAGGGGAGAAGGATGTCATATGTTAAACCATGTTAAATATGCTTCCCTTCTGGTGCATTTTTCTCAGGAACTATTTGACCTACAAGGCTGCAATTTTGCATGAAGTTGTGTAAAAGTGTTGGCTATAAGCAGGACTAGGATTTTTAAAATTCATTGAAAACTTTTTTTTTTTTTCAAAGTTGAAATTTTGGTTGATTTTTTCACCTTTTTTTTGAGCTTTGGATGTCTATAAAAAAAAAGGAGGAGAGATACTCAAAATATCCTAGTCCTGCTTATAGAGGTTGTTCTGAGGAAAATTTAAAAAAAAATTATGAAAATAGCATTACTAGTTCCTGAGAAAAATGCACCGAAAGGTAAAAAAACCAGGTTTTTCAGTATCGCGAAAAGAAAAACTAAAAATCAGCTTACCTGATAAGGACTCTCCAACTTCAAAAATTCATTAAAAATTGATTTTTTTTTCTAAACTATACAATGTATCATATCATTTTAAACCTGAGAACGTCCTCTTTCAAATAAAATTAAAAACAAAAAACCATTTTTTTTTTCATTTCAGACCTCCTTCTCCCCTTAAACACATTGGAAAGGTCGAAATGCCTCGTCATCGCCGATGACTGAAGCGTTCGACCTTTTTGGTGAAGTTACATGGAGAAACTACATTGTTGCCAAATTTCACGCCTCGCCACTGACAGTTAGAGTTGTCCCGAGCAGATGCACATCCTATTACAATGATAATTAGTTCGTACGTATCAAAAGCTATAGTCGGAGTTTGTCTTGTGAAGTGCCTCCTTTGTACTGTCTGATCTGATCAACTTCCTCGCGAATTATCTCTCGTTGAGTTTGAGAATTGAGACGAGGCGTCAATTTCTGAATACGGCAGGGCACTAATTAGATATGGCTTACCATTGTTAACCGCGACAAAATCGGTAGTCTCGGCTACGGTGCGGATTAATCAAAGATTTTGAATGGGAAGGAGTCAGTGGAGAAGGAGGGACTCACTCAATGCAAAACGCCTACGATGACAATGTAACTGAGGTAGATCGTAATGATCGGAGATATGACAGGCGACACGTGAAGTAGCGGGCCACGTATTTCGATTGTATCGACATCGGCGTGCAATTTGGCAACGTTGTATTTGTTCCAATATGTTAACAATAGTATTAATCCATAACGTAACCCAACTCCAAATGGCAACTCTTAACCCTTAACTGCAGATGAGCCCAGATCTGGAACAATTACTTTGAAGCCTTATCTAAAAGTAGGGGACTTGAGTTGTACTGTCGCTGCATGGTGGGTCACATGTGGAACAAATACTAAACGAGTAAGAATTGTCGATTTTGTCCTAGAGCGCGCAGCACAGGATAGAGAACGTGCAGAGTGGTTGAAAATATCTTACTGAAAATCTGATAGAGATTTTCCGATTTTTATTGTAATGTTTGGGAGTAACGCAAGGGTACCATATACAAAAAAAAAAAAAACAACTATTGAAACTTACTAACTTATTTTTTACTATATACTTTATTTTTTTTTTTTTTTTTTAGCCTGAAAACTTTATTTTCAATATATGCCGTATTTGGAACAACTAATATTCAGGCTCTTTACCATTGAAATATAATGGAAAGAATTTTTTCACTATTTTTCCCTGTCACAAGGATCAAAATTGTACTGAAAAAAAAAATTATTTTATTGAAAAAAAAAAAATCATGCAGTAAAGGGTTAAGTAAAACTACAAGATCTCATATTATCTCTCGTTCTATAACAGTCTCAATCACGTTGATCAACGACGAACTGCATGGTTTCCCGTGTTTGTGTCAACACGGCGCTCTTCCTTGATAATGTATAAAATACCAATATTATCGAGATCTGCATTCTTCGCCGAAAATATCGTTTTCCTACTGCACTACCGAAACTCTCTGCTCAACAGTACATTGTTCTTTTAAAATCATAGAAAAGATTGTAAAGCACTAATCGCTGACGAAAAACGTATCGTTGGATACCATATCAATGATAATTAACATTCAGCCGAGCAAAGCTCTCGAACGTCACACAGTGGGCTCGTTGGGCATATGCTATGATGCAAAATTGAACCTTTTCATTACCAAGATGTTTGACTTGCGTTGTTTACGAACCTAAGTAGGACCTAGTCTTATAATGGGGCTCTTGCAAACTTTTGCTGTGAGCAAATGAATAGTCCATTCTGATGTAAAAACCAGCAAAATCACGAAAATCACACTGATAAAGTTTAAAATTCAGTAATAAACTCACAAAACTGCTCTAACGGCAAGATCGTAATGGCCGTTCGACGCGGGTATCATGGGAGATTCTTATCTAATATGCCACTTTCTCTTTGGAAACACAGAGGTATGTCTCAATTTAGATAGGAATCTCCCATGATACCTGCGTCTCTCCGCCATTAAGCCCGATTCTGAGAGTAAATTTCGTGATTTTTTTAGTGTACTCATCGTCATTTTTACAGGTTTTTATGCAAGAATCAACTCTTCAATCTCGTGTAGCAAAAGTTCGCAAGAGCCCCATTCTTGACGATAGGCTCCGACTAAACTCCGTCACTCATACGTAGTCTTCACGATCGGTTTAACGAAACATGATCGGCGCGCAGAATATTTACAACACATCATGATGAGCATTGTAAACGATCAAAGGGTACAACACGATGTACAAAAAAGTTATGAGTATCCACTCCAATGATCTTTGAGAGCACCCTGTGATATAAAAATGCTCAGGAGGTAAACGCGAGAGGGTAGTAGACGTCGAATTGCGGATTTTTAGCAGAGGAAAATTTTATGGCCGATTTGCTTTTATTATACGACTATACACGAGAGTGAACTGACCTTTCCAATATCATACTAACCATTTCATCGTTCTAGATCTTTGAGGATTTCGGAAAAGATGAAATTAAGTGAGCCAGCGACGGACTGAGCGCCGTGGAGGCACGCGGTTGAAAATCGTTGGTTTTTATCACTTAATAAAAATAAGCTGATCGAAATCAATGTTCTATGAAACAATAAAACGATTGAGTGAAAAATAAAAGAAATCGCGAAGCTAAGACCTCGCCTCTCTTGCGAAATCCCTCAACGGCCCTTAGTTCTATTGTTAGCGTCACTTCAAAAAATTGCGATCGGGTCTCGCTTTCGCACACCATTTTTCCGGCTTTTCTTAACTATCGCCTCAAAGGCTTATCGAAACTACTTTCCTCTTCTCGTAGGCACACGACTATAGAACGGTTAAAAACAGTTTGAACCAGCGAAGTCCAAAATTACGTATGAATTCAAGACATTCCCGAAAGAGAGGTCCGCATAAAACAAACAGGTGTACTATTCAACTCAAAAACTCTATTTTTTCACAATGCACAATTTTCAGGAAGAGCACACCCATTGTTTAATGGGCCCTTCTTCCGGAAAAGACTTCGACTATTTTTGAGATGTCGTACAATGGCTCAAAACATAGAGTCTTCTGAACATAATTTGACGAATGATAAAAATTAAGATTATAAGCAATAAAATTGCAGGATAATTAAACACGTGTGAGATCGTTCATTCCAGAGCTTTAAATGAGGCAAAAAACATAGTTTTTCCGACACAATACCTACATTTTTTCAAAGCAAAGAAACACTATTTTTTTATGTCCAGGAAAACCTACGTTTCATTCCAGTGTAGGTCGTCCACCATTTTACTGTGTACTTTAACGCAACTTTCACAGTCGACATAAAACTTAAACACCCCATTTCTAAAACGGTAAACGTTTTTCCTTTAAAAAAAAAAAAAAAAGAAAAAAAAAAGACAATTTTGAAAAATCCTTCTGGACAAGGGAAACGATTTGAGATATTGCTTTGTATATGATGGTCTCAACTTTTGAGACAGATTAAATGGAGTTCATTTGCCTGTTGAACATATCATGAAAATAGAATTCACGTTGCTGATATATCTTACGGCGGAATTCACTATAGGGATGATGATGTAAAAAAAAAAAAAAAAAAAAAAAAAAAAAAAAAAAGTTTATATGTAGCTCAGTAATGGCGCAGAGCAGGAGGATTATTATTTTATCGAATCTAAGAATCTAAATTTCTCAGAGGCTACAGAGATTTTCTTAGACGTGTGAAAATTTGCGGCGTTAAATTGGAGAAAATAACCCAAAACTTTACTTCATTTACATTGCACTCCGTAAAGATACTTTATTTCTTAATTCTTGCCAAGCAACCCAAATAAGAGACTGGGGTGCTGGTGCTGCATACTGATAAAGTGCAAAGCAAAGAAATAAAACAAAAAATATACAAACCGAATAATAAAGGGGGGGGGAAAGAAAATAACGTGCCAATTCCCTCATTTTTTCCTAATTATTTTTGCATCGAAGCTGTAGTTTGGTAACAAAGAAGAAAAAAAGAAAATAAGAGTTAAATTTCAGAAAAATACAGAAATCAAAGAAAAATCTTGCAGCATATATACAGTGTTCTGCACTCTTTTCTGAACTAATGCACCATTTCGGGGAATTCTAGAACTCAACCTATCTTTAAAAAAAACCAATGCGATGCATCACTGAGCTTCCCGCGGTACAAAAATACACAATTGAATTTTTTAATGTAAGATGAACATATTCAGCAAACTTTAATCAGCTACCTCCATTTATACGCAGCGCGGAAACTTTTTACCGACTTCTCCTTTTTTTCCCGCCATATGAAAGTATCTAAAAAAATATTCTCGTGATGTGTTCAACTGCCCGCTGATGTTATTTAGGGAGGAGAAGGGAGGGGGGGTTAAAAGGAAAGCCACACTATTTGTTTTAAATTAAAAAAAAGGGGGAAAAGAGACGGAGCGATGAGGAGAGAAGAGAAGCTCAATCCGCATTCGAAATTAGAAAATACTTAAGGAGGCAAACGTTGAACTACAGCGAATGCACGGGAATAAGAAATGGAGAGGAAAGATTTACGTCGAGAATATGCTTTCAGATGGCATGAATAGAGGAGAGCCGAGTGGTAGGGTGGTGAAGGGGAAAGGGGTGGGAAGGGGAGGGGAGGGGTGGAGAGGGGTGGGGAGGGGCGAATAGGGGAGGTGGACGGTAAAGCTCGGTCTGCGGTAAGACTTTAAAAGGTTCGATTAAACTAACGACTTAGACAATCGAATGAGATCTAGTTTATTGAGGATAGAAACTCAAACTCGAGTTGATAAAGGTAAAACGCCTCGGAACGCGGGGCACAGTGAATGGACTCAAAGATTTTGCTGTACATTCTATAAGTTTTGTTCGACGAGAGTTTAAAACTCTAAAGTAAATTAATTTTACGCTTCGATCGGTCACAGAAGAAGGATTGAAATCAAACGGACCATTTTTGTGGACAAAGAATAAAATGTTCTACGAAAAATGGTCAGAATTCTAGTTTAAGGTTCCAAAAAAGGAATTCTGAAAGTTTTCAGGAAAAGGCTGCTGTTTTAAATGGAATTCTAGCTATTCCCTGGTAAAAAGAATCAGCTAAATGTCATCATGTTGGCAGTTAGCATGAGATTTGAGACCTGCCGTCAACAATGTCAACATGTCAGCATAATCTCTATTGCCATCATGATGACGTCGTGTTGACGTTAACATGACGTCAGGTCTCAAATCTCATGCTAACTGTCAACATTTTTTATCAACATAATCTTGCATTTTTGACCAAATTCATCTGATGAAAACTCCCAGAATTTCCTGTCGGGAACCGTTCATTGGACTTCTGGTCATTTTTAGGAGCACATATTTGGGGCAGGACTTATAGACCGGCATAGTCCCTCTATTGGTGCAGCTTTTTGGATTTATTAATGTTACAGACGACCAGGGCTACCATTTTTTCGTAAAACTATAATTGTATTTTTCAATTCAATGATGATCCCACTGGTTGAGAAAAGATTACACAGTTCATTGTATGTACGTACTGCACGAAAATACTCTGATCTGTAATCTTTTCTCAGTCCGTGGAATCGCCGTTAAAATATTAGATTATCAGCAAGTTTTTTTAAAGTAATCGACGACTCCACCGGTTGAGAAAAGATGACAGATCAGTGTATTCTCGGGCAGGACAGTCTCACACTGAACTGAACTATGTAATCTTTACTCCACCGGTGGAATCATCGGTGGATTAAAAAATGCCATTGATTACTTGTGCACGCAAAACGGGAGCACTACAGGCGACTTCATTCCAGTGTGCGATCCAAAGAAAGACGGCTATGGTGCTATAGCCATAGGAATCGGTTGAAATTATCCTCGGAACTAAGACCCGGTCGTCTGTTGCGTCCGAGTATAGAATCCAGGTCGGTGGGGGTAAAAAAAAAAAAAAAAAAAAAAAAAAAAAAACTAGCTAGTTTTTTGTAAGCGCATTTGATTTGTTGAATTTCTTGTTTTTTATTTCGCCGCTTCTTTCATTATTCACATTCCCGTCGCCGTCAATCGACTCACCATAGCGCTCGCCAAGTGGAAAAATTCTCTGGCTCAAGAGTTGAGGCTCGAGGATCCGGTCAAATGAGAAGGGAGGGAGAGAGAGAAGGAGAGAGAGAGAGAGAGAGAGAGAGAGAGAGAGAGAGAGAGAGATCGGGAGGGCGAGGGTGAGCCGGAGACGCTAGTCATGGAGACTTGACGTAAATTCACTTAAATGGACCGCAATCTTTCTCCGGTTAAATCCTTATATATTTTTATTATTTTTATGGGACCCTCCGCGCTCCTTTCCAAAAGTATAACATAAAAGTCCCATAACTTCTGATCGGTTGCGTTTATCTTCCCGTGAGCACACCCCCACCAATGCATCGCTACCCATATTGGAAATCCCCCCCGCTCACAACACCAGCACCGCTTCCTCACAACCGGCCACTTTCCTTACACCAGCGTGATTTGCGTCCTCGATGAAAATACGCCTGCAGTTTTCCTCCCCTCTGCAACCCGCAATACCTGGTGGTTACTTTCGAATCATTACGACGAGTGCTTTTCGCATCCTCCTCCTCTCTCTCTTTCTCTTATTTTTTTTTCTCTCTCTCTCACCCTTTTCCCGTGAACTGCGCTGAAAATCCTCCCTCGCCCGTGCCTTGACAAACGCTTCACTTCCGCTCGTCGAGTCGCCGTGTATCGATATTTGCCTACGTTTCCAGGCTTCATTCTTTAACCCTCCATCTGCGGCATCCAGCCCCCCTTCCCCCAACTCATTATTTATTTATTTCATTACACCATATCCGTAACATTTGATCATCTTTGCACCCCTTCTCAGATCGACTTATAAAACGGTTTATGAAACTTTTCATCCGCGTGATAAACATCCATCGACTCCGTTACAACCCATTTCTGGATGCCTTCATTTTTTATCGAGCAGAATTCTCAAGTTCGATGGTTACTGTCTCTTTTGGCGGGAGAGAAATATCATTTCACTTGCCAGCCTCTCCGAAGTTTACCAGGCGGTTTTTTAGAGAATCTTATATTTATTTTGATACGCATGCTAAATTCGAGCCGATTTCAGAAATCTCCTTCAAAATCCCTTGAAATTGTATCCCATCATAACAGCGCATTGAAAGATTGAAAGTTCTGAGAGAGAAAAGAGGGCGTTAGAAGCAAAAAAAGAAACCTTTCATACATCATCAGTGCTGCCACTCGCGTATATTTAATGGCATTTTTTTATTCACCTATGATTCCACCGATTGAAAAAAGATTACACAGTTCGATTCAATTCAGTTCATGATTGTAATAGAAACTACTCACATTTATAATATTTTTTTAATCGGTGCAATCGTCGTTAAATTCTTCAAATATCCGCAAGTTTAAAGCCATTGACGACTCCACCCCTTTGAGAAAAGATTACAGATTATACTTTCATGAATTACAGCCATACACTGAACTGAGCTGTGTAATCTTTTCTCAACCGGTGGAATCATCGGAGCATTGAAAAAATGTCATTAAATATGTGCGGAATAGCAGTTCTGTACTATGACTTTCAGAAGAAAGTATCCTGGTAGAAATTTTCATTCTTCCACTCCTTGACCAGTTTTAAACATGTTTGCAGTTTTCAAGCATTTCTGAGACTAGCAGCAAGGCCACTTGAAAGCATATGCCTTAAAAGATTCAGAAATCGTTGAAAAATAATATCGAAGACTGTTTCGATGAGAGGAATTCCTTTTGGAGATCATAGTACATCATCGAAGTTATCATTGAGAAAGTACTATAAAGTCCCCCAAAGCTCAGGGCAGTCGTTTTTCGGATCTCAAGTTAAATTTTTGAGCTCGTCGATATCTCCACCGGTTGACCAACAGATTACATACTTCAGCTCAGTAGTATGAATATTGACTAGAACGCACGAAAATATGATAATCTGATATCTTCTTGATATGGTATAGGATAAGATCTTTTGCAAAAGATAACAGATCACACATATTTTCATATTTTCGTGCTTTGTCTTTCATGGCACGATTTTTAGACTCACCGATAGTTCCACTGGTTGATAAAAAGAGTACAAGGTACAGTTTAGTAGTATGACTTTTGACTACATAATATTATATAGTCAAAAGTCATACTACTAAACTGGACCTTGTACTCTTTTTATCAACCAGTGGAACTATCGGTGAGTCTAAAAATCGTGCCATGAAAGACGTTTTCAGAAAATGTTTTTAATTTGTCCAAAAGATCCAAGTCGATCCACACGATCAGACCTAACACGGCAAACTCAAGAGAGTAAAGTGCGAATCGAGTATTTTCATCTGAAGAATTCAACCCGACACGCATGACGAGGCATATACTTCTCTTATAGAATAAACAGCCCCCCCCCCCCTCATAAAAATGAATCATTTAATTTCAAAATTGGTAAGATGGATATCAGCGCAATTCAAACAGCGAAGCAGAGCTAGGCTGAGAGAGGAATAAATTAGGGGGAGGGAGCGAAAGCGCAGAGTATAGAGAGCTTGCTGATGAAGTCAACCTAATGTTAATATAGCAAACCGTGTCCACTGCGATTTTAACCCAGTTAAAAAAACAGATGATAGGAAAAACAGTAACGCTTTGAGTGGTGATATAGGAGAGAGAAGTCAGAGAAATAGTGAGAAAATAGAGATAGGGGGAGAGAGAGGAAGAGAGAAAGAGAGAAAGAGAGAGAGTGGGAAGGAGAGAGGGATTGAGAGAGAGGAAGAGAGAAAGAGAGAGAGTGAGAAGGAGAGAGGGATTGAGAGAGAGAGAGGGGGACAGAAAGACAGAGAGAGAGAGAGAGAGAGAGAGAGAGAGAGAGAGAGAGAGAGAGAGAGAGAGAGAGAGAGAGAGAGAGAGAGAGAGAGAGACAGAGACAGAGACAGAGACAGAGACAGAGACAGAGACAGAGACAGAGACAGAGACAGAGACAGAGAGAGACAGAGAGAGAGAGACAGAGACAGAGACAGAGACAGAGAGAGAGAGAGAGAGAGAGAGAGAGAGAGAGAGAGAGAGAGAGAGAGAGAGAGAGAGAGAGAGAGAGAGAGAGAGAGAGAGAGAGAGAGAGAGAGAGAGAGAGAGAGAGACAGAGAGAGACAGAGAGAGAGAGACAGAGAGAGAGAGAGAGAGAGAGAGAGAGAGACAGAGAGAGACAGAGAGAGACAAGAGAGAAGAGAGAAGGAGAGAGTGAGAGAGGGAGAGGGAGAGGGGGAGACAAAAAGTGAGAAAGAGAGAGAAGGAGAGAGACAGAAAGACAGAAGGAGAGGGAGAGGGAGAGAGGGGAGACAAATAGAGAGAAAGACAGAGACAGGGAGAGAAACATTTAGACAGGTAGAATCGATTAAGGAAAACGATAAAAAAGAGAGAGGGGAAAAAAGAGAACAGAGGAGCAAAACAATATTTGTTCGAGTCAGATGCCGCAGTTCCCAGAACAAACAAACGCGCCGCATATTTATAAATGAATATACACATACATACATTAGCACAGCACAACACGGCAAGAAAATGCAGAATGGGAGACTGCATGGCAGTAGTCATGGAGCGATGTTGCCATACTGTGATCAATTTCAAGGCAATCACAGGAATTGGGACCGGGGCAGTTTCTTCGAGGGGACACCGCGGCAGCACATTTTCCCGTTCAGAGAGGAGCAATTCGGAATCCTTTCCAAGAGAACAGCGCAAATATCACGTAAGTAGACACGTTACTCCGCCATCACGCCTCAAACTTTCAAGTCGTATCGTGAGTCTATGAGTAAATTTCGTTTTTTTTTTTTTTCATTTGTTCATTATAAGTTTCGCTGGATTTTACTCAAGAATGAACCATTCAATCAGTCACATCAAAAGTTAGCAAGATCAAGATCCCCATTTTTAAACGTGGAAAAAGGGAAGTATTAAACGGTTCTGATTGGTCCAAATGAAAAAAGATAATTCCATCTCCGTACTGGCGAATCATTCATCGCTGTACATAGGGTCATTGAATAATTGCCAGACACGGCTATACGTCAGTACCTAATCATTTTTATCCTCTCGCTTGAAGATTCAACAAAAACTAAATATCAGCAATGTCCAACCTGGCAACAATTCCTATGGGTGTTCCGGGCCCCTTTGAAAGAGGGTAGCGGGGGGTGGGTCACATAGACGGTAAAGGCTCATCGTGCCGATTACGAAGTGATTTAGAGCGCGCTAATGGACCCGGCAGGATTAATGAGGGACAACGACTATGATTTGTTCGCTTCAGATAAGCACGTGCGCGTGTGTGACTGTGTATTTAATGTGAGTGTGTTTGTGCCCCCCGTCCCCCACTTGTCTCCATTGCCCCCCTAGGGTACGGTCGTGTTTGTTTTGAACAGATAAATCCCCAGGCAGGATCCCTGAAATATGTTAACAACCTGACTGACCGAGGAGGGAAAAAAAAACACTCGCACACCCAGAATTTTGTACCACGCTGAAAAAAAGGTGGGGATGAATATGGGACAAAGAGAAAATAAGACAGCCAGAGCGCTCCCTTCTCTACACCATAAGTTAGTCGGGGGGTCATCGAATGCACCGGACATCGTTAAAGCGAAGAGGAATACAAATAGGGTGAGGGGGTGGGGGTGGGGGCAAACAAAAAACGCCACTCTGAATTGGGACTACTAATGGAGACGCCAAAACGGATTTGTAAATGGAACCAATCAGAAGGCGATTCGACAAAATTTAGAACGACCAATCAAATGCAGTTGCAATAGGCGGGTGATTAAAAGCGAACAATTGAGCATTGGTTCATTGGCTCAGTGACGTCACTACTTAATCCGTCTACAAGAGGGTAATTTTACTTAGAGTCCCTGTAGGTAGAGAGTAAGACAAATGAAATTATGCGGGCGCCACCGTTGGAGGCGTTTTGGCACACAAAAAAATCCATTCTGAGGGCCGTTATTGTGTTTTGGTCCGATGCAAAGATTACAATTATTCCGTAGAGTTTCTGGCGGTGTAATCTTCCACTGCTATTGTTGATCGACATCCATTTACGCCTCTAAAAAAATCTTTAGGGAATTATAGACATTCTTGAGGTGCATCGTGTTTCAAATTAATAGGATCATCGACAGTCAACTATTTCATCCGTAAAATGCCGTTGGACTCCTTCGTTTGTTAACAAATGTGAAAAAACGCAACCAAGGGTGGCGCAGAGCCTAAAACTCATGACCAATCGGCAATCAGAGGTTGACTACCCTCTTGACTTAACTCTCTAAAAACAGCGACTCTACAAGAGGTGAATTTTACTTAACTGGAACGTGATGGAACGAGATGGATCACGGTTCGAAGTGGACCAAAAAAATCCAATCCCGGCTAAATCACGGTCCACCAATCGCGGATATCCAGAAAACAACCGCGAGGAACCGAGAGAAACTCGTCCCAGCGTTCCATTTTGATCCAAGGAAAAGAAAATCAGCCTACAATGAGAATCAATTATAGCACTTTAACTTACTGCGAGTGGATTTTATTTTATTTCATCCTCACAAGAAATCAGAATTCAAGAAAATATTCTAAAGTGTACTAGAATGTCAGGTTGAGATACCAATTTCAGTTTGGTTTGTTTTTTTGTGTTTTTTTTTTTATGGTGGTGACTTGTGCTATTTGGCAACCATGTCTTCTTGCGATTTTAACCAATGCAAAAGTATCGATTTATCAGGGATTCAGTGAATCCCCAAAAGATCGATAATTTTACGTAGGTTTAAATAGAGAAACCGATGTTACATCAACGCCCGAGCTGCCACTGGGCAAGATATTCTTGTAAAAACACAAACAACCGACAGCACAACAAGCGACAGTTCTGACAACTCGAACGAAATTCGATGGTCCTTCAACCAAAAAATGATGTACCTAAAATACTTTCCAAAACTTTGGCTATTGTCTTAACCATCAAAACTGAATTCCTCGCGAAGAACCCCCCCCCCCCCCCCCCCAAGTGTTTACACTTTTCCTCGCCCTCTCTCAAGGAAGCGTGTACATAATTTTCAGAATACGTGAACTTTTATGTCTGAGTTCTCTGAGTAAACAGTAAACATGCTGTACAGTCTCCTCTCCATCAAAAATTGCTCTGATCGAATATTAGGACCCTCAAGGAAGGGTTCGATACCCATATCCTCTCTACACAATTTAAATGTTTATAGATAACTATGCTTTTGTCTATATTGTACGCACCGTCGCACCACGCTTCATTTTGTCAATTGCTTTAGTCTCTGATTATGGGTTCTATCGATTTTGAAAGGCCTTCGATAAATGCAATAAGCGATCGTGTACCATCCGCTTTGGCGTCGAATGATGGTCGGATGCACGTAGAGGGGTAATCACCAAAATTACTAAGTGGCGCACAGTGGAATGAGTCAATGCACTGGCGCAACCAGAATATCTTCCATCTCTCTCATTTCCCATTTGAATGTATGAGTAGGAAAAGGACAGAAGTAGGGGGTTTTATCCCTTTGTCCATCCTTGTCTAACATACGTTTCTTAATGGAGAAAAGAGAGAGATGAAGAAACTCTCGGTGCGCTACTGAGTCAATGAGAGAGGCTGGACACTTCGTGGAAACTTCTAATCCGTATATCTTTGTTAATGCACAACGTAAAAGTCTGAAAGTAGTTTCGTTGATTTTATCGTGAAATTTCCAACTAGAATCCTCATCATAGTTTGTTATTTGACCATAAAAACAGTTAAATTTGCAATTTCATTCATGTATCCCCTATCCGACGGCCAGTGGCATAGCGTGCAATTTGGCAATGTTGTAAAGTGTCCATTTAAACCCATGAAAAAGGTCGAACTATCGGGTGTTCGGCGAACACCTTCGCATTTGACCTTTTACATGGGTTTTAATGGACAAAATGCAACGTTGCTAAATTGCACGCTACGCCACTGGTCCGACCTCTCCCATTGATTTTCTCTGCTGTGTGGCGCCGCACAGTGTTTTGAAAAGGAGGACCGGCGGACATTGGCTTATAACTCTACTATAGCGCTTAAAAATATAATCAAACCCATGCCACCCTACGTAGTTGGGTACGAGAAATTCATTGAAAGGGTCGAAATTGTCGCACAGTGGGTATTTTTTAAGTAAATCCTGGACAAAAATTAAAAAAGGTGAAAGAAAGCGGGAAAAATGTCATATATGGCAATGACAACGTACAAATTTATCTTATTTTCTATGGTTGACCATGGGAAACACAGAATTAATGCTCTACCGCCGCAAAATGGTCAGTTTTCAAGATTTTTTTTTTTTTTTTTTTTTTTTTTTTTTTTAGTAAGTTTCAACTTACTTATTTTATGAATATTTTATTTTGAATGATAATGAATAAAGATAATAATACCTGGCAAAAATCACAAACAATAATAGTCCTAATAGCTAATCATGGAATCAGCAGACACCGCAGCTTTCAGATAAGATTCTACAGATCGATCAACGATAGGTGCAAAATTGATAAGGCGATCTGTGGCGCGGTCATTGACCTACGAAACGGTCGGATGTAGAGACAAGTTCCGGAATAGCAAAGAACAATAAGCATCGAGTAATATTGATGTCCTCCTTGTCAGTAATCGATCGGATTTATCGATGACTTTGACATCGGCTACACTTCATTGGCGTATCGTGCAAATTGGCAACGTTTTATTTTGTCCATTTAAACCCATGTAAAAGGTCGAATGCAAAGGCGTTCGCCGAATACTCAAAACTTCGATCTTTTAATGAGTTTAAATGGACAAACTGCAATGTTGCCAAATAGCACGCTACGCGCGACTGCGACACTTGTGATTTTACAAATCCGAGAATGAAGGTTTTCAAATTTCTTCCATTATAAACGCACGAAATAAAGCCCCCCTCCCTCCCCCAGACCAGACTCTTTCTATCAGTAATAGCTCTGCAAAAGCGCTTGTAATGAGCTCAGGTCAGTGAAAATGAGATAAAATTTGGAACATTAAATGCCTCATCAAGAATAATTCGAAAATTCGAAAATTTAGGTTTTTACTACGTTTATATTTCTATTATGAAAAGTTGCCATCATCTGTAGGCAATGAAAATAGTGGAAAAAAGTATCTACGATGGAAGGGAAAAGGGGAATCTAAACAAAACATGTGAGCAAGCCGGAAAAAAAAAAATGACAGATGTTGGGATTCGAACTTCGGTTTAATGCGTGCAAGGCAAAAACGGTAGCCACACAACCAGCCAGGAGAAGAAGTGAGTTTCAGTGCGCGTCCAACAAATAAGCAGCTTCTGCCGCTCGGCCTAGACGTGAGACAGTTGCTTGCGCGGCGAGAGAAAAACGTAGTTAATTTTACGGAGGTCGACTTACAAAAATTGCGATTTCTCCAAGAGTCGCAAAAAGTGGCAGCCAATTTTTGGATATGTTGTTCTCTAGATGTTACTCTATCACTCCCTGAAAGCCGTTTCTTAAGGCAATTTAAGGCTTTTTTTATAGCTCTGCCTAAAGTTGAAAAACCGTAAATTTTTCCTCAACTCTTTAAACAAGCTTATCAAGGTCGTAAAAGTAGAAAAGTTTAACTTCATATAGCTCATTTTAAAGCTGAAAGTACGCTGAATAAAATGGTGTATTTCATTTTTACAAAATTTTGAATATGAACAAAAAAAACACCCATACATTCGGAGCATGGTTTAAGAAAAAATCGGAACCTGCCGAAAGTGATATTTTGAGCGTTTAAAAAAGTATCAAAAAACGAATTATAAGCCAAAATTATGGTGAAATGGGGTGCACAGGATACTAAACTGAAGATTTAGTCATGTTTTGACTCTAACAACACGACTTCGATTTTTGGCCCAATGTCCGCGCCGCGCCGGATTCAAAACACTGTGCGCCGCCAACGAGCAATACATTTATCTAGAGTGGCGGTTTAATAGGTAACCTGCGTAACCACAGTGGGGGAATTTTAGGTTAGGTTTAAGCGAGTGATTTGTCCATTTATTTCCGTTATTTTGGTGCGGCGCGACGCACAATAAAATGGAGCATGCTTTGATCCACTGTGCGTCGCTCCGCATCAAAATACACGGAAACAAATGGACAAATCACTCGCTTAAACCTAACCTAAAAATCCTCCATGGTGGTTACGCAGGTTACTTATTAGACCGCCACTCTAGATAAATGTATAGCTCGTTGCTTGAAGTCTTCCTGAAATAGAACTCAAACAGTTTGTTCGTTTTCGTTTTTAACCTTCAAAATTACACATTTTCTGCTTTCTGGTTACCTTTGGCTATGCGCAGAGAGCATTTCAATTTTCTAAAGGCACACGGAGAAAAAAAATTAGGTTATGAGAGCTTTCTGAACTTCGGCTCATATGGAACACCAAGATGTTCGGTTACAGTAACCGAAGTTTTCGGTTGTGAGTACCGAACTTCAGTTAAGAGTATCGAAGATTTCGGTGAGTGTGACTAATACAATGACTCACATTTCGTTCCTACTGAAGACTTCGGTACTTCTAGCTACAGTTCAGTACTCACAACCGAAAACTTCGGTTACTGGAACCAAACATCCTCGGTGTTCCATAAGAACCGAAGTTTTTTTTTTTTTTTCTTCGTGCATGCATTAAATTCTAAAGCTGATATAAATTATTTCTGTGTTCAGTAACCGATCAAAAAGCATTTGAACGACTTATATTTCGGTTTAAAACAGTTGTTTCGGTCGGGGGGGGGGGGAGGTCCACAATTAAATATTTAGAGTTCAAGGTTGAACAATAGGACACAAACAAACTGCATCGACCATTCAACCACAAAAAATTCACCCATTTTATTCAATGAGTTAGATCACAAATCAAGAAAGAATGATGATTTAGATTCGTCTTCAACAAAGAGAAATTACTGTTGTAAAACTCGATTGAAGAAAAATTTAAATATGAATTGAAAATTATAGCTTAATAAATTTGACTCACAGGCCTTGAGAGCATTTCATAATCAACCACAATAGAGAGCTTTAAATCATACCTGGAATCAAAAAGAAATCAAATCAGCTATTAAAGACTAAACAATTTAACAATTCTGAAACGTGTACAATCAGTAATTATAAAAACATTTGGAGTCGTAGCAATCTTGGTGCATTATCCTTCAAAAAAGTGTTTCTCCAAAAAAATAGAAAATAAAAGGTGAATTGCTTAAATTTAAAATGGTCGCAAAGTTGATTCGTAAAAAAATACTCAGATAAAGGCCAAAGAGCTGTCCCAGATAAAAATCAAATATCATATAAAAACATAATCTTTCCTTTACATGAAAAATTAAGACTACTTTCGAAGAAAAACCAATTTGAGATTCCATAACTTTACAGAATCTAATTTACTCCCTAAACACCCTGTGAATGCTTTCCATGCAAACAATATGACTGCACGTTGAGACCAAACAAAATAATTACTCCAAAATTAGTAGCTCATCGCGTTGATCCGTTTATAATTGGATTTCAGCCTTGCATGAATAGAGGTTGTCTCCTCGCGACTAACAATGCAGAATATTAATGGAGCCTTTTAGCGCAGGTTATTATGCGATACAAGTTGTTGGCGCTTTTCAAATACATCATCGCCCAAACAGGCAGATTATTAAAAGCTCCTTTTTCTGATTTTAAAGGTGGTGCAAAAAAACGATAACAGCCGTCAAAATTGAGAGCGCCATATTTAACAGATGAACGATAATCTTTAGTATACGAATCAAACTGCCGCCCCCCCCCCCTCACGACAAAACTCAAACAGCAAGTGTATCACGATTAAACCCAACGATTACTTGAACATGGACAGACAGATAAAGAGCGGTTAAAGTGAGCGATTAAAACGCCACAGCCGTGATAAAATTCGGTAAACTGGGGGGGTAAAACATTACAAAATCCTGGAGGGTGATTATGAACCATCGAATTGAGTACTTTTGACTGTTATAATGTTACATCATGGGAGGATCATGTGAGGCAATGTGCTCGTAGATTCCAGACAGTGGCGTAGCGTGCAATTCGACAACGTTGTATTTTGTCCATTTAAACCTATGTAAAATGCCGGATGCGAAGGTGTTCAACGAACACCCAATGCTTCGATATTTTTCATGCATTTAAGTGGACGAACTGCAACGTTGCCAAATTGCACACTACGCTACTGACTCCATACCTTTGCGATGAAGGTTGCTAGAGTCCCTTGATGGAAATATTGTTTAGGGAGTACCGACACGAGCTCAACGAGTTGTGATTGGTCCTTGGTTTTAGGCTTTCGCGGAATCTAGCAGGAGTCAACAGCATCGAAGACTCAACACAAAAGAGTTGATGAGTAGAGGAACATATGAGAACAGACCGGAATGCCGGCAAATCTAGCTGTCCACCACTGGTCCACTGTCGAACTTAACCTTTGAATGCGTTCACGCGGTCGACTCCTGTCAAATGCATTCGAAGCGTCGCGTCGCGCGTCGTGTCGGTATACTTCCTATACAATATTTCCACCAAGGAACTCAAGATATTGCATACCTAATAATTCTACGCGATGCAGGTTGCATACCTCCGCGATGCAGGTTGCATACGTCTGCGATGCAGGTTGCATACCTCTGCGATGCAGATTGCATACCTCTGCGATGCAGGTTGCATACCTATGCGCTGCGGGTTGCATACTTTGACAACATTTGGAGCAACGATTTCAATTCAAACAATTTTTTCCCTCCACAAAATTGAAACACAATGGCGCCTGGAAAGGATCTCTTCCATCTCTCTCATTTCCCCTTTGATTCCTTTGAAAGAATGGGTAGAAAAATAGTAATAAAATTGGGGGATTTATCCCTTGTCCATCCTTGTCTAACACCACACGTGTTTAAATATAGGAGTGAGAGAGAGGGGGAGGGAGAGGGAGAGAGAGGAGGGGAGAGAGAGAGAGAGAGGAGAGAGAGAGAGAGAGAGAGAGAGGAGAGAGAGAGCGAGAGAGAGTGAGAGTGAGAGAGGGAGAGAGGGAGAGAGAGAGAGAGAGAGAGAGAGAGAGAGAGGAGAGAAAGAGAGAGAGAGAGAAAGAGAGAGAGAGAAAGAGAGAGAGAGAAAAAGAGAGAGAGAGAGAGAGAGATAATGAGAGATTGTTTCGTTACGCCACTGTTGAACGGCTCATCATGATCACAAGCAAGTTCGGGATCCGGTGCGCGTCACCAGCATATTACCGACAGCGTCATCCACCGTTCACCGCTCAAATCTCACCGCACGCGCAGTTCCGCATCCACCAACCAACCGTTGCGCAAAACCATCTCTGCTACAAAATCAGTGATCCGCTTTTTGCGCGGGTTTTTTTCCCCCCCTCTCTCTCTCTCTCTCTCTCTCTCTCTCTCTCTCTCTCTCTCTCTCTCTCCACCGCTAAATTCTCCTTCGTTTCATTTGGTTTTATTTAGAAACCGATTTTCGTTCCGTTTCGTTCCTTGTAAATGCCACGACTCGGACACGCTCCACCGAGAACAAGCGTTTTTCATCGCGGAACAATCGCGACAATATTTCCTGTTTTCTCGAACGAGAGGAGGGGGCTGTGGCGGGTGGAAGGTAAGGGGGGGGGGTTGAGGTCTCACTTTTATTTATTTCCGATCTCTTCATCAAACGACCCCCGGTTCCCCCTCCTCCGCCGCCCCGCTCGGCAACCCTTTCTCAAACATCCCTCGTTTCCGGAACAGAGCGACGAGCGTGCAAGAGCAGCGCGCGACCAAATTGCAACACTTTCCTCTCACCCTCGCGGTGCAATTCAGTTCCGAAAACGCACGTGTATGTTTTTTTCGCGTATGTCCGTAAAACGTTTTGATTGGCCTCTTTGAGACGGCGGGCGTTGAATGTGTGGTCTTTTTGGGTTTTTATATAAACGTTTTCTGTCGCTCTGGCAAATTGGACCGCGACTCGCGAGCTTGGTCTATTCTTTCGCTTTCTTCCATTTTGAAATATTTTCTCCGGTTCGCGGATACCGGTGCGAAAGGAAGACAGGTTCCTTTTAAAGCCAATCACGCGAAATTTTCCAACTCAGTACAATGGGTGTCCCATAAAGAGTGAGACTGGGGCTGTAACTTTTGAACTAAACAAGCTAGCGACCTCATTCTGGTTGCATTTTGAAGATTAGGCGATCATATTAATGTTTATGAGAAAATATTTTTGGTAATAGTAGGTCACTTTCTGAGAAAGAATGCATCGGGCAATTTACTGCTTCTTTTTTCGCTGCGAGAAAATATATTTTAAAAACCCCGTAAGGCGTCAAATTTTTTTTCTTTTTTTTCAAAAATGTTCAAAACTCCGTAAATTTTCTACATACTTTGCTTATCTTGATTTCAATCGATTTATTCCCGTATAACTCGATACATATATATGAGACGTGAGCTGAACTTTGTAAACACTAGTAAACGCTCTTTCATTGCAAATAGGTCCTCACTTGAGTATAAGTACGCATCAAAAACGTCATAATGTGTCCGCGACATTCACCATCCATTCGTGTTAATTTTACTAATTGTTAGTGTTTTACAAAAATTCTACGCCTACAATCTCACTTGCTCATCGCTATCTTATGTATTTTGAGACGTTGATTTCAAAAATGTTATCAGTTTTCATTAGACTGACTTAAATTTTACGTAAATTCGAAATCACGTCTTCTAATTGTAAGCAAAAAATTCGAAATTCTGGAAAAAAAGTGTGAGTTTTGAGAAAAAATTAAGGCCAAATTTGAAATCAGCGGGTCAAAATACATGTAAAATTTCGCGCGAGGGGTGAGAAAGAGGTATCTTATGATGAGAAAACCTGGTTTTACGTTCATCGTAAAACCATCGTTGAGTATTGCTTCCAACATCAAATTCCAATTCTTTATTTCTCCTCTTTCCTTACACAATTAGATAAACAAAATAGCTTCGTCGAAATTTAATTCAAAGCTGTCTCATTAATTATTTTTTTTCTTCGACATCAATCTTGATAAAAAAAAAAAAAAAAAAAAAAAAAAAAAAAAATGAACCAATCAATACCTCAAAAAGAAAAAGATCAGATTAATAATTGAAGGTGTAAGAGTCAGAGGATAAAATTGACGGGTTCTGACATTCACACGACAGCAGATTAGGCAAATATAAAGGTTCGCGGTGACAGGCCTCGAAAATCGGATGAATAAAACAACACTTATAAATTAACTAACTCCTCGTCCCCAACTCCCAAGTCATCCGTTTTCACCGAGAACCCTCGTTCACGAGTCTTGCGGATGGAAATTAATCGTGCTAAGCTAAAGAGCCAAACTCGATCACAGAGTAGGTATCAGATATAAAAGGGGTCACACTTCATTTCGCCGACTAAGTATCCTAACCACTTAGCGGATACATAACTTTTAATTATAACTGATGTCTCATAGTTGAGGGTAGGAGAAACGAACGCAGTTTCAGAGGGTTGGTCGAGAAGTCATTGGAAGGTGGACGGAGGGGGAGGAGGTTATGAAGGGGTTGAGAAAGGAATGTTGGAGGGGAAGGACTGAGCGAGGTGTGCGGAGAGCGTTGTTGTCAGAGCTGCCGTTTAGCGTATAATTAGGGACATTTTTAAATTCACCAATGATTCCACCGGTCGAGAAAAGATTACACAATACAGTTCACGAAGTGACTGTGACTGTCCAACACGAAAATACTCTGATCTGTAATCTTTCCTCGATCGGTGCAATCGCCGTTAAATTATCAAAATATTCCCAAGCTTTTTATTGTCATCGACGACTCCCACCGGTTCTAAAGAGATTACGTATTTTAGTGCAGTACAGTCATACACTGGACTTTGCTGTGTAATCTTTTCTCAACCGGGGGAATCATCGATTATATACGCAAAACGGCAGTTCTGCCTCTGGTTGTTGTCAAGATTGACTGTTCAAGTGAAGATAAGACGATTGCAATGGATTAGTGGCAAACTTTTACTACATCGTTATTAATGGTCGATTCGTGCTTGAAATTGGTTTGAAATCGCATCGAAAGCGTCTAAAAGTATCAAAATCCACTCAATAACCCATAAAAGGCGTATTCAGAGAAAAAACAAGATGGCGGTCAGTTGGATAAACATCAAACCTCCATAACGCTGTAGAAAAAGTTTGCAACAGACCTACTTTAATCATAGCGCTGAATTTTTAGAAAAAGGCAGTTCTTTCAGCACAGAATAATACAATCAGAATGGAAATTCCCAGAAGAGCCAATTGAAGTAAGATTTGGAATTTTCCAGCGCAAACGCATCTGTTCATTTCTCAAGAAGGCGGACTTATCTTTAAGTCGCCAGTCATTAATGCCTGTAAAAGCAAATAAGATGCAAGATTCGAAATTTACCAGCGCAAACCGGCATCTGTGCCTGCTCTTTTCTCAAGAAGTCGGACTTAAATTTTTAGGTTGTTTTTACAATCAGAATGATTGACGCACAAACAATCACAGCCATTTTCTCAATGGGGCTCTTGCAAACTTTTGCAATGAGCAAATAAATAGTCCGATCTCATGTTTAGACGAGCGAAAATCACGAAAATCACACTGAGAATAGAGGAAGTCTAAAACTCAGTAATAAACTCACATAACTGCTACAACGGCAAGATTGTAATTGCGGTTCAACGCAGGTATCATGGAAGATTCCTGTCTATTATTGCACTTGTCTCAATTTAGATAGGAATCTCCCGTGATACCTGCGTCTCTCCGTCATTAACCCCAATTCCGAGAGTGAATTCCGTGATTTTCTAGTGTACTCATCGTCATTTTTACAGGTTTTCATGCAAGAATCAACTTTTCAATCCCATATTACAAAAGTTTGCAAGAGCCCCATTTAGAGTTTCCATCCATATTACACGGAGAAAAATTTCTGATTGAAATTACGGAACGTATTAAGAAATTGGGGTAAAAAGAATTGCCTTTTAAAATAATAAGAGCTCATTTTGATTCAACGAGAGAATTATCATTGGTCGAATTGAACTTTCTGATGATTCAGAAGAACCACAAGAAAGAATCTTTGGATCAATATGAATTCTTATCATTTTAAAAGGAATTTCTTTTCACCCCATTTATTATTATTATTATATTTTATTTATTATACATGTATATTTTATTATTAATAATACGTTCCGTAATTTCAACCAGAAATTTTTCTCCGTGTAGAGTATTCTGTGCTCCAATAGTGTATGCAAGTATTTTGAGTAAATTCGGCAACAATGGACGAAGCGTGGATAAATGAAGTGCCGTTCGGGGGTTGTTATAATGCAATTAAAGCGTGTCAACTGACATTAAATGCGGCAGCGGCGTGGCGTAGCGTGGCTTGTGCGGGGCGTATCCGCGGAGTGCCGGGGAGTAGTATCGTAAGTCGTGAGGTATAATGACAACAAAAAACGGTCACTCGGAAAGACTTGGAGCTCGAAGGGAAACGAAGTGCGAATTACGAATATTGTTTGGGGCTGTCGTCTGTCGCGTCGAGAGAGCTCGAGCTCGCTTGGCGAGTCCACCACCCACCGCTATATACGATTAAAGCACGACATTGGTCGGTCGTGAGTCCCGGTTCCCCCCGATTATGCAAAATTCATGTTCTTCGACTCCACCCCCATAACGGTCGTAGACAAAATTAAGGTGATCCCACGCGAAAGTTGGGGCTCTTTTAATCCGCTAGATGGCGTCACTGGTCACTTTCCGAAATTTCGTCTCTTTCGGGGAATTTGAATGGGGGATAACAGATGATTGTGCTGTAACCAGGGGCGGATTTACATCTCTTGAGACCCTACGCAATTTTGAATTTGAGGCTCCCAAGAAAAAGGGTAGGATATCCTGGGGGTCTGAGGGCATCCGCCAGAAAGAAGGAAAGTTTGGGGAGTCTCCCCCTATTTTTTTTTTTTTTAAGAAGGCAATGGAATTCAGTTTTAAACTGTTTTTTTCCGGAGCAAAAAGTTGTTATTATTTTATCTTTTTGCCTTTTTTCATTCACCTTTTCCTCTCTTTTTCTCTTTCTCTCTCTCTTTTCCTTTCTTGTTCTCTCTTTTTCTCTCCTTTTCTCTCTGTTTCTCTCATTTTCCCTATTTTTCAATTGTTCTCACTTTTTCTTTCTTTTTCTATATTTTTCTCTCTGTCTGTTTCTGTCTTTTTCTTCTCTTCTTCCCCCCTTCGTGAAAAGAGGCCCCCCCTAGGTCTGAGGCCATACGCAGTTGCGTTTTTTGCGTAATGGTAAATCTGCCCCTGGCTATAACAATAAGTGGCGAAACGTCACTCACTGAAAAAGTAGGAAGTATAAATTTCACCATTCGATGGTTACTATTGTATATTGTGCAGCCATTTGTATGGTTAATACTTGCAGCGCGATGAGTAAATATAAAACAAGGAATCTTAGGTATTTTTCAAAGTAATGCTATTAATATTTACAGTTATGCAGTTTAACTTCACGATTGGATGGTTATTTTTAAATTACTAAACAATATAGGAGCCATTTAAAAGGTCAAGTTTACACTTTCAATTTTTCCAATGCGGTTTGCTTCAATAGTGGAATTTTAAGCCGTCTAACTTCACAGACTACAAAAGAGAAGTTATCAAAAAACCGCTTTGAGTTATGATATTAAAGAAAATTAATAAGAGAGAGAAACAAAAATCTAATAAAATGAGAAATAAATTTTTAATAATAAATATTGCTTATCCCTCGTAGAATATTACCAGGGTCTTTAAACAGGAAAATCGAGAAGGAATGTTTTATTTATTTGCTTGTACATCACTATATACAGTTTCTTCCCACTTAAATCAAATCAAGGCGCTCGAGTCATCACAGATCGCTGTATCGTACTTATCGATGCGTTTCCGCCAGAGAAAACTCATCCGTTCCTTCACAAACACGCATTATCGAAGAAAGAATTTCAGCTGAGAGGAACCGACAAATTTGCTCCTTCCGACGAATTGAGACTTAGAGCTCCGTTTCCACGACAACGGTACATTGCTATGTCTATAAATAATTCCGATGTCGTGGAAAAATATGCAATAAACAAACTATAAAGATAGCTGTATGAGCGGTGAGAACAGATTATTGTGGATTCTGATGGGGATTGTGGGGAGATATTTGCGGTCGCGGAATCCGAGAACTTGTCTTGTTTGATGGAAATCTTTCTTCGGTGAGTTTCATTATTATTGGAAACTATACCGCGCGCCGCGTAGCAGTCACAGTGGATCGTGTACGATAGAACTTTCTGGACATTCGGAATTCAGGAACTCAAATCAAGATCATCATCACACTTTCAAGTTAGGATCACTGAAAAATTATGACGGTGATTTTAGGTGAAAGTTGGGAAATTATTTTTGTTCGAAATGAGAAGATATGATGAATCATAATTGTTAATTACTATGTTAAACACACTGCCAATGAGTAATAAAAATAAGTTTGATGTTCTTGTAAGTTAATACCCACAATCAGTGGCGTATGCGGGGGGGGGGGGGGGGGGGTAAAGGGGCTAAAGCTCCCCCAGGCCATAGATTTTTAGGGGTGGGGGAGGGAGGGAACAATTTTCAGTCAAACGCTCATCAGTGCAAACCCCTCCAAAAAAAAAAAAAAATCATTCGTACGGCACTGCCCACAATGTATACTATGAATTTCAAAAGAAAGTATCCTCGTCCTTTTCATTCTTCACTGTGACTAGTGACGCCATCTAACGGATTTGAAGCTCCCTAGTTTTTGCCTAATTTTGCATTAATACTGGTCACTTTATAGCTTCTGGCACATCCAATTACTGAAGTATACATAAGATGAAACTTTCAGGGAATGAAACATTTTTTAGTCAGTACTGATCCAAGATTTGAATCAATGTGCTCTGTCATGATTTCCGATTTCAAGTTCCTGATGTCGCAACCCTGCCTAATTTGATGAAAGGCGGCTTCCGTTCCATGAATACCTTTTCTTTTGTTGTTGGCTTCTGCGAAAATAAAGATTAAAAAAGTAAAACTTCTGATATTTGATTGAATTTCTTGGAAAGCTCTAGAATCATGAGCTATAAGAAATCTCGAAGATGCCGCACGGTTTTTTAAATCACGTAAGTCTTGAACCGATTAATGTGCGAATATTTTTTTTCGTTTCAATTGAATAGATATCGACGAATAGCTGACAACAGTTGATATCATAAAAAACAATAATATGAAGACGCAAGTACACTTAAATATGTGTTTTATTGGTTGGTATACTCTGGAAGAGCTTTAAGTTACCTGAGAATACCGCACGGTTTTCTGAATCCTATCAATCTTGAATAGATTTATGTGCGAGTATATGTTTTATCTGAGATACAATTGAAAATTCATCGACGATAACCGAAAACAATAAATATTATAAGTAACAATGATATAAACACGTGAATACATTTGAATACATGGGCGGATGCAGGAATAAGTCTTCCTCGCTCTCCTACACTATTTAAACGCATGCATCAGAAAAGGATGGTGAAAGGGGCTAAGATCACGTGACGGTCCCCTTTGCTTTCTTTCTTTTACACATGTGTTCAAATGGATAAGTAAAGAGAGAAAGAAAAATTCCTGTATCCGCCCGAGATTGAAAATCAAAAGTAAAATACAATATATTTCCTGTTCTCAAAGGCAAAGATATCAGTCAAGTGTCGTGCCGTCGTTCGAAGCAGAACCGAACATTCTGCTTACGACTCTGTTCTCAGTCAACCTTGTGAGTATCTTGACAACGAGTATAAGTAATACGCAAGGAAGTAAAGATATGAGGGTTCAATCAAGTGAAACCGATTTTCATAGATAATGTATTTCCGATGAAATTGAATCTTTCTCTTGTCATACCCATCATATTTTTTTCAGGATCTTGTTCCTTGATTGACAGAACGTGATTTTTTCTTATGAACGGCAGATATTGGACTAGTGTTTTGCGCTGACGGTATTTCAATTCTTAGAAAATGGCGCAAGATAAAAATTCACTTTTATGCCTATCGAAAAGGTTAGATTATGACTTCATACCAATGAAAATCCGATTTCTTTGGTTCCAAACAAACGTAGGCTACAACGGTCGAGGTCGGTTATTGCTTTGCTTTTAAATTCCATTCATGACTTATGAAAAAATGTGTTGCGTTTTTGCACCTTCCTTACCAAAGCGGCTTGTTTGTTTACATTCTGAACACAGATCCCACGCAGGCCCACGCTGTTTCACGAATAATAAAGTTCACGCTGTTTTACGAATAGTAAAGTTAACTGTCGATTAAACAAATAATTTTAATCATGATGCACCTCAAAAATGTCTGCAATGCCCAATAAAGTCTTTAAAAGCGCACATAAATGCCGATCAGCAAAGGCAGTGAAAGATTACACCGTCAGAAACTCTACGGCACCGTAATCTTTGCAGTGGACCAAAACATAACCAGTCTTCAGAATGTAAACAACACTTTTCTTAAGATGATTCCAGGGTCGATTAGTTCAAACCGTGGACACCACGACGCGACGCGCAGCTCAGAAAAAAAACAGTTTTTGGCTAAAACTAAAGAATTTACGCAAAAAGTACAAATTTGAGGAACGTCAGCACCTGAAAAAATATCTCAGAAAGATACCCTGAAAGTTTCAAGCTGAAATACTTAAAATAAAGTCGGAAATGGGTCTGTTGCAAACTTTTGCCACAACGATTAGGAGTGTTTAATCTAATTTAAAATCGCCTGAAAATCGCCTGGTGGCATTAGAAAGTCATAAAATGCAATAATAAACTCACAAGAGGCGTTTAATGAAATCCAAGATGGCGGGTAAATATCGAGCAATTTGTATGCATGCACCGTGAAAATCCATCAAGGATGGCCAACTTTGACAACCTCACTGGAGATGGAGGTTATGTGTTTGTTTACGTTGTGATTGGTTGTGATCGATATTGTGGGGTTGGCTATCCTTGGATGTTTGTGGTGCATGCATACAAATTGCTCAATATTTATCCGCCATCGTGGATTTCATTAAACGCCTTGTGCGTTTATTCTTGCACTTTATGACTTTCTGATGCCACCAATGGACTTTTCAGGTGATTTTACATAAGATTAAAATATACTCTTAATCGTTGTAGCAAAAGTTTGCAACAGACCCACTATGAAATACGAATATTCCCACAAGCCACAATGAGTGCCAGTGAGGCAGATAGGCATAGTATCACTTGCATTCACTCTCACTCACTAAGCTTATAACGAAATGAATTTCACAATTTACGGCTTTAGTTCTTAATTAATTTTCCTCGTTTTGGACTCAGAAAATCCATAAAAAATTACGCAGATGCTGACGTTCTTGGATTTCACGTTGTTTCCTGTGTTTACAATTCAAAATGCCGAAAACACGACTTTCCCTAAAGGCGACTAGAGGCGCTATCCATCGGATTGAAATCCGAAAAGTTTCGCCTGGAATCACCTTAACTCTCTACACATAGGGACTTTACGCCAGAGCTGCCGATTTGCGTAGATTTAATGACATTTTGAAATTCACCGAAGAATCCACCGGTTGAGAAAAGATTACAGAGTTTAGTTCAGAGTATGACTGTAACGCACGAAAATACTCTGATCTACAATCTTTTCTCAATAGGTGGAAACGCCGTTCATTAATTCAAATATACCGGTTGAGAAAAGATAAAAGACACTAGTATTTTCGTGCATTACAGACATACTCTGAACTAAACTCTGTAATCTTTTCTCAACCGGTGGAATCTTCGGTGAATTTCAAAATGTCATTAAATCTACGCAAATCGGCAGCTCTACATAATATTATGCATCTACCTGTGTTAATCTACCTTGACTGTCACTGCCGCGCGCTAAAATCCGCAACTTGACACCACATAAAATATCGAATCGCGTTACGAGATCTTCGATACTCCGCTAATACCTCAAATATTTCTCTTCATCGTCGTCAAGCTCCTTCCCTTTTCTTCCGCATCTAGATGGATGGGGGGGGGGGGGGTTTAAGGTGTGAGCAGTGAGCACATACAACAGAGTAGACGTTAAGATTTATCGAGTAAATCAATTAAAAACACGCAGAGGTGAATACTGAATAACGATGAAGGGAAGGGGGTGTTTTTAGAATCAATCATTTTGTAGCGGGAGGAGGAGGGGGATGAGGGAGGGGGTGTTTGTTAGTGCATCGGGTTAAACGTCTGATGTGAATTTAGTGTGTGCTCCGTAATAGAGCGTGCGCGTTCCCGCCTCCCCGTCGCATCGAGCCGTGGTGTTGTGTCGTTCGAGTGGGTATTAAATATGCAGCCACTGACGTGGTTGACGTTTATAAAACGAGTGTTGAGTTTATAAGAAGTTCTTACTCCCACCTCCCCCGCCTTTCCCGCCCTCCCTTTTTTATTCGATTATTTTTGGATGATGTTTTGAAGTTGGGGGCCCCCCGAAATTTGGGTTTTTTTTTTTGTCTGAATAGACTGTTTTGATACAGGAACATAATCGTATCGACTGCCGTCCGAGGACCTATGGTTTCAAACAAACTTATGTTTCAACATAATTTTTTAATAAGTGCATCTCTGAACGGAAATTAATAATGCGACTTGTTTGTGATAGACCTGTTTAGTGTGACGTCACGAAAAAAAATTGGTTCCAAACAAATGCTCCATCTCACTCGCTCTCGTGGGTTTTTCCGTAAGAAACAAGATCCAAATTTTCAAATGCAAATTCGTGCTAGTAAACAACAAATTCTAGAATATAGGCTCATCGACACCATCACACCACGTGTTATACCTAGAACAAGCTTCGACACGAAGAGAGGTTAGGATGATTGAGTGTCATGGTGGTGATACTCCCATAAGAGACCGTGAGTAAGACAAAGACGAAACATAGAACATCTTTCGGTATAACTGTAATTGTAAATTCGTTTGTGATCATTTAGGAATTGTGTTAGAGTGAAAAGATACTTTAAAGTACGTGGAATCTAATGGTGCAATAAAATTTAAGAAAACTGGTGGTGAACTAGCATGAATTTGCGTTCGAAAATTTGGATCTGATTTCTTATGGGTAAATCCCCGAGAGTGAGCGAGATAAAGCATTTGTTTGGAACCAATTTTGATCGTGACGTCATCACTAAACAGGTCTATTATAAATTCTACGTCCTCGAAAAAGCTTGATTATGCCTAGTTCTACGACTAAAACTGCCGTATTCAACAAGACATTGCAGTTTAAACGATGCATTTGGAGGTTAGAATCACCCGAATGTTATTGATGTTCTGCAATAGGCAGGAATTCGGCTTGTACTGTTTATAGGCTTTGATTATTTTTTATTTTTTAACAAAAGGTCCATTTTAATAAGGGCAAACGCGAAAAACTGAGCAAAGGGTCGGTGCAAACAGCTGATTTTAGGTTAAAGAGGCCTTCTGGCCGTAAAATCAAACTTTAGAGGTTATGACAGCCATAATCACTTTAAACTAGACCCAAGTAACCAAAAAATATCAATCTCGGTGACGAAAGAAAAAGTTGGAAAATTGGTTCACAATGTTATTCAACCGAGCTCCATCACTGATCCGAACTAATCGAATTCTATCTCCAACAAACATGAGACAGAGTTAGTGCTACTAAACTCATAATGAGATGGATATTGTCAGCACCGAATAAACTGAGCTTCCACTTGCGGATCCAAGTAATTGTCTTTCTCTCTCTTTTCCTTTAGAACGCATGTGTTAGAAAAGGATAGAAGATGGGGCGAACATCACGTGACTGCTCCTGATCCTGATCTATCCTTCTCAAATACACACGTTCGAATGAGAGACGAGAGAGAAAGGCAGATTCTTGGATCCGCCAAAGTGGGATCACTTCATATGGTCAGTCTTTCATAATAACCGAGAAAGAGCTCATAGTAGAGACTCAACTCAACTCATATCTTGAAGCCGATCAAAAGTTTGCTGCCCTTTTGGTCGAACTCTCGTGGCATGAAGGGACTCGCGATGTGAATGACGGTGGTTTATATTATTATTATTATTATTATTATTATTATTATAATCTCCCCCTTTTTTCACTTACCTGCTGACTTTTAGTATGGATATACTGCACGGCAACGACGCTTCTCCTAATCTCGGGAACAATAATTTCACACCACGCTGCTTTCTGAGTCCCGTCGTCGTGGGACGAGGCAATGGCGTGTCTTGGGTCGGCTGTCCCTGCCTCCCTTCAACATCCCGCTCTTTGCCGGTTACCCGTGCCTCAATTTCCTTCGGAGATAAATGTAATGTGAGGTTTTCCATCAGTTGTCACCATCGTCCTCCGTTGCCTTATTTTAGTGCGCTGGATCCAGGTTATTCTCTCTCTCTCTCTCTCTCTCTCTCTCTCTCTCTCTCTCTCCCTCTCTCTCTCTCACTCTCTTTGTTTCTCTACCTACCCATTTCAACGCGTGCGTTAGAAAAGGATAGATTGAGGGGAGGGGGTGGCCATTTTTTTAAAACTGCTCGTGATTCGTGGAGTTCCGTCGCTAAAAATATCCATGATGGGTAGCAGTAGGTAACTCAAGTTTCAAGGATTTTGAAGAACTAAATTATTTTAACTTGCATAGCTAAAGAGGCACATCGTCATGGTCTGAATAGAAAAATGTGTATTTTCGGGAGTCCGATAGATCGAATCAATGTGAATTTGATGAGTCCAAATTACTGATTGCGACAAGAAAATAGTTACCAAACAGCAGGGCCGGGGAAACATTTTCTTTGGAACAATTACGAATAATTCACTGAAATTATTCGTATTTTTCTCATGTTATTCTTGGTAGTAAATTGAAGTTTCAACACTGACAGTCTACTCATCTGTCATTAGATAAATGGCTGAAAGTGTTCAAAAGACAATTAACGAATATTAATATTACGAGAGTAATGTGAATAATTATTTTAGTTAGTTATCATGATTATTTAAAAGGATATTTTCGCCCAACACTGCCAAAAAGTGACAATTTTAGCGAAACACATTTCTTACAGAAAACCGAGATTTAAAATGGGACTCTTGCAAACTTTTGCTATCAGCAAATAAAAAGTCCAATCCTATGTCAAAATCACGAAAATCACACTAAGAAAGTCTAAAATTCAGTAATAAACTCACATAACTGCTATAACGGCAAGATGGTAATGGCGGTTCGACGCAGGTATCGTGGAAGATTCCTGTCTATTATGACACTTTCTCTGGGATACACAGAGATATGTCTCAATTTAGATAGGAATCTACCATGATACCTGCGTCTCTCCACCATTAAGCCCGATTCTGAGAGTGAATTTCGTGATTTTTTGGTGTACTCATCGTCATTTTTACAGATTATGCAAGAATCAACTGTTCAATGCCCTATAGCAAAAGTTTGCAAGAGCCCCATTCCACGAAGAAAATTTGCTTCGATGATTCGCAAGGATTGAGGTCAAAATTTAAAAGGTCAACACAAATTCGCGATTCCCCGCAAACTGCAAAACATGGCATCCTGCTGAAGTGCTGAGGAATGCGTGCCGATCAATTTCGCCGACGGGATTGAACCCGTTCTTTATTGACTTTTTTTCCTTCTTCTTCCTCTTGTTACACTTCTCAGAGGTGACGGGGTTTGCCGACATTTTTCTCGAAGGTGCGCGGGGGGCTCTAAACCGCGTTTTCAAAATTGATTTCCCACTATAAATTTTCCGCTTGTTAGTTTTCTAACACTCTCATATTAGATTCTGTTCCAGCTCTGAGCAATGGAGCACCAACGTTGCCAAATCTGAATCATACCCAATTGAGGACTTGCAGGCTGATTCTATAAATGCAGGTTGATAGGGTTCCTTGGGACAGGTATGGGGCAGTTGCAAGGGTTTGCAATGTTGTGTGTGTGTGTTTTTTTTTTTTTATTATTATTATTATTATTATTATTATAAAGGAAATTATAGTACTTGATGGAGTGAGAACAGTGGTGCCTTTGGTTTTCCCAACCTGTCCTGGTTTTGGCGATGCACACGTGTAAAGTTGTAAAAAATCGGGTACGTAGTGACGTCACTACACGGAATTCCCATTTAAAACAATGTATTTTGGGCCAAAATCTCGTCTCCAGAACAATGGGACTTAATTAGAAACCAAAGGCATCTTTGTTTTCAGCTCATCAAGTACTTTCATTTTCTTTTTGAAAAACACAACATTTTAGATCCTTGCAACTGCCTTATTAGGTGTTCAGACGAGATTCTTAAGGAAACAAAAACGTGAAAAACTTGCCATATAAGTTACCTCATTTTCTAGAAATCAAAATATAGCTCAACATCAGATTTTATATACGTATACGCATAAACAACGGGCTACCGATAAAAATAAAAAACCTGAATCAGGTTCTGACATAGAGCTGCAGGCTGATTATGAACGGTCTTATCGAAATACTATCGAGTCGATGATCGAGCGCGTGTTATCTTATGAGAGGTACCATTCCGAAAGGTTTCATTCCGATAGCTCTACGGAAATAATGACTCCTGAGCTATCGGAAAATTTCCGTAGAGATGAGAGGGTTTCTATCGGAATAAAACCTTTCGGAATGGCACTACCCATAAGATAACACGCACTCGATCATCGACTGGATAGCATTCCGATACGATCGTTCATAAGCAGCCTCCAGATTAAAATGAAATTAAATAAATCGAAAACATTTGAAAACGAGATAGAATCAATGAGGGAAAGAAATAAAGAAGAATATTTGGCAACACGGTATAAACTATACATTTATTACGACGACAAACTGTTCACAGCTCCCTGCTGGATACGGGTAAGAAAAGGGAGTGGAGTGTTTGTGGTGAAACTCGCGAACGACTGGCTTTGGCGACTTTAGATCTTATCTTTTTACCTCTAAATTTTCGAGTCACCTCGCTGAGGGCGCACACAAACCCCGCTCTTAAAAGAGGCCTAAAAGTTTGGACTGCTGGACGAGATCAAAGTTTCGTTTGCCAATGGGCTATATTACTACAACATAACAATTATAATAGACACCGCTGTTGCCAGATTTGTCCAACAATAGCTAGATTTCAGAGCTGCCGATTTGCGTAGATTTAATGACGTATTGAAATTCACCGAAGATTCCACCGGTTGAGAAAAGATTACAGAGTTTAGTTCAGTGTACGACTGAAACGCACGAAAATACTAGTGTATTTTATCTTTTCTCAACCGGTATAATTTGATTAATTAACGGCATTTCCACCAATTGAGAAAATATTACAGATCAAAGTATTTTAGTGCATTACAGTCATACACTGAATTGAACTATGTAATCTTTTCTCGAACGATGGAATTATCGGTGAATTTAAAAATATCATTAAATCTACGCAAATCGGCAGCTCTGCTAGATTTCCAATTGGAGTCAATGGGTCTGTTGCATACTTTTGCTGCAGAGTTATGGAGGGTTGATTCTCGCGTAAAATCGCGTGAAAATCGCATTGAAAGTACCAAAAAGTCTTAAAATCCACTCATAAACCCACAAAAAACCTTTAAAGGAAAGCCTATAAAATGGCGGTAGAAAGGGCGAATCAACCCTGCATACATGCACCATGAGCACCAATAGATGGCCGACGACAGCAATTTATAATGATGGTTAGAATGTAAAAAAAAAAAAAACGACTTACTTCCTCATAGTATTTACATTTTGTGTCATTATGTGTGTTTTTTTCCACTAAATTTTACTTTCTCGTAATTGTTAATGATTACTATGGTTAATATTTCAAGTTTTGTGCCAATTTGCCTTAATTCTGAGAAGGAAACGCCGCGCCGGTAAAATACATACTTTGTCGAATGCCGTCGTCGGCCATCTTTGCTGCTCGTGTTGCCTGCATGAAGGGCATCAACCGCCATCTTAGGCTTTCCTTTAAAGGAGGAAGTTGAACTTCCACGAAAAGGGAGTAAATCCCTGAGAAAGCAAGAACAACATCATAATAAAAATGCCTACACTAAATAGTGGGAACACATAAAACAGCTGACAAATTACTGTAATCATGATCATAGAAATTCAAAGGACTATTTAATTTAACTATTTACTTATTTATTTACAGTAAAAAGACAAACAACGTTATAAGAAGTAGCTAATAGATAATATTCATAAAATTTATGATTTTTTTTTTTTTTTTTTCAGTGCACCGTGTATACTCTTCCGCCGAAAAGCTCTTTCATTTACGTACAAAGACTTCGAGGAAAAGACTAGCTTGGGATCTTCGTAAGAATGATCTTATCATATCATTTCATTCTACAGAAAAATCGACCATAGAGCGCTGGTACAAAAGCAAAGGAGAAAAAATTATAAAGTTGACCTAAAACATTCTTATAGACAAAGCATTTGTTCTTTACTTGTTGTCATAACGATGTTGTAAGCCAACCAGACAGCAGACGCAATAATTCAGTTAGATCCCCCCTTGCTTGGACAGCTAATTAATTGACGCTTATTACCATTTCAGACATTGCTAAGCAGAAAAAAATTGCGGATGGGATTTAAAGAGGGGAGATGAGATTATCAAGATGTTAGCGAAATTTGGTTCCCATAATTAAAGTTAGAGTTCAGCGACGACTAAATAAATTAAAAAGAGATAAAAGATATGAGCGAGGGGACGACGAATGTTTGGTTTTTTTGAAGAAGGAATGAAAAAGTGGAAACGACGGATGAAAAATAAAAAGAGAGGAAAAAGGAGACATTCATAAATCAAACGTGCGCCTGCTTTTTTCTTATTTACGTTAGAAGACTATTCTTCCTATTTAATCTATCATTTCATTTTTTTTTTATTTTTTTTGTCTCCCTTTCATTATTAACTGTACAAGAGGCAAGAACAATGATTCTGTTAGCTTAAGTTATCCATTTAGTAGAGCGACAAACTATACGACAGAAAACGTGAGGTGAAGAAATCGTTTTAACCGCCAGTCGTTTGCTTCCAAACTATCTCCCTCACTCTAATGTAACTCCCATGAACTGCTATCTCACTCTCATACACAGAGACATCGTATACAGAGACATTTTTGTGAAAGTTTTGGCAGAATGAAGTTTTCGAGTCATTTTAATGCAATTTTAACAGTAAAATTTAGTTAAACAATGCTTTGTATACAAATTTTGAAACTGGAAAAAGATGGTTGTGCATACAAAAGTCACGGTGGAGTGAGTGAGATAGTTGAGAACGCAACGCGAGTTTTGTTACAACTGATAGCGACCAATGAGAGTGCTTTGTTGTGAGTTTTGGGTAACTATATACTTCGCACTAAAACCGTCTATACCTCGCTCAGTGAGATTTTCTATCCGATAGGTAGCGCCGCCATAGTCATTTTCACAGGTTTTTGACTTTGATAGCTTTTGCATTTTTCTTGAGGGTATTGGCCAAAACAAATCGAGCCGTTGGAACTCGGGTAATTTTCTGCTATGTTGACCGTTGCACGGAAATATCGATGCCTGCCCAATCAAAGCAAAGCATCGGAGTGTTTGTAGTTGGTCAACAATCAATATAGGACCCGTTGGATATTGTTTCCTAGGGAAAAACTTCGAGAAAGTTTTTCCTCGTCATTTTTGACCACACACGGAAAAAAAAGAATGGTGTAATTTACCATTCGCATAGCTGATTTTGGCCCCTACCAGAGTTAAGATAAACTTGACCAGAGTTATGGAACATTTGACCAGGAATCAGGTCAATTTCACTTGATACCTGGTCAAATGTTCCATAACTCTGGTAGGGGCCAAAATCAGCCATGCGAATGGTAAATTACACCATTATTTTTTTTCGTGCAGAAAATACACATTATGGTCGAAAAATGACAATTTTCAAATGTGTAAATATGGCTCCTTACGTTTGAGTTGAATTAGAACAATTAAAACGCTAGAGACAAGAGAAGAACCGATTCAAAAAATAATAGATTCAAAAAAGAAGTCTCAATATTCTAAGGCATTAATATTCTCGAGAGCTTAAAACAACAATAATAACGCGAATTAAAATTCGAAGGGAACAAATGTAACTTCCAATGAGTTTCTAGCTGGTGCAGCTTCAATGCAGATTGATTGAATCATGGAGACAGTTAAAAAAAAAAAATCTTGATGAAAAGGGGGATCAAAGCCTTTGGTCCACACAAAAAATATCCTCCTTCTCGTTCTTTGCAAACCAGCATCGAGGGACAGAGTTACAGAGGAGGTGGTAACATAAATTATGAAGGTGGTTACAAAAACAAACTGTAATTAGCGATGGCTGCAGTAACGAGGGGAAAAAGAAGAAATAGAAAAAAAAAGGAAAAAAAGGAAAAAGAGGAAAAGCTACTAAGAAAAAGTCAGAGGATGAATACAAACAGAGCTGGGAAAAGAAGGGAAAAAAATAAAGCAAGAAAGAGAAAGTCAGAGAACATAGAAGAAGAAATAGTCGTTAATCCTGTTACGTCATTATTTGAAAAAGAAGAAGTAAAGGAAAAGGGAAAAGTAGTTAAATACATTTGCGTTGAATGAGAGAAGGAGCATTTGCCGGGAGAGGAGAGGAAAACAGACAACGGAAAGAGGGAGCCATTGTAAAAACAGGAGTGGTGGAGGGACGGTGGGGAGGTGAGAGGGGGGTAGAGAAGAGCAAGGAGGAGACTAAAAGTTTTTCTTAATTAATAAGATGGTCGCAGAAAAACCGAACTCTCGCGTGCGAGGCAGTTAACCTACATCCGCTTCCGGTTTCCCTAAATAATTCAGGAGCCGGCGCAAAAAAGTTTTACGGGAACCGGAAATTGGTTGGACGAGAGAGACGGAGGGGATAGAGTGCGAGAAACAGAGGAGGGGGGAGAGGTAAAGATCTTAGATGTCCGAAAATATGTCACACTGGGGACCCGCTTGGCGAAGTACCGAGAGCACTAACAATAATGATAATAATAGTGATAGAGAGAAAGATATGGGGGAGGGAGAGAGGGGGGAGAAAGGGAGAGAGGGGGGAGAAAGGGAGAGAGAAAAATGAAAAAAGTGAGATGGAGAGAGCCAAATAGAAAGGGTGATAGAGAGGGAGAAACAGAGAGAGTAGGGGTGGGAGGGGTAGAGGGGGGCTGAGAGGGTGAGGTGGGACAAAAAAAAAGGAAAAGAAAGAGAGAGAGAGAGAGAGAGAGAGAGAGAGAGAGAGAGAGAGAGAGAGAGAGAGAGAGAGAGAGAAAGTGAGAGTGTGATAGAGAAAGAGGGAGAATGAGAGAGAAAGAAAGAGAAAAAAAGAAGGAGGAAAAGAGAGAAATTGAGAGAAAGACAGAGGAAGAGAGAGAAAGAGGGAGAGAGAGAGAGGGAGAAAGATATAGAAATGAAGAAAGTAAGAGTGAGAGAGGGAAAGAGAGAAAGAGTAAAAGAAAGAAAGAGAGAAAGAGGGAGAGAGAGAGAGAGAGAGAAAGAGAGAGAGAAAGAGAGAGAGAGAAAGAGAGAGAGAATAAAAAAGCAGTGGAATAGTGATAGTGCGGACGGAAGGGGCATAGAGGAGAGAGAGAAGCTATTCGAGTTGTGACTAACTGACGGGAGAGCCGCGCGTCGCGTTGTCTCGCCGTACCGCTAAAGTGACGCAACCCGCACGACACGCTTGTCTCCGGACAGGGTAACATGCACGCTGCAAGTCTTGCATCATTTTAACTATTCATTTTTAATTCCTCCAGCTCTGTTTTTAGTATTATTGTCTTCCGCGAGTAATTCTTCGGGCGGAGAAGGCTTCCCCCTTTTTTTTAAAATATTCAAGAGACAGGAAATTGGTCTTGGCTTTTTCGTGGGGAGAACGCGGAATTGCTCTCGCCGTGACAATCGTAAATGAAGTTAGCGGCGGAGGAGATGCTTAAATTATTTTCGAACGGTTTATTTATGAACAACATTGTGCGAGTGTGAGTAGAATTTATAGGAAAACCTTGAGAGAGAGCCTTGACGTAGAATTTCTCCGGGGATATCTTGAGAAATAGCTTTTTCAATTAAAAAATGTCTTCTTCTAACGTCCGTCTCCGAATTTAAAATTGCTTTGATAAGCTTATTTATTATTGTTTGCGTGGGAGTAGGAGTAGGGGTACTTGGGGGGCAACGCTGGAAATAGCAACAACGGAAATTAGAACTTTCTGAATCTGAGAAGTCTCGTTAATGAATCGGTTAATGAGTAAATTCACAAACAGACCTCGGAAAGAGGATAAATGTTCAATGCCATCATAAATTAATCATCATTTCCTTGGATTTCGGTGCTTTTGAGTCCATTCTTGTGCCAACAAGTTTTTTTTTTAGATCACAACCAATAGAGAAACAACAACTAGATCGGATGATCATTTTTTCCGTTGAGTCTAGCTGCAGGATTACGTCTTAAGTGTCCCGGCTTTGGATATAGAGTCATGTCAAAATGTAAAAAAACCACGCGTGTCGCGACATAAGAGCGTGAATTTCTTCTTATTTAAAAGAATGTTTGATGGGCAAAACTGAAGCTTCGGAGGAGCGCAAGATCAAAACAAAATGACAATGTTATTAGAGCAAAAAATACAACATAGAGTAAAAAGTAGAAAAATGTGGTATGAGTATCATAACTAAACCAATAAACTTAAGCGAGCTAAAAGCTGCCCTTGTGAAAAACTATCGTGAACGGAAATTGGAATCGGGGAGAAAGAGTAACATAGCACTCTGCGATGCACGATGCTAAGGAACCGATAGCTAACTATTCGTACAGGACAGTGTTGATTTTGCATAAACACCGAATTGAAGGCGCACTTGGGCATTTACAACACAAGCCATTTTCAATCTGCTCAATTTCATGTTACGAGACGATTAGCTGCAAGTCGCATTCTGCTGCAGTTCTCGTTATTTGTTTTTTCATTAATACATGTTTTAATTTTTTTATTCAATGCATTCAAAATGTGGTTGCATTCAAATGCTTTTTAGAGCAAGACTCTCTCAACGTCAAAAATACTTTCTGTCTCAAAAGTCGGTCTTTGTAACGTGGATAGAAGTTCGGTTAAAGCCCATCAAGAGTTGAAAATTACACAACTTTTTCGGGGGGGGGGGGGGGGGTCGCAGCAAGTAGAGGTCCATTGTAGGCTAGTCATAGAAAAGTCTGCTCTCTTCATTTGAATTTTTGATTAATGCGCTCCGGTTAATTCACTCGCATTTTTTACCCTCCTCTGATGCCTCCCGCGAATCCCCTCACCCTCTCACCCGCCCACTAGTGGGGTCCAGGTCCTTCACCACTCAACATTCTCGCATCGAGTTGTTTGTTGGTGTTTTAACCCCCCTTTCTACGATGACACCGCTTAATTGCAACGGGACCCTGCTTCACGAGACCGGCGCGGCGGTGTTGCCAGATCTGAAATAGATTCTTCTATTGCCAAGTCCGCAGGACATTAGCTTAAAATATTGCTAAAAACGTAGGGTCTGTTTAAACTTTTGCTACGAAAGTGGGTTGATTTGGCAGTAAAACTCTTGAAAATATCTTCGTTGAGAGCATCAAAAAGTTTCAAAATAGACTCAGAACAAACTCAATAAATGTGTTTAAAACCCATGTATGCCCAACTTTATTTGAACATGTTGGGTGTTTTTTGGTGTTTTTCTAAAAAAACACTATCTCAGAGTTAAACAAATTTTAAATTTAAAAATTGTGAAATCTTCTGGTCTAGCTAAATTATAGGTGCTGAAAGATCACAAAATTGATTTTTGAGTAAAATTGGCCTAAATTTACTGTAATTTGGTAAAAAAAAAAAAAAAAAAAAAAAAAAAAAAAAAAAAACCATTATAAGTGGATCGTTAACGCCCCAAAGGGCATACATGGGTTAAATAATTTTTCAGAATAGCTGCCGTATAGCAAGTCACGATAATGGAGTTCCTTTCTAATTGTTCATGACTCATGAGTCCAAACAAAACTAGAGTCCCTGTATGTAGAAGGTTTCGACAAGTGAAATTATTGGCGCCGCCATTGTCGTTGCCGTTGTCGTGTTTTGGTCCAATGCAAAGATTACAGTGCCAAAGAGTATCTGACTGTGTAATCTTTCGCTGCTTTTATTGATCGACGGCTATTTATGTATAAAAAAAAAAAAAAAAAAAAAAAAAAAAAAAAAAAAAACAAGCGGGGAAAATTCCAACACGCAGGTGTTGGAAAAGCGTGCCACTAAAGTCTGAACAGCTTTAATGCTTTTGCTAGCAATGATAATTCATCAAAGAGGAACCACGTGACATGGAGCTGATCTCGAGAAAATTGAGTCCAAAGTTGAAGAGCTAGCATTTAAACAAAAAACTTGGAATTACTTACGTTTTGATTTCATTCGACTACCGTGTTATTTTTTTGCATTTCAACAGCGGAAAAGTGGAATTTCCAATGCAGGAAAGGTACCTACTTAATTTTTAGCGTTTAAAGTGACTTGGTTCCTTTCTTCTTTTTGTTTGGCATAATCACGAAAACCGAATCTCTAAAAGAAACCAAACGGCAGAGTTGGTTTACACTGTTGATATTATAAATCCGTTAATCCGGACTTAAGTCCGTTCCCAATTCTATAAAAGGAACCAAGTCGGAGTTGGTTCCTTACGTGACTCGGATTAAGGTTTAAGAAAAAGGAACCGAGTTCTCATTTAATTTCATCATATGGACAATGACTTCAATGAGGCTCACCAGCTCACTTTTACCTGGAAATTTGAGGGGAAAATAGTTGTCATTAGAAGAAGCACTTGTTGCTTTGAGATTCAGTATTGCTAGGTCTATCAATCAATAACTCAATTTTATCATAAATGTCATTCAGTTCTTTTGTGACAAGTGCTGTCCAATTGAGCTTCTTTGGTGAAAAATGATGAAAAAAATAAAAGATCAGATGTATCTAAAAGGAGATGAGTCAAAGGCGTTGTTTTATTGTGTTTGTTTTTTTTTTTTGTTTTCAAAACTTTGGAGGGCTCTAGCTCAGAAGAGAAACATTTGCAGCACATATTCATGTAGGAAAATAAAGCCTTATATAGGTATATGTTGCCCCCAAAAAATACACTCCATAAGTTTGGTTTTTAAGTTTTGCAACACCCTATATTCTTGATATTTTGCTCGCCGCCACCCTTCACAGAACACAACATCTTGACCATGCAAATTTTTAAAATCACAGTTTGATTGTAGAGATTTTTTTCCCCCCCCCCCCCCCTTTCAACAAAAAAGGGGAAAATGGATCGCCTGTCTTTGATGTTCGTCGTATGCGCGTGCACAGATTGTTCGGCTTTACGACTGCCATTTTGGCTTTCTTTATAATGCGTTTTGGGGGTTTATTAATGGATTTTATGACAATTTGATGCCGCCAATGTAATTTTCAGGCGATTTTACATAAAAATCAAAACTCTATAGCGCTGTGCAAAAGTTTGCAAAAAACCCCATTGAAAGCTGAAAAGAGAAAATTATTTGATATGGCTCGATCTTTTTTACCCACATAAAGTATAGACAATAGATATTTCTAAATCCCTCCACCTTTTAAACGGCTTGTTCAGGGATAAAAAATGAGGTTGCGTTCTTTTGAAGTCAAAGAGTGTCATTTTGGGAAAAAGCCGTGATTCTAAATAATAAACATTTTTTTTTTTCTTTTTTCCGTTTTAGGTGCTGTCAGCACTTATTGCGATTGTCACGATGTAGATATGAAACATACATAAATGGAACACTTGCGAATTCATGAAAAAAAAATACTTTAATATCAGAACTAACCATTTCAGGTGCCCTTTACACGTCAAGCATTCTAGGGGTATAGATTAGTAGGTGTGGAGGTTTAAGACGTTTGATGTTTTTAAATTCCCCCTCCCCCATTTATTTTTTTGAAAAGTATCGAAAGTTTACAGTTAAAACTAAGCCATTATTCATTATAACGCATTGTAATATTATTATTTTTTTGTTGCCGTCGGTCGATATCATTTTTCGTGTTGGAAAAGCAAAGTTCCATATGGACCTAAAATTTTCCCAAAAATTTGAAGAAGCTTCCAGTAAAAATACTGTACACGCGAGAAATTTTTTAGGATCGGTAAATAAGTTATTCCAGAGTCAATTCCATAGCCGCAGCGAGGGGGCTGTCCAGGGGTGGAAGACACGTGACAGCCCCTCTGACTTTTTAGAGCTATTAATGCGAATTTTACCCCCCTCTCTTTGTTCTGGTTTTTAAAAAACCCTTTTTTTCAACAAAACGCCCAAAATTTCCTCAAAAATCGCTTGATTGCATAGACGCTCATAAAGGGTTTTCAATTTGCCGATCCCCTAGAATTTCAAATGTTTCTAATGACCAAGACCTGTTAAGTGTGACGTCATGAAAAAAATTGGTTCCAAAAAAAGGCTCCGCCTCACTCGCGCTCTCGTGGGTTTTCCCATATGAAACACGATCCAAATTTTCAAATACAAGTGCTAGTAAACAACATGTTCTTTGCACCAGTTATGTTTATCACACCATTGGGTTCCACGTCCCCTTTTAAAAATTTCCGATTGTTTCAATGAATTTTCCGATAGGATATATATTCCAGCGCTTTTTTTCCCATAGGAATAATCGAAATTCCATAGAGACAATCGGAATTCGTGTAGATTCAAACGCGCTGACTATAGCAACGATAGGTCTCATGATTGAAATAAGGCGAAATCATCTATGGTTCTATTCTTACAGTTTTAACAGCCACTTTTTTCTCAGTGATAAAATATGAGCCCGCTACCACAAACTTTTTGAAACATCGCGCATCAATGCACAATCACAGTTATATCGAAGAAAGTCCTATGTTTTGTCCTTGTCACACTCACAGTTTCTTATGAGCACAAAATTCTAGGATATAGGCTCATCAGCACCATCACGGCATGTGTTGTACCTCGAACAATAGCTTCGATACGAAGAGAAGTTGGAATGATTGAGTGTCATGGCGGTGATACTCCCATAAGAGACCGTGAGTAAGACGAGGACAAAATGTAGAACATCTTTCGCTGTAACTGTGATTGTAAATTAGCTTGTGATCTGTTAGGAATTATGCTAGAGTGAAAAGATACTTTAAAATACGTGGAATCTAATGGTACAATAACATTTGAGAAAACTGTTCTTTAACTAGCATGAATTTGCGTTCGAAAATTTGGATCTGATTTCTTATAGGTAAATCAACGAGAGTGAGAGATAGAGCATTTGTTTGGAACCAATTCTGATCGTGACGTCATCACTAAACAGGTCTACTTAAAGAAAGAATGAGTCCCCCTCTTTTCTATACCCCCCCCCCCTCTTCATCAATACCTCGCCGTCACTTCTTTTCGAAACCCTCGTCAAATAGATTTTGACACATTTATAGCGGTCGGGCCCGACCGCTTAATGCACCGTGAAGAAATCTTGTGACCGATGGAGCCCAAAGGCGAGGGGCAAAGAGGGTTCCTGCGGGAGATGTTTCCACCCCCCTCCTGCCTTGGTATTTTGACTCATAGGTTGGCACAAATGACTTAGGTTGCTGGACCTGTATGGAAATCTCGTTCAAAGGGAAATTTGACTTTGACGCTTAATAACTTATTGAAATTAACAGGAATACCAAAACTTTTACAATTTTAAGAAAATAGACGCCGAGACCTCCTGGATTTTAGCAATAAATTAATGATTAATGAAACCAGTTCTAAGAAAAACGTTTTTAATTTTTCAAACCTTTCCCGCCAAAGGGTTTTTCCATAAGCAATGCATTGGACTTATATAAGATATGAAAATGAAAACAAAAAGCGTACCGTATATATACGGCACGCTTAAAAAGGCGTTTGGAGGATATTTGAAGAAAAGTTGAAAGAGTCTTGAGCTGATCTGAAATGCACTCTTTTGCCCTTAAAGAGGTGATCGGAGGAAAAAAAAATTTTGTCCAAATCACATTTTTATTTGCCGGGAAAACGCTTTTAATCAGAGCTGCCGTTTTGCGTATAATCAATGGTATTTTTCAATTCACCGAAGTTTCCACCGGTTGAGAAAAGATTACACAGTTCTATTCAGTGTATGACTAAAATGCATGAAAATACTCACATCTGTAATCTTTTCTCAACCGGCGGAGTCGTTCGATGACTTTAAAAAACTTGCATATATTTTAATAATTTTAAAAGCGATTGCACCGATTGAGAAAAGATTACAGATTAGAGGATTTTCGTGCAGTAAAGTCATACACTAAACTGAACTGTGTAATCTTTTCTCAAACCGGGGGAATCATCGGTGAATTGAAAAATACCATTGATTATACGCAAAACGGCAGCTCTGCTTTTAATGATTCTTTTGGGAACTATAGACATTCTTGAGGTGCAACATGATTAAAATTCCACCGTAAAATACCGTTGGTGGATCCCTTCGTTTGGAAACAAAAAAGTGCAAAAACGCATCCGATGGCAACGCTCGTGGAGCCTAAACTCGTTGACCAATCAGAGGTTGACTACCCTCTTGTCTTAACTCTCTACATACAGGGACTCGAAAGAAAATGACCGAAATGGCAACGCCGAAAATGCACACGAGTTAATTTCGAGCGTTTATGCTCGCACTTAACTTGCACTCTAAAACCCTCCCCCTTTTCCCCTCTTTTCCTCGGTTCAGGGCTCTTTCGTCGCGGCCCCTTAACGCTTATTGCCGGCTGGAGCCTGTACTTAAAACCGGACCGTTCCCTCTTTTGACATGGCACGGAACTGTTCGGCTCCTTCATAGATGTAATTAATTAATACGTGGCATCGTCTCTGAATTCAGACTACTTGCAATCCCGAACTTTAAAGACTCAAGACTCTTTCATTTTAAGGACTTTCGTCCAATTTGATGACAGGTCTTCATTTGGACTTCCAGCGACTTCAAGGATGAAAAGCTTCATGAATGCCCTTGAGAGGAAAGAAAGTTAATCAACCTAGTCAGTACTTAATAATTAATATTAAGTATTATATATTCTATCCAACCTCTAAGTAAGGTGGATTTGCTATAGAATCAATTACTCTAAAAGAGCTTAGTTCTTAGTAATAATGGATAAATACCCATCAATTATATAAAATAAATATATTACATTCATGCTCAATTGTTGTTACATTATTACGTAACAAAATGTGTGTTCATTTGCCTTCAATTTTTCGTCACGTCGAGGTCACCATTTTGTTACGTAATAATGTAACATTGAACATGAATAAAATATATTTATTTAATATAATGGGTCTGTAGCAAGCTTTTGCTACAACGATTAAGAGTGTTCAATCCATTGTAAAATCACCTGAAAAGTCCATTGGTGACATCAAAAAGTCATAAAATGCAATAATAAACTCACCAGAGACGTTTAATGAAATCCAAGATGGCGGTAAAATATCGAGCAACCTGTGCATGCACCGCGAACATCCAAGGATAGCCAACCTCACAATATCGATCACAACCAATCACAACGTAAACAAACACTGAACCTCTACCTCCAGTGAGGTTGTCAAAGTTGGCCATCCTTGGATGTTTATGGTGCATGCATACAGATTGCTCGATATTTCTCCGCAATTATTATTGCATTTTATGACTTTCTGATGCCATCAAAGGACTTTTCAGGTGATTTTACATTAAAGTATACACTCTAAATCGTTGTAGCAAAAGTTTGCAACAGACCCATTGATGGATATTTATCCATTATTACCAAGAATTAAGCTCTTTTGGAGTAATTGATTCGATAGCAAGTTCACCTTACTTAAAGGTTGGAATGCATGAAAGAAGAGATTTTAGCGTTGTCATGGAAAGAGTTGTGCACATATGATTGTGAAATAAAGAATATTTAACAGGGGACAAGAGAGATGGAAAAAATTCTGGTTACGACACTGCATTCCATCCTAGACATTACCATGTGTTTTGTTTTAATCCTTTTTTTGCTAATCTTTCTTAAAAAAAAAAAAAAAAAAAAAAAAAAAAAAAAAAAAAAAAAAAACAAGCAGGGAAAATTCCAACACGCAGGTGTTGGAAAAGCGTGCCACTAAAGTCTGAACAGCTTTAATGCTTTTGCTAGCAATGATAATTCATCAAAGAGGAACCATGTGACATGGAGCTGATCTCGAGAAAATTGAGTCCAAAGTTGAAGAGCTAGCATTTAAACAAAAAACGCGGAATTACTTACGTTTTGATTTCATTCAACTACCGTGTTATGTTTTTGCATTTCAACACCGGAAAAGTGGAATTTCCTATGCAGGAAAGGTACCTACTTAATTTTTAGCGTTTAAAGTGACTTGGTTCCTTTCTTCTTTTTGTTTGGCATAATCACGAAAAACGAATCTCTAAGAGAAACCAAACGGCAGAGTTGGTTTACACTGTTGATTTTTTAAAATCTGTTAATCCGGACTTAAGTCCGTTCCCAATTCTATAAAAGGAACCAAGTCGGAGTTGGTTCCTTACGTGACTCGGATTAAGGTTTAAGAAAAAGGAACCAAGTTCTCATTTTATTTCATCACATGGACAATGACTTCAATGAGGCTTCAATGAGGAAATAGTTGTTATTAGAAGAAGCACTTGTTGCTTCGAGATTGAGTATTGCTAGGTCTATGAATCAATAACTCAATTTTATCAAAAATGTCACTCAGTTCTTTTGTGACAAGTGCTGTCCAATTGAGCTGATTTGGTGAGAAATGATGAAAAAAATAAAAGATCAGATGTATCTATAAGGAGATGAGTCAAAGGCGTTGTGTTTTGTGTTCGTTTTTTGATTTTTGTTTTCAAAACTTTGGAGGGCTCTAGCTCAGAAGAGAAACATTTGCAGCACATATTCGTGTAGGAAAATAAAGCCTTATATATGTGTTGACCCCAAAAATACACTCCATAAGTTTGGCACTTAAGTTTTGAAACACCCTATATTCTTGATATTTTGCTCCCCCCCCCCCCCCCCCCACCCTTCACAGAACACAACATCTTGACCATGCAAATTTTTAAAATCACAGTTTGACTGTAGAGATATTTTCTTCCCCCCCCCCCCCCCCTTTCAACGAAAAAGGGGAAAATGGATCGCCTATCTTTGATGTTCGTCGTATGCGCGTGCAGAGATTGTTCGGCTTTACGACTGCCATTTTGGCTTTCTTTATAATGCGTTTTGTGGGTTTATTAATAGATTTTATGACTATTTGATGCCGCCAATGTAATTTTCAGGCGATTTTACATAAAAATCAAAACTCTATAGCGCTGTAGCAAAAGTTTGCAACAAACCCATTGAAAGCTGAAAAGAGAAAATTATTTGATAAGGCTCGATCTTTTTTACCCACATAAAGTATAGACAATAAATATTTCTAAATCCCTCCACCTTTTAAACGGCTTGTTCAGGGATCGAAAATGAGGTTGCGTTCTTTTGAAGTCAAAAAGTGTCATATTCGGAAAAGCCGTGATTCTAAATAATAAACATTTTTTTTCTTTTTTTTTCCCGTTTTAGGTGCTGTCAGCACTTGTTGCGATTGTCACGATGTAGATATGTAATATGTATAAATGGAACACTTGCGAATTCATGAAAAAATAATCCTTTAATATACAGAACTAACCATTTCAGGTGCCCTTTACACGTCAAGCATTCTAGGGGTATAGATTATAGTAGGTGTGGAGGTTTAAGACGTTTGTGGATTTTAATTCCCCTCCCCCCATTTATTTTGTTGAAAAGTATCGAAAGTTTACAGTTAAAAGTAAGCCTATAACACATTGTAATATTATTTTTTTTTCTGTTGCCGTGGGTCGATATCATTTTTCGTTTTGGAAAAGCAAAGTTTCATATGGACCTATAATTTCCAAAATTTGAAGAGGCTTCCAGTAAAAAATACTGTACACGCGAGAAACTTTTTAGGATAGGTAAATAAGTTATTCCAGAGTCAATTCCATAGCCGCAGGGAGGAGGCTGTCCAGGGGTGGAAGACACGCGACAGCCCCTCTCACTTTTTAGAGCTATTAATGCGAATTTTAACCCCCTCCCTTTGTTCTGGATTTTAAAAACCTTTTTTTCAACAAAACGCCCAAAATTTCCTCAAAAATCCCTTGATTGCATAGACGCTCATTAAGGGGTTTTCAATTTGCCGATCCCCCAGAATTTCAAATGTTTCCAATGACCAAGACCTGTTTAGTGTGACGTCATGAAAATAATTGGTTCCAAGAAAAGGCTCCGTCTCACTCGCTCTCGTGGGTTTTCCCATATGAAACACGATCCAAATTTTCAAATACAAGTGCTAGTAAACAACAAGTTCTTTGCACCAGTTGTGTTTATCACACCATTGGGTTCCACGTCCCTTATAAAAATTTCCGATTGTTTCAATGAATTTTCCGATATGATATATATTCCCGCGCTTTATTTCCCATAAAAATAATCGAAATTTTATAGAGACAATCGGTATTCGTGTAGATTCAAGAGCGCTGACTATAGCAACGATAGGTCTTATGATTGAAATAAGACGAAACACATCTATGGTTCTATTCTTACATTTTTAACAGCCACTTTTTTCTCAGTGATAAAATGTGAGCTCGCTACCACAAACTTTTTGAAACATCGCGCAACAATGCACAATCACAGCTATATCGAAGAAAGTCCTATGTTTTGTCCTTGTCACACTCACAGTTTCTTATGAGCACAACATTCTAGGATATAGGCTCATCAGCACCATCACGACATGTGTTATACCTCTAACAATAGCTTCGATACGAAGAGAAGTTAGAATGATTGAGTGTCATGGCGGTGATACTCCCATAAGATACCGTGAGTAAGACGAGGACAAAACGTAGAACATCTTTCGGTATAACTGTGATTGTAAATTCGCTTGTGATCTTTTAGGAATTCTGTTAGAGTGAAAAATACTTTAAGGTACGTGGAATCTAATGGTGCAGTAAAATTTGAGAAAACTGTGCTTTAACTAGCATGAATATGCGTTCGAAAATTTGGATCTGATTTCTTATAGGTAAATCAACGAGAGTGAGCGAGATAGAGCATTTGTTTGGAACCTATTTTGATGGTGACGTCATCACTAAACAGGTCTACTAAAGGATATGAATGAGCCCCTCTCTTTTCTCTACCCCCCCCCCCCCGCTCTTCATCAATACCTCGCCGTCACTTCTTTTCGATACCGTCGTCAAACTGATGTTGACACTTTTATGAGTCCTCAGACCCTCCGAGATCCGAGACACAAAGCCTCTCTAACGCCCTCTCTCTCCCACACATTCACAAATCTCTCCGCTTAATGAACCGTGAAGAAATCTCGTGACCGGTGGAGCCCAAAACCGAGGGGCAAAGAGGGTTTCTGTGAAGGATGTTTCCACCCCCCTCCTGCCTTGGAATTTTGACTCATAGGTTGGCACAAATGACTTAGGTTGCTGGACCAGTATGGAATTCTCGTTCAAAGGAATTCGACTTTGACGCTTAATAACTTATTGAAATTAACAGGAATACCAAAACTTTTACAATTTTAAGAAAATAGACGCCGAGACCTCCTGGATTGCAGCAATAAATTAACGATTAATGAAACCAGTTTTAAGAAAACACGTTTTTAATTTTTCAAACCTTTCCCGCCAAGGTTTTGCCATAAGCAAAGCATGCAACCTATATATTCGATATGAAAATGAAAACAAAAAGCGTACCGTATATATACGGCACGCTTAAAAAACTACTTACAGTCAGATCCAGCCAACACCTTTCTCTATGCTTTTCGCTGAAATAGAAAAAAAGTAGGGAAAAGAGAGGGGTGGGTAGGGGTGGGTAGGTTTGAAACAACTATGAAAGATGAGTTGCATTAATAGCCCCAGGCATATGCAGTTTGCGCCGTGTCTCGCTTATGTGTTTTTCCGTTTCCCATTCGTTCCTGATTTCTTTTCCCTCGGCATGGCAGCTCACAGAGTGTCCCGGTCGAGAGGGGGGGGGAGGAGTTGGAGGGAGGAAGAGCGACCAATTTTCCCTCCGAGTTTTTATAATGACTTTAATTGCCGAGCGCTTTTAACTCCGATAATTGGGGACCGCAAACAACGCACAGTAAAGCCGACCATACACGGTTTACCGCAACCATGACCGTAATGGCGAGTTTGCTTCATACTTAACCTCACACGCAGAGGCCGGATTTTTTCCCTCCATCTGCCGCCGATGGTCTAGCGAAGAACCCCCCCCCCACCCCCGGGAGGGGGCGGTTAAATTTGCGAGGGAGTTTTTGCGCGCTACAAAAATTAAGGCCTGCGAGAGCTGCAGGTTAAATCAGAGCAAAAAAGACGCATACGAAGATAGTAGTGTGTAACGGTCTCCAAAGAACAGTAGTGACTTAAACTTAACTTAACCCAACCTAACCTAACCTATGTATAATAATCGATTCTAGGAGAGATGAGGTTTCCTACAAATCGATTATTTAACATACGTTTCAATGGCAAAAAAATCATGGTTGCCAGATTGCACGAGACGTTTTTGGCTGGGAAAAGGATATTGAGAGTTAAAAAATATCCTATCTCACTCTAATGTGACCCTTAAGTACTGCTGTCTCACTCACATTGCTAAAATCGGAATATAAATTAATACTTTGTGGAGTTTCTTGGTAGATATTAATTTCTCGAGTCAATTTAGAGCGGTTTTAAGAAGAGAATGTTCAGAAACAATTCCCCGTCGACGAATTTCGACACAAGAGAGAAATAGCCACAGACGATACGATGGGCTCGTAAGAATGAAAGAGATTGTTTGGAACGCAACACATGTTTTGCAGTGGCGGCTCGTGCAATTTGGCAACAACATTCTTTCTCCATTTGACTCGATGCAAAACAATCGAATCCTGATGAAGCACTGCTTCACTATCGAATCGATTGTTTTACATGGAATCAAATAGAGAAAAAACGTTGTTGCCGAATTTCAGGAGCCGCCACTGGTGTTTTGTCACGGCTAGTTGCAACCGTTGGAGCCGATTGTTGGTTGATCGTTGTTAACCGAGAAGACATCAATGTGACTACGGGAGGGGGGAGGAGCTAGAAAATTGCAAGAGATGAAAAAATGGGGTAGAAAATGGAGAAGAAAAGGAAGAAAAATAGGAAAATATATGATGAGGAAATCTCCTCAAAAACTTCAAGTTTATTTTTAGCTCCATGAAGTTTTTCGTGGGAGCCGAAATTTCGAGCTGTTCCAAATCACAGGAAGGGAAGGGCAATTAGACTTATTTATACTAAACACACCAACTAGTCGTTCGACCAGTGGCGTAGCATGCAATTTGGCAACGCTGTACAGTGTTCACTTAAACCCACGTAAAGGGTCGAATGCGAAGGAATTCACCGAACACCCAATAGTTCGATCTTTTTCAAGGGTTTAAATGGACAAACTGCAACATTGCCAAATTGCACGCTACGTGCTTTCGACGTTGCCATTTAATCTCGACTTTTGACTGCCTTTAAAAATAATCTGATGCATAAAATTGCTTGATATTTCCAAGAACAAGACTTGACGTGGAGAAGGAAAGTTCCTCGAAGTTTCAAGAAAGTCTTTGCACTAGGTCTAATTTTACAATAATACTAAGGTCATGGGAAAATGGGAATACGTCTATAGTCGAGTAGGTCCCTTTCGTATATCCAACTGCCCCCCCCCCCCCCCCCCAAAGACTTGCTCTGCCTTCTCCTGTATCAGACTTTATATAGTGTGAGTGGTCTGTTGGATGCTTAATTATTTTGTTATCATTTGTAATTACACCTTTTTAGCAATTTCTTCCTTTTTTGTTCTCACGAAATACATGTTCTTTGACTTTTACTTTAGCCCTTGAGGCATTATATGTATCAATTGGAAAATATATAAATAAATAAATACATAGATAAATAAATAAATAAATAAATAAATAAATAAATAAATAAATAAATAAATAATTTCCACTACTTAAAATTTTCCCAAGTACACTCATGCGAGCAGACTTGTTAATTAAAATTATATTCATGATTTTCGTTTTTTGTCATATTGGTACACGGAAAAAAAAGATTAGTGAAAATAACCATACGGATACCTGATTTTGGCACCTGCTAGATGTTATGGTAAACTTGATCAGAAGTATGGTACATTTACAGATACTTTGAGTAAATTCGACATGCAATCAGGTAACATCACCTAGTACCTAGTCAAAACATAGCATACTTCTGGTTAACATTACCATAACATCTAGCAGGTGCCAAAATCAGGTATCCGTACGGTTAATTTCACAATAGTTTTTTTTTCCGTGTATGGTCTTGAGTTTCCAATTTCTGTCCCACTGAGCGATAATGGTAAATGCACGGAGTAGCTAAACTCAGTTCGAGCTGAAAAACGAATCATAAACTATCCACATTTCCTTGAAAAGTGAAAGGATGCGATTCTCTCTCGGGGATTCGCGAGTCAGGCTCACTCCGGGCGGAGAGATGGGTATAGTAGTCGGTAGGTATACCATCTACTCCGGTAAGTTTTTAGAGGCAGCTCTTTTATGATGCAACTGAATGGATTGTTAATGATTTTGCGCGCGCACGCCTCGCGCCGTGAGAGCTGAGCGCGACTTTAAAAACTGTTGGGTGGAGGGGTGGAGGAGAGCAAGGAATAGAGGAGAGGGGGGAAGAAGAAGAAAATTTCCTTCCCGCCCTGCTGAGTGACTGTCCGCACTAGAGTCCCTATGTATGAAAGAGTCAAGACTTGTAAACAGAAGTGAAGAAGAAGAAGAAGAAGGGGTCTGAGGAGCCTGGAGGTGCGCCTCTTGTTTACATTTTTATCCAACGATCTTCCAACCAAAGATTATTTATACATGTATTCGTGTGTAAGTAATCTTCGTTAGGTCAACCCAACCTTCAATTTCCGTTGGCTTCACTACCTCTTTTAATTTACAGTGAAGAGTAATTCGTGAATTTTATTCTGTTCCGAACATACTTTTATCAATTTCAATAAAAAATTCCACTGAAGCCAGCAGAAAATACCGAAAGTTTCCAGCGGGGCAGATGGTTCCATAAAGATGTAAACAAGAGGCGCGCCTCCAGGCTTTATAGAACCATTCTTCTTCTTCAGTTTTCAGCAGCGAATTAGGGATGGAACCTTGTACGGCGAGACTTTCAAATACAGGCCAATACAGGGACTCTAGTCCGCACTATTCGCGCGTGTTTCCTGCGTTCCCTACGTCATGTCAGACACCAACTGACTTTCACCAGTTCTATGCAGAACTCGAACCACTAGGGACACTCCCCCCTCCCCCCCTACAAGCCATTAAAATAAACCAAAAAAAGCTCCTCGGGACTGTTCAAATCTCAAGCATTTTCCGGGGAAGGCTCCTTGAACCCTTCTTGGGAAAATGGAAACAAACTGAACTGCGAAATATTTTAGTAAACCAGTGGAATTATCAATGAAATGAAAAATGTCGATAAATATACGCAAAAAAAAGGCGAGCGATTTACAAATTCTTAGACTCAAAAACTGGTAGAGAGCCTGTATAGCGGCTCGTGAAATGCAGCAACGTTGTATTTCGTCCATTTACACTCACGTAAAATATCGATTCGAGGGAGTGCGCAACCCCGATATGTCGACCTTTTTCGTGAATTTACATGAACTAGATGTATTTTTTTCCAGATTGCACGAGCCGCCACAGCATTTTTAATCCGTTGTAGCTCGATGTTGACTGATTGTGAGGTAAGTTTAACTCACCATAATAATACAAACTAAAATCTGATGAGTCAACTGACATATTTCCATTCGCTGACCGTACTTACCTACACCGTTTTCAATGACTCTCGAATATAAGACACCCCGAGCGGTACATTTTAGGAAAAAAATGAAGCCGGGAGAACATGTGTCGAACCGACCGGTATAAATTAGGGAATATGAGCTGGAAACAGATTTTAGTATTTGAAGAGGGGGGATAAAAAACAGTTCTTGGGAGCTTAATGGGCTGGCTAATGGGATGTTTGAGCCTCGAGGATAAAAATCACGCGGCGGAGATTTCGATGCTACGGTAGGTTTTAAAAATAAATCGTCCGTCCAGGAAGAGAAAAAAAAACCTATTCTAACATATAACGTAAGTGAACAATTCCGTGAACCACATTTAACAATTACGTTGCACTCTTCCGGATGTTTTAGCAAAGTGCTTGTTCTTCTTACTCAACAATGCAGTGTTTTCAGCAGAAAATGATATGCGTAGACATGTGCGTGTAGGAAAGTTCTAAATTGAATACATTCATTTTTCACATCAATACTTTTTCCACCGGTTGAGAAAAGATTGCACAGTTCAATTCAATGTATGACTGAAATGCACGAAAATACGCTGATCTGTAATCTCTTCTCAATCGGTGAAAACTCTGTTAATTCATTAAAATAACCGCAAGTTTTTTAAAGTCATCCACGGCTCCACCGATTGAGAAAAGATAACAGATGCGAGCATCTTCGTGCATTACAGTCATACATAGAATTGAACTGTGTAATATTTTCTCAACCGGTGGAATCATCGGTGAATTGAAAAATGCGATTAATTTATACGCAAAACGGCAGCCCTGATTTAAACGCATGTGTTAGAAAAGGACAGAAACAGGGGCTACGAGGTCATGTGACATCCCCTGTATTCATCCTTTTCTAATACATGCGTTCAAATGGGCAAAAAGAGGGAACGAATATAACTAGCTACGGCTGTGGCGGCTGGGGAGGCATCAAAAGCAAAGACCGAGTCACAAGTGCATGGTCTAAAGAGGGGTGAGGGCAGTATTGGAAATACCTTGAAGAAAGAAGGGGGATCTAGGAGCAGTGGCGGCTCGTGCAATTTGGCAACAGTGTGTTTATCCCATTTAAATACATGGAAAACAATCGAAACTTGAGGAGGCTGCCAGCCTCCGCTTGAATCGATTTTTTACCTAAGTTTAAGCGGGAAAAATGCATGGTTGCCAAATCTCACGGGCCGCTACTGTCTAGGAGTCCTTCAACAAAAAATTTAAAAATATTGAGGCTCAAATCGTGGAATTCTAGAAATTATTTGATGTGATGTTAAAGAACGTATACTTGCTTCCTTTCCTGCTTTCATCCAACGGAGCCCGAAGAACCGCCATTGCCTTAAAATCGATTCAAAATTATTTATGTTAGTGCTAACCAATGCTCATTTTAAGATTCTCTGTAAAAGCTTGAATATCACTCACTCAGCCCGGGCCTGTCAGGAATTTCTGTATGAATAAAATCGGGTGTTCGATAACTTCAGTTCCGTGCAAAAGAGGGGGCATTACATTAGATTCGCTTGTGAAACGAACCGCGCCCGCCTCTTATCAAACATCATTCTGCATTTGAAAAACCACCAGGCAAATAAAATGTTGCCAGTTGTGCGCTATTACCATTTTTACCAGGTCGATATAGAACCGATCGGCGATCCAGGAAATCCTCCCTTTAAAGAGGTAAAACGGGAGAACTGTGGCAAAGCGATGATAAAATGCAGGCGTTTTAGCGGGAAGCCGATAAAAGGCCGCCATCTACTATCAAGTGCAGTGTTGCCAGATTTGAGGTTAAAAACCGTATTTTTTTACATTGAGTCTTGTGGGATGACAGCCCAACCCTGTCGATCTCGCAATACCGAGCCAGTGAAAGGTAATCCCAATCAAACGTTCACTCTACCTGCATTTTACTACCCAGCGCTAACCGATAAAATATCGTTTTTCCCGGACGATTTTATTGCGTCGAGCGACGTTTCGGGGGAAGGGGGGAGGATACTTTACGAGCCGCGCGGACAAATGGAACCGAAACGTCAACTTTTTTAGAGATAACCGAACACGGCACATCGAGTAGGGTCGTAAGTGAGCTCTAGTTGTAACTGTACAACATGATACAGGGTGATCAAAAAGAAAAAATATCGTTCTTCGAAAAATAACCGGGGGAAAACATAACGGCAACTCAGGTACCACAGGGCTACCGACACGGAAAAAAAAAGACTGGTAAAATTTACAATGTGCATAGCTGATCTTGGTGTCTGCTATCAAGTATATGGTAAATTTTACCATCATATGGTAAATGCAACGTACCTTGTGGTATAAATTAAGATAAACTGTAGGTACATTTCACCACAAGGTACAATGCATTTACCATATGATGGTAAAATTTACTATACTTTATAGCAGACGCCAAAATCAGCTATGCAGATTGCAAATTCTACCAGTCTTTTCTTTCCGTGAACATTTGTTGAAAAAAGCAAATCAACTTTCTGTTGACACGTAAGCAACGCAAAATGCAAACACAGTGGCGTCGAGTGCAATTTGAAAACATCATATTCCGTGCATTTAAACACGTGAAGAACTTCAAGCTATTGGCAGTGCACTCCTTCGGATCGATATTTTACATGAGTTTATTAAATGAACAAATAGCAGCGCTGTCAGACTGCAGGCAAAGCCACTTTGCAAAATGCGTGCGAATCAGAGTCTTCGCGCAGATAAATTACGAACCACGACAAAAAAGAAAAAAAAAATGCAAAAACGTGCGAAGCACGGATAGCGGCTGCTATTTAAGACATAAAGACACTCGTGAAACACTCTAACTTTCAGAATAAAAACAGTCCGTGTTCAGGACTTCAGGTATACTTGCGGCAAAAGGGGAGTGGGATGGTGGAGGGGGGAGGGAAAGCTAAAAGGCGGCTTCAGTTTACTGAGGTTCCGCGGAAACTTGTTCCCCGACACACCCTGTTCAAGGGAAATATATATGAACCGCGAGCGCATTTCAATTTTCCGCCCTATTATTTCCTTCTGCATTCCTGTCAATTTTCTTCCTAGACCCCCTCCCCCTTCCCCTCTCCCTCCTCCTCCCTCCCTCTCCATCCTTCCGAAGCATCGCATCGTCTTTCCGACATCATCCCTCGTATCACTATTCACAGACTCTTCAGCCCTTGTGCTCTTCGATATAACTCGCTTACGCACAGTGGATCGAAATATGGATTTTTCCGGACAAAATTTTTAGATTAAAAATCAAAGATTATGAGCAATGTACAGCAAAATGATCTAAACATGTGTAAATCTATTTATTTCAGAGCTTAGAATGAGTCAAATAACATGATTGTCAACAAAAAATATTGCCTCTGAAATGTTCGTAACGAAAAAAAAATCAATAATATGTTTCATGACCTAAAAAATTAATGTTTTAAACCCATTGTGTGGCGGCGGATAACTTTCCTCCCCTAGTTTCTCAATCGGATATTAATCGTCTGTGATATTCTTCCGTACGTGCAGTTTGGTTCCCACGATTGATCGTGGGATAAATATTCTTTGGATGAAATGGATTTGTGTCCCGTTGTGTTTTAAAACCTTTTGGTGAAGGGACACATCGTGACTTTTTATCGTATGGAATACGAAGGGCGGCTCGTGCAATGTGGCAACAAGTGATTCTCTGCATTTCAACCAACGTAAAATAATCGATCTTCAGGGTATTCACTGAATCCTAGAGAAAATCGATACAATTTGTATAGGTTCAAATGGCCGAAAACATGGTTTCTCTGCATTTCAACCTACGTAAAATAATCGATCTTCAGGGTATTCACTGAATCCCTGAGAAAATCGATACATTTGCAGCAGTGGCGGCTCGTGCAACTTGGCAACTATGCTAATTTGCCATTTAAACCTATGCAAAAGTATCGATATCTTGGGGGTGCAATTGCACCTCCTGAAGATCGATTGTTTTACATAAGTTTAAATGGAGAGAATGCACTGTTGCCACATTGCACGAGCCGCCACTGATTTGCAGATAGGTTCAAATGACAGAAAACATGGTTGCCAAATAACACGAGTCACCATTGCTGCAGAAAAGAGTAAAATGCCTTGCGTTTAGTTCAGAAGTTAAAGGAGATTTAAAAGTCGATCTCATGAAAGGAGAAAAGATTTTTGAGGAAATAATAGTACAAAGTCTAGAAATGAGGCTGGAAAAAACAACGAACCGTATAAAATGCGTAAAACTTACAGAAAAGTGTAGTTCATAACTGATTTCTTAAACTCATGCAAAAATTGCAATGCTTACCTGAAACAAATAAAATAAAACATACTTTGGTGGTGAAAATGGAACATCATGGCAGTGTATGATTATAGACATCCAAAGTTAAGAAAATTTAAAACCAGGGATCGAGACTTATCCTTCCAGGTTTAAAAAAAAAAAAAAAAAAAAAAAAAAAAAAAAAAAAAAAAAAAAAGTTTTTAAAATCACATGGGAAAAAGAAAATGATGAAATTCATCAACCAAAGTAATTTGTTCCATAAAAACTGGAAATAGAGACAATGCCTGCAAGGCGCTATTTTCGCGTTCTTGCATAAGATTTAATGTGCAAAAAACATAAGAAACGAAAATTCTCTCACAAAAATCGTTCCAATCCCCAATGCAGGAAAAATTACAGCTTTTCGTGGTTTTTGAATATTTCAAAAAGTAGAGCAAACCAGGATTTAAATAGAGTCCCTCGGAGGAAAAAAAAAAAAAAAAAAAAAGTTATTTAGGAGTACCAACACGAGCTCAACCAACAAGCTATAAACTTTAGAGTGGCAGCGGATTGGTCCACTTTGTGCAACACGGTAGAAGGAATCCCAGGAAAAAGCGGAATTCAGATGGCAGATTCCAAGGTTTGCGGTTAAATTTTGTAGGTCGTGCCCGGCGATGCCCGAGTTTGTTTACGAAACGACCGGAAACGACCTACAAAATGTAACCTCAAAATCGATTTTCACAGCAAGATGGCGGCGCCCTGGGTGACAACATTGAACCAGCGGAACGTAGGTTCCTTGATTTACCAGTCTAAAGTTATAGCTCGTTGGTTTTGATTGGTTGTAAGTTTCAGGCTTTCACGGAGGCAAGAAGGAGTCAAATACATCGAAGGGTCCGCACTAAAGAGTCTAGAGGCGAAAGAGGAGAAGAGGAACGCATGGAAACGGACCGGAATGCTGACAAATCCAGTTCCCTTAACCTTCGAATTCGTTCACAAGGTCGACTCCTTTCAAATGCATGAAGCGTTTTGTCGGTACTCACTAACAAAGTTTCCGTCAAGGGACTCTAGATTGGAAAAGCACGCCTCATTAGTTCTGGGGGTGATCACGGAGGATCGGATCGTTTCGTTATCGTTATCGTTATCGTTTGCATTAAATCAAATGGGCTTGCTTCTGCGCAACTCGATCGCGCAGGTGATCCCCTCCTCACCTCTTCCTACTTCAAACGATCGAGATTACGACAGCCTGCGACTCATCGCTTCCTTTCGTCCGTTTCAATCGTTACGAGAAGCTCAAAACGATTCGATCAGTTGAGCCACCCATAAGGTTACATGTAAACGATAACGATAACGATACCGAAACGATCCGATCCTCCGTGATCACCCCCTGATCTATTCATGGTTTGAGGGCATATAAACTCCATTAAAAAAAAACAAAAAACAAAAAAACAAAACCTGTATTATAAAACTGAATAAAGTGATGCAACCGGTGTTACAATTTAAAAATATAAACCGATCTCTCAAACGATATTGACATTTTCTTCCGCCTCAATAAGAAAATTCAAAGAAACAAAAAACAAACAACAACAAAAAACATGTTCTATGACTAAACCGCCTCCTCTTCGTTTCTTTATTCTTTCATGATTCCCATTTTTCACATCATCATTAAAATTGGCAGTTATGCAGGACGATGAATCCACAAAGTAGCGGCTTTGGCTTGGAGCGTTCGTCGGCGGCATTGTTTGGCTGTTTACGGGGAGGGGGGGGGGGGGAGCAAGCAGCATGCAGCTCGCGAAAGAGAGCGCGCGTGATTTGAAAAATTTCAAACGCGTCCTTCCGTCCTTCGCTGACGGTGCATACAAATTAAATTTCCCCGATTTTTTTTTTTTGTTCCATTCCTTGTCTCGTCTTCTTGTTCTCCCCCCCTGATACCCCCTTTCTCCCGCAGGAGCAACAGAGTTCTCGCTTGCTCGCGCGGTCTCGAGTTTTAAAATATTCAGCTCCCGTGGTTTAAAAGGAAGTTGCCGCGATGTATAGAAAAAAAACATAACCATAGACTAGTCGACAGCGCACTGCGTGCTAAAAACTTTTATAGTGGCAGTTGCGCAGCGTGAAATCTGGCAACGTTGCATTTTGTCCATTCAAATCCATGAAAACTATCGAACTATCGAGGAATTTACGATGACTATCGAATTCGATCTTTTATACGGGTCTAAATGAAGAAAATATCAAATTGTCAAATAGCACGCTTTGCCTCTGTACACGGAGAAAAAAAGACTGGTAGAAGGGGGCAGTTGCAAGGGTCTGAAATGGTATTTTTGCCGCTATTTGTCAAAATAATAAGTATTATTCCAGCTCCCGTGCTATACAACGTAAGGTTCAGAGCAAAATAGATACACACTATATCAATTCAACTGAAATTTCGAAAAAAGTTTGATAAAACGGGACAATTAGAGTCCATATATGTAGAGAGTTAAGACAAGAGGGGTATTCAACCTCTGATTGGTTAATGAGTTTTAGGCTCTACGGACGCCGCCATTGGATGCGATTTGCACATTTGTTTACATGCTTTTGTCTACAAACGAAGGGGTCCAACGGTATTTTACGGATAAAAGAGTTAATTATGGACGAAGTTGTTAATTTTAATCATGATGCACCTCAAGCATGTCCATAATTCTCAAAAGAACCTTCAAAAGCGTAAATAAATGTCGATCAACAAAAGCAGTGAAAGATTACAGTGTTGGAAACTCTGCGGCACTGTAATCTTTGCAGCGGACCGAAGCACAACGACGACCCTCCGAATGTAAACAAATGTGCAAAATCGCATCCATTGGCGGCGCCCATGGTTTCACTTGTCTCAACTCTCTACATATAGGGACTCTGGGGACAATCAGATTACTTTCTTATGGAATAATGCTGATGGTAAAAAGCGCTGATTTTACCAACTGGATCTGGCAACTTCGGAATGGAGGAGTGGTGAAGAGAAAAACACGCCCTGACTGTGTTTGTGCATCAACTCACGACATTAACCCTTGTTTGTCTAAGTGTTTCTCTGAGAAAATGCATTTCAGCTTTTCTTCCTGCCGAGCGACGCTACTGCAAAAGTCTTTTTTCGCTCAATATTCTTTCTCTCCTTTTACCTCGCTTTCTTCTTATTCCACTATCATTCATTTTTTCTGCTCGTTATTAATTTTAGTGTGGTTACACTGCAGTTAGTCTTTCTAGTAAAGGTATAATAATGCTTTCAGATCATTAAAGGAAATCCTCAAAAAGTATCCGTGATAAAAGCAGGGAGATCTTGAAGATTACATTATATATAGCCAAGGGATTCTCAAAGTTTCAACCACCTGTGACTGAGCCCTTGATCATTCTAATGTTTTGTCTAAAAATAAGAGCACAAAACTCAACCCTCAACCTTGGGTTTTGACTTTTTTTGAGATTTTTTTAAAGCGTTCACAAGAGGAGTCTAAGAACTTTGATTCCATTGAATTCCACGTTACATAAAATGGTACACATAATTGTGTACCACTTCCCGTGAAAGGGTTAACCCATGGACTGAAACAGATTTTGGAAAAAAAAAACAAAACAAAACAAAACAAAAAAAAATAACAAAAACAAAAAACAAAAAAAACAAAAACAAAAACAAAAAAACACTGGGCACCAAATTTTCACATTTTGTTCTACCCCCCTGACGAAACCTTGAAAATTCCTTTACAAATACAAAGTTATCGCTTTGTTTGAATAATACTGTTTTCTGCGTGTTCCCATTTATTCATGAAGAAACTAAAAACGCGGCAATTCCGCGGCAATTCCACGGCAATATCAGAAACGCTGGATGTCAATGTAGATAGTCAAAATCAGCTCTATAAGTGCTATTTTGCAAAATGAGAAACGAGAGAGGAAAAAGTAAGATTTACAGATCGAATTTTCAAACTATATTATTATTATTTTTTTGTTTTGTTTTTGTTTGTTTACGACCCTTTTAGGGTTATGGTTAAACGTTGAAGTTAATTTTAAAAAGTAGCGGGTTCGTAGAAATGGACCCTGATTGGTCTAACCTCTCCTTTGTCATTACATCGCTAGCCATGTGTATGAATTTGTTGCAATTTTCTTTCTTTGTTTTGTTTTTTGTTTTATGGCTAATGATGAGAGCAATTTAGTCCCAAAACGCCCGGTTTTATTTAATAATTTATTTTAGATTTGATCCCATAATCTTCCATTTTTCATTATAATATCTGGCAACTTTTTGAGTATTTTACAATCCAAATTTTAAAGTTCCAGTTACAAAGCAATACTGTCCTCAACCAGTAGCGTCGCGTGCCATCTGGCAACAATGCAACTGCTCCACTTAAACTCATTAAATATATCGAACTTTCTTTGTGCACTGTGAACCCCCTGAATTCGATATTTTACATGAGTTTAAATGGATAGAATACATTGTTTCTAAATTGCACGCGACGCCACTGTCCTCAACTACCAATAAAAATTGATGCTTCTCATGTGCGCAGTGCATAACATTCGTCTTTGTTCTAATACAATCGACACGTATAAAGCGAAAGCCTATAGGCTTCAGAGACTTACGTCAGCGATCATTATACGCTGCACCTCCAAGAGGAACCTGACTAGATAATCGAATAAAGCTGAAAGTTATTATTTTGTTACAGACCCAGCAGCAGGGTCGAAACTCGCTTTCAATTCCCTTAGCTATGCTTCAATGTTTACGTAGGGGAATTTCGACACAATGTTCAATATGGCAACCTTGCGTTTACGTTAATTTCACTTGCTGCATTCGCACGCAACCCGCACTGCGCACGTGTATGTACCGATGCATACGTATAATAGAAATATTCCAACTTGTGAACAAGGAGGGAATTCATTTGCCACGACGTTCCTCCTCCAAATTGAAGGTAGCTCTTGTTCCGTTCCTTGGTTTTCATTATTTAATTACTTTCAAAGGAACACTGACATTCATGTGAACTGACTGACACGGGAATTGAGAGAGAATGAGAAAGCTCCCCGGGCTCTTTTTAACTCATCTCTCGAAAACTTTAAGACGCTCATGATCCAACCTAACCTACCGCCTGCCGATATTCTGCGGTCAAAATGCTCTCGGAGATATTTCGACAGAAAATACCAAGATATCGGAGGAACCTGCGGAAGAAACGATGTTCCGGGCAAGGATGCCAGATAAAATCCAACTAGGTAAAGCATATATTAGAGGCAGATGTGTTATAAGTCGCATCCCAATGTGAGGTATTGCATGGCATGGGCGATCTGATTCCGGTTTGTTTCCTTCATATTTGTTAACCTTTTGTACTTTTTTCACTTTTTCGTTGAATTTTGTGTCCATATAAACTCAAAACAATGCGTCAAATTCTAGAATGTTTACGGTGCACTCAATATTTCCATAGATTTCAAGGATATAAACGGACAAAATGCAACGTTGCCAGATTCACGCTACCGCTGCTGATTGTGAGATCAGCTCAACAAGTTATAACTAGAGAGGGGTTACGCCTCATCGTTTTAAGTCCTCCCAAAATAAGGCAGCAAGGAAGATTTGTTACTGTTGTCTCTTATGTATTATCCTTTAATCAAAAAGTCTGATTCATTATGTGGAAGTTGGTTTCAAACTCAAGTGCAAGTGTTGCAGAGTGGCTAACTAGACACAGAATTTTGAAACAACTATATCCAGGTGAGAAAATGTGGCTAGTTTCTGTCATGTGTTAGTTTCTTTATCGAGCAAATCTTTCAAAAATAAGCAGTAACATCGATTCTTATATGGGTTCAGAAATCTACCCTCAAACACTTGGACTTTCGATTAAAACCAATTTCAAAAGGATTTGTCACAACTTTCTTTTCGAGATTAAAAAATATGAGGTAAACAAACTGAGCCCGTGTTAAATGTTATTCATAAGAGATTTCCATCATGCACTGGCGCAACCAGGATCTCTTCCATCTCTCTCATTTCCTATTTAAATGTATAAGTAGAAAAAGGACAGAATGAGGGGGTTTTATCCCTTGTCCATCCTTGTCTAACACACGTTTCTTAATGGAGAAAAGAGAGAGATGAAAAAACTCTCGTTGCGCTACTGACATCATGGCTGCCTCCTTGAGAAGATAATAATTATAAAAAATATATATATAAAAATAATAATAATAACAAAAGAATCGAATTTAAGATTAAAAAAATAAAAACAAAAGTATTTTAATTCCCTATTTGGGAATATGGTCGACAAATCAAAGAATATATATATTCTTATAAAAATGGTATATATATATATATATATACCATTTTTCCACCAAAAGTTTTCAAAAATATCGAAGCATTCCAGTTTCCCAACTTCAGGGCTCTTCATTCCTGCCAACCATCGACAAAGAACAAAGATGTAGACATAACTTAACCCGAGCTGGAGCGAAACAAGATTTTCGACGTGTTCGTAGAAAGTTCTCGAAAGTTAATATAATCTTCCGTTTTAGTCGAGGTCATGCACGAACCTCTATTGGGAATAAATTTTGAGAGCACACAATTTGAAGAATGTGCAATGAAGATAAGAATGCGTCTTCATACTGGCTCGAGGATAGAAAAGTAAGTCGGGTCAAGACCTCTGAACTTTAAGGTTAAAGCAACGGATGAACAATGTCTTCAATGTTTCTCAAAATTTCCGGCCGATGATAGGAGCTATGCAGGTCTGTACCATGAAAGATTCTTATCTAATATGAGGCTTTCATCGATGCAGTCCTACGGAGAGAGTGAAAAATTAGACAGGAATCCCCAACGTCACCTCGGTAGCACCATGGTGGAGCTGTGCAGGATTGCAGGTATCATACGACTTTCCTATCTAATTTCCCTAATTGAGACGACCTTCGACCAGCCTTTTACTTTTTTGGGGGGATTTAAGTGCCTTGTGGCGAAGATAGTTGTTTTGCTGTGTTTTATTGTTGGGTGATCAAGAAATAGTTGATTTATAGTTTGATTATAAGTATGGAGTTGGTATTACTTATGTTTATTGGATATATAGCTTGCAGTTATGGCTATAAGGTCGGAGAATTTATAATTAAGCGTTTCATTACGTGGTCGTCTCCTTTTACCTCGAAACCTCAATTTATCAAGCAGTGGCGAAGCCACAATTTGCAACATAAAAGTTCGTCTATTAGAACCCATGGAAAAGGTCGAATTCAGTGGTCATCGCCGATCCATAGATAGTTCGATATTTTTTAAATGAACCAAATGCAACGTTACCAGATTGAACGCTTCGCCTCTGTTATCAAGTAATACTTACCGGAACGATGACAAAATATGAATCTTCAAAGCACGTCAACTTTCAAGAAATAAATTTAAACTGAACGCAAAAATTGGATCTTAATTCGACGAGCTATTTCTTTCTGATGTGATTTATCACGCGGAGACGGCGCGGCGGGTGGATTTAAAAATTAAAGATCTGCTTTAAAGTTGATTCATGGCTTCTGGAAGTTTTATAAGTGTTTTCCATTCTTCCGTGCCCTCTGTAACGCAGCGACCAACCGAACCTTTTTCTCTCAACTGTTTTTGTATCCCTGGAGTATTTCACAGGTTTACGACGTTCTGAAATGAAATATGGAATTGAGAGAGTTTAGCGTCGCGAATGCTGATTGTTTAGGATATACACTGTACAAGTGAAGTTGCCACATCATCTAAAGAACTTTTGACTTCCGGTTAGAACTCAAATTAAACGTAAGAGTAATCACGTGCAATCTGGCAAGCATGCTGTTCAGAGGCGTCTGGGTCCCTATACTTGGTTCGGCACGATTCATACATCCTCATAAAAGGGTCCCATTATTTTGTGAGAGTTATGTCTCGACCCCTGTTTTGTAAAAGCGCGCGGACATTTTTTAGAGTTATTTTGTTAAACTTGCTGTAGTGGCCTCCCGATTTTTACTTTCCGCAAATTTCGCGAGTCGTGACTTGAAATTGCTAGCCGACATAAAGAGTTACATACTTTTTCATGTCAGACTTACGCTTGAAAAGGATTCCGTGATGCATGGACGCGCCCGCAGAAAAAATTCCGATGGGATCAACATTATTGAACCTCAACGGGAGGTCTGTCTAGGGGACACCAACAAATGGCAGGTCTGGGAGGACCCCAACCCCCCTCCCGCCGCCCATAAAGAATGAAAAAAAAAATTACTTCCAAATGGTACAATTTTCAGCCATATTGTAGATGTATCAATCAATAATAATAATTTTGATTTGAAGTGTTTGATATTTAGAATAAAATGACAACAGATGATAATGCTAATCAGAAAAGTCCTTCCTATAAATATTCCTTGCAAAAAATTAATTACAATTATATAGTCAACTTGTTCAGTATAGTTTAGTTTGTTTACTTTTTTATCAGAGGCTGTTATGTAACCAGTGGAAAACTCCACTGATTATATAACAGTCCAAACCAGTTACATAAGTTGTTTGTTTACTTTTATGATTACATAACACCCTCACCAACCTTAGTATAAATAGAACCCCACAGCCAGTGAAAAGTCAGTCATCTAGTAGGACTCGACTCCTCAAAACCTACTTCCTCTTGCACGCTGGACTAAAGCTGCGCTTTCCTACCTACTTCCACTTGCACGCTGGACTAAAGCTGCGCTTTCCTACCTACTTCCACTTGCACGCTGGACTAAAGCTGCGCTTTCCTACCTTTTTCCACTTGCACGCTGGACTAAAGCTGCGCTTTCCTACCTACTTCCACTTGCACGCTGGACTAAAGCTGCGCTTTCCTACCTTTTACCACTTGCACGCTGGACTAAAGCTGCGCTCTTCTCAAAACCTATTCCCACTTGCACGCTGGACTAAAGCTGCGCTTTCCTACCTACTTCCACTTGCACGCTGGACTAAAGCTGCGCTTTCCTACCTTTTTCCACTTGCACGCTGGACTAAAGCTGCGCTTTCCTACCTACTTCCACTTGCACGCTGGACTAAAGCTGCGCTTTCCTACCTTTTACCACTTGCACGCTGGACTAAAGCTGCGCCCGCCTACCTTTATCCACTTGCACGCTGGATTATAGCTGCAATCTCTTTTAAGGCTCTCATAGCTCAATTCTCAAAGGCTCTCATAGCTCATATCTCAATTCTCTCTTTTAAGGCTCTCATAGCTCAATTCTCAAGTTCAAAGGCTCTCATAGCTCATATCTCGATTATCACGTTCAAAGGCTCTCATAGCTCAATTCACGCTCAAAGGCTCTCAGCTCACTCCTCACTATTAAGCTCCAATTTCAGTTATTTCAAACAGTATGATTTTAATTTGCTCAATGATGATAAACTCGCGAGACCCTAGCGTCACTTCGATTATCTGAGAGCCCCTTTAAACCCTAGGTTTAGTCACTAAACTTTACATGGTCCTCCGGGCCGGATACAACCTTTATTTGAGTTGTGTTCGCTCTTAATAATAAAATAGGAAAACTAGCGCTAATTAACAGTTTATTACTCCTGCTTCAAAAAGTTACACATTTTGAAGTTAAAACTAAATTTAAGTTGTACCTAGCTTTAAGTATATCATTACTAGAATTTAGCTCATTACTAGAGTTTAGCTTAAAACCAATCGATCAAAATGAGTTCACTATCAGTACTTCAAGCGAACTTAGAAAAGTATTTTGAAAGACTACAACGAGTCTTCGACAGATCTAAAACACTTGAGGAAGACGACTTAGAAGAATTCATTGTGTTATGCCAAAAATTAGACGACAACTACAAATCTTTCGAGGAATACGCTGAAAAGATCATGGAAATAAAAGTTAGCAAAGCAGTTAAGCAGGAAGATATAGAAGCTGCCAAAACATCGTTTCAGAAAAGATGCATAGCGTACGATGAGATGTACAACGAAGTTTCAGTAGCGCTGGACAAATGCAAGAAGATTGTCGATAAAACAGTTAACGCTAAACTTCCTAAGTGTAATTCAGTCAAACTTCCAAAAATTCCTCTGCGACAATTTGACGGCTCAATTCAAAACTGGTCACTTTTCTACGAAAATTTCAAAATCCTCATTCATGAAAACGCCAGTCTCTCACCTATTGAAAAATTTCACTACCTCAATTCATCTCTGTCAGGCCACGCTTTAAGCATTGCAAAAAATTTACCAATCACTGCAGATAATTACACCATCGCCTGGGACAGCCTCATTTCCCGATATCAAAGCAATCGGACCCTAGGAACGCACATGCTTGAAGTGATCTTAAACCAGCCTACTATTCAGACAGGGACAGCTGCCTCTCTTTCAACATTAGTCAGCGTCTTAAACGATTCTACAGAATCTTTGAAAGCACTCAAAATAAAAGATTTGGACGACTTCATACTTCTACACGTTGGATTGAAAAAGTTACCTGTGTACTTACGAAGAACATTTGAAACCCAAAACGTAAAAACAAAGATTCCAACCTTAAAAAATTTGATAGAGTTTCTTAGAGAACAAATCAAAATAGCTGAATACGTAAACGTTCCGAAACTACATGAGCCATCTACATCAACCCATAAATCGTCAAATTACCTCATAAATCAAGAATCTGGTGCAAAAAGTAACGAAGGTTGCCCTGTGTGTAAGGAACATCATCCAATATTCTGGTGTGGTAAATTTAAAAATCAGCTGGTCGAAGATAGAACAGAGCTTATTAAACAACTAAAACGCTGCTTCAACTGTCTGTCACAATCCCACAGGTCACACCAATGCAAAAGTAAATTTTCTTGTCGTAACTGTGGGGAACGGCATCACACATTACTTTGTCCCAGCTCAAACAAATTTTCAGCAACCGTAACAACAAATGAAACTCTCACCAATGAGAGCGATCAACCTGCAGAGGTAAACTTCACAGCTAATGTCCAAAATCCAACTTTTAACGGTATATGTTTTACAACTCTCCTCGGAACAGCTCTAGTAGAAGTTGAAGATTCTGAAGGACACTTTCAAACGGTCCGAGTAGTGATTGACTCTGGAGGAATGTCAAATTTTATCAGCGAAGAATGTGCTCATCGACTTCAACTTAAAATTTCACCAGATAGTACAAACATATCCGGTCTAGCCGATCAGAAGGTAGAAAACCTTGGCTCTGCGAAATGCTCTCTAAAACCTCGATATTCCATGAACCCAAAGCTACTCGTAAATGCTATAGTGATATCGGTTATAACTAATCGACTTCCATCAAGTGAACTACCCCCTGATGTCAAGCGGCATTGGGAACATTTAGATTTGGCCGATCCATACTTTGATAAAATCAATAAAGTCGACATGTTGATCGGAGCCGAACTTTTTCCTTATATTTACACTGGACGCAAACAGATTACCAACGATAAAGGAAGCGCATTGTTAAGTATCTATGGCTGGATAATAACTGGAAAGGTTCGCACAGCCAAGACTGCCTCTAAAAAATCTAGTTTTCTCACGATAGAAGACAAATCTCTTAAGGATGTTCTGGTAAAATTCTGGGAAACAGAAGAGCCATCTCCAGTGAAAATAATTAATCCTGAAGATGAAATAAGTGAGGAAATATTCCAGAAAGAATATTACAGAGATGATACAGGGCGATATGTAGTACCCTTGCTTCTAAAAACAGACACTCCTGCGTTGACAGGCTCATATCATTTAGCTAAGAAAAGGTTGTTAAACACAGAACAAAAACTTCAAAGAAATCCTCAACTGAAAACAGCGTACTCTGAATTTTTACAGGAATATGAAAACCTTGGGCATATGGTAGAAGTCAAATCTCAAGAGATCGCAGAAAATTACATTCCGCACTCAATCGTAGTTCGTTTGTCTAGTTTATCAACTCAACATAGAGTAGTCTTTGACGCATCTATGACATCCATGAGTGGGGTCTCATTGAATCAAGTGTTATATACAGGACCAAAATTGCAAACCGATATCACTGAAATTATTCTAAGGTTTAGAACCCACAAAATAGCATTCACGTCTGACATATGCAAAATGTTCCGACAGATCCTAATTAGGCCTCAAGACCGGAAATTCCAGCATATCCTCTGGAGAGACGATGTAAATGCTCCTATCAAAGACTTTGAACTTTCGACAGTTACTTACGGCACTACTTCAGCCCCGTACCTTGCCAACCGCACGATCAAACAACTCATTTTTGATCATAAGGATCAGTTTCCAATCGCTTACAAAATTCTATCAAAAGATATATTCGTTGACGACATTCTTTCTGGGTCTGATTCTCTGGAAGGAGCCATTGTTGCCAGAAATGAATTAATTCAAATAATGCAAAAGGGTTGCTTTGAGCTGAAAAAATGGTCAAGCAGCAACTCAGAAGTATTGAAAGGTTTAAATGAATCTGAAATCGCTTTACCAAAAATGTACGTCGAGTTAAACCAAAATGAAGCAACAACCCTTGGACTGCTAGGCCTTCGATGGTCCCCTAAAACTGATAATTTCTCGTATAATGAAGTAGAGTTCAGTAAAACAGTAACTAAAAGATCAATCCTGTCAAACATTGGGCGAATATTTGACCCAGTAGGTTGGATCACACCTATAGTACTCGGAGCAAAGATAATTATTCAACGCCTATGGATTTCAGGATTAAATTGGGATGACCCTATCTCACCTGAATTGGAAAAGGCATGGCTCTCAATCCTAGATCAACTACCATTGCTGACAAAACTGCAGATACCAAGACAAATCTTTAACACTGAAGACAAATCGGTCATGCTCATCGGCTTCTCCGATGGCTCTCAAATTGGCTATGGCGCTTCGATTTACATAAGAGCTTCAACAGATACTGGATTTAAGACAAATTTATTTATTGCTAAGTCAAAGGTAGCTCCAACCAAGCCTCTAACTATCCCACGGATGGAACTATGTGGTGCTGAGCTTTTGACAAAGACAATGAAAGTTGCTCTAACATCTCTAGAAAGTACAGATTATACGGTAAAAAAGATTATCGCTCTAACCGATTCCACAACAGTTTTAAGTTGGTTAACTACACCTCCATATAAATTAAAAACATATGTCGCAAATAGAGTAGTAAATATAACGGATTCAATTTCTACCGATTGTTGGGCACATGTTGCATCTCAAGACAATGCTGCAGACATAGCCTCTCGGTCTTCTCTACCGAAAGACCTTGTAAACAACAACTTGTGGTGGACAGGCCCAAAATGGCTCCAAGAACCAATTGAAAAATGGAAAATTTCACCAATACATTCAATCCAAAATAGTGATCTGCCTGAGTTAAAATCTGAGTCCAAAACCTTTGTGGGTACAAATAATACTGAAGATTTCTGGGAAAAATACTCATCACTATCTCAAGCCCAACGTATTATTGCTTGGTGTCTCAGATTTATAACCAATTCAAAGCGAGCTGTCGCTCAGAAAAAAGAGGAAAATGAAGTGGATGATAGAAAAGATGGTCCTTTAACTCCACTGGAACTTGAAACAGCCCTCATTAAATTGACAAAAAAGGCTCAAGAAGAAAACTTCATGGAAGACTTGAATGCTCTGAAAAATAAAAAGGCGGTTAGTCAGCGTTTAGCAAATCTCAATCCATTTATTGATCCCCTCGGAGTCTTAAGGGTGGGGGGTAGGCTTGCTCATTCAAGACTTTCTTCAGACAACAAGCACCCTGCTATACTTCCCAAAAATTGCTTTTTTACTAAAATACTCATAGTATACTATCACAGACTTCATTTACATGCTGGTCCACGTCTCCTACAAAGCATAATTTCTCAGCGATTTTGGATCCTATCAGCGCGACGTTCAATCCGATTTCAACTCCATAGATGCATAAAATGCTTCCGAGCTGCCCCACACAATCAATCACCTCAAATGGGAAACCTTCCTCAAGCTAGAATTGTCCCAGCAAGATGTTTTCTTAAAGTCGGAGTCGACTTTGGAGGCCCATTTTTAATTAAGGAAAGTAAGCGCAGAAATGCGAAATTCCATAAAGCTTACATAAGTTTATTTGTTTGCATGGCCACCAAGGCAATTCATTTAGAATTGGTCTCTGATTTAAGCACTGAAGCTTTTCTAGCAGCTTTCGATCGATTTTTGTCTCGTCGGGGATTGTGCCAAGACGTGTTCTCAGACTCAGGTACCAACTTCATCGGTGCTCGAAATGAACTCTATGAACATCTCAAACTCAAAGAAAATGAAGAGAAAATCATAAATAAATTAGCAGAGAAAAATATACATTGGCACCTAAATCCACCTTCAGGTCCACATTTTGGCGGCTTATGGGAGGCTGGAATAAAATCAGTGAAGTACCATCTCACAAGAGTGATTGGAGATCAACATCTGACATTTGAAGAATTTTCTACAATTCTAACAAAAATAGAGGCAATTTTAAACTCAAGGCCACTGTGCGCTACTTCAGCAGATATTGAAGAGTTAGATGCATTAACACCAGCACATTTCCTCATTGGAGGCCCACTTTTAAGCCTCCCCGAGTATGATTGGACCCTAACTCCAGAAAACAGATTGTCAAGGTGGCAGTTACTTCAAAAAATGGCCCAACATTTCTGGAAAAAATGGTCTCTTGAGTACTTAAATACCTTGCAACAAAGAAACAAGTGGACAAAAAACACAGACGCTTTAACAATACATGATCTAGTTTTAATCAAAGATGACAATGCACCACCACTATCATGGAAGCTAGGCCGTATCACAAATTTACACCCAGGAACTGATAACATCGTTCGGGTAGCTACAGTCAAAACAATGAACTCTGTTTTGAAAAGACCGGTCGTGAAACTTTACCGATTGCCGCTTGATCGGCCCGCCGCTGCCGCCGCGAACACGGAGCCGGAACCGGTTTTCCGCAAGACAAAGTGAGATGCGCACGCACAGTTCAAAGGGCATCTGAGCAGATCACCGAAAGTTCGCCGGAAAGTGTCACCGCTAAATTGTCTCTTCATTCTCGATCAAGTTCGCTTCGGATATCAAGTGTACCTACCTACTTGCGATTTCTAATCAAATAAGTATAAACCTCCTTTTTAACCAGTTTTGCTTTACTTACTTTCGCTTTTGAACAATTTTTGCTTTCTTAAACGCTTTTTTGCACTTTGCTTATTTTACGTTTGCTTGCTTATTACCTTGTACTATTTTGCACGTATTAATAAATAAATTTACTTTAAAAATGAATACTATGCACGAAGCCCTTGCCGCACTTATGTTTGGCGAATGTATAAACAGCAGTGTGATTAACAAATATTTAAAATTGCTAAACGATCGCGTAATTTCGAACCCTGATTTACCGAAAAGTTTATCTTTGGACTCATTCTTTTTGCCGTGCTTTAACTTACGCGGTATTCACAGTGCGAAAAAATATTTGCACAACAAAGATATTGATACTCTAGACTTTCTATTGGTCCCTGTCCACGACGAAAGTAGGTCTCATTGGTCCCTGTTAGTTGTAGACTTGCGATGCCGACTTGTAATTTTATTCGACAGTATTTACAACGACGAGGCCGCGATAAAATGGTTGACTACCATAAAGAATTTCCTGCTGCAGTTTTTGCCAAAATCCTATGAAGTTGAACTTTGGAACTATTATTCCGCAGTGGCGCCGCAGCAAAACAATGGGGTTGACTGCGGACCGTACATTCTCCTATTCGCAGAAGCTATCACAAGAAGAGCCCAAATCACGATCCCCACAAAATTCTCATCAAGCAGCGCTCTACGCTACGAGTTAAACCACCAGATAATCTCAGAAAAGATAAGCCACATCTCTGCCGCCGAAACAGAACTTGCCAGGCCGACAACTTACGTATACCCACCTCGGCAACTATTCGCACCACTAACGCCACCGGAAACACCAACAACACCCGCACCCGCACCCACCAAGGTCATCGCGTGCATCGATCTCGATCTCGAAGAACAACCAACAGCAATAAACACGAACACTGAATCCAAGGAAAACACAGAAGAGGAAACTGAAGAAATCACCATAGAAAACATTATGGCCATGCAAAAATATCTGATGACCACCAGCATAAAAAAACGGCCACAAAGATTCGTCCTCACATACAAAAGTGGAAAGAAACAAAGATTTTATCCAAGTGAAATCCAAAAAATATTAAATTCACTGTCTAAGTGAAAACAAATAATAATTATTAAATCATTCCAAATCTCATTCTCATAATGCATGAATTGCATCTTGCCTTTTACTCTCTCATTTTAATAGGGTTTTTGCGCTCAAATTACTCTCCTCTATTTTAGTCTCTAATCTACTCTATTACCTATTTTGTACAAGAATACAATTTTATTTTTTGTGTGTCTAAATTTTTTGTTTCAGTCCTTCCAAAAAAATTGGTGGGGGGTATGTTCAGTATAGTTTAGTTTGTTTACTTTTTTATCAGAGGCTGTTATGTAACCAGTGGAAAACTCCACTGATTATATAACAGTCCAAACCAGTTACATAAGTTGTTTGTTTACTTTTATGATTACATAACACCCTCACCAACCTTAGTATAAATAGAACCCCACAGCCAGTGAAAAGTCAGTCATCTAGTAGGACTCGACTCCTCAAAACCTACTTCCTCTTGCACGCTGGACTAAAGCTGCGCTTTCCTACCTACTTCCACTTGCACGCTGGACTAAAGCTGCGCTTTCCTACCTACTTCCACTTGCACGCTGGACTAACGCTGCGCTTTCCTACCTTTTTCCACTTGCACGCTGGACTAAAGCTGCGCTTTCCTACCTACTTCCACTTGCACGCTGGACTAAAGCTGCGCTTTCCTACCTTTTACCACTTGCACGCTGGACTAAAGCTGCGCTCTTCTCAAAACCTATTCCCACTTGCACGCTGGACTAAAGCTGCGCTTTCCTACCTACTTCCACTTGCACGCTGGACTAAAGCTGCGCTTTCCTACCTTTTTCCACTTGCACGCTGGACTAAAGCTGCGCTTTCCTACCTACTTCCACTTGCACGCTGGACTAAAGCTGCGCTTTCCTACCTTTTACCACTTGCACGCTGGACTAAAGCTGCGCCCGCCTACCTTTATCCACTTGCACGCTGGATTATAGCTGCAATCTCTTTTAAGGCTCTCATAGCTCAATTCTCAAAGGCTCTCATAGCTCATATCTCAATTCTCTCTTTTAAGGCTCTCATAGCTCAATTCTCAAGTTCAAAGGCTCTCATAGCTCATATCTCGATTATCACGTTCAAAGGCTCTCATAGCTCAATTCACGCTCAAAGGCTCTCAGCTCACTCCTCACTATTAAGCTCCAATTTCAGTTATTTCAAACAGTATGATTTTAATTTGCTCAATGATGATAAACTCGCGAGACCCTAGCGTCACTTCGATTATCTGAGAGCCCCTTTAAACCCTAGGTTTAGTCACTAAACTTTACACAACTAATAATAAAGTTCATCAATCAACTCGTATATCCTTTCATTAATATTTCATCTTCTTTTCATACTTTTATTTTATCGTAAAGTTTTGATTGCTCTAAATTCCAGGAGGAGGAAAGTGCCTCCTTTGTCCCTCCTGCGGGCGCCCATGCGTGATGAAAAAGCACTCGTTTGAAAATTTAGTCACCGACCAAAAAACTCTAACCATTATTAGAAAGTTTCGTTTCAACAGTCAACACTCGAATTTATCGATGAAATGAGTCGAGAAACAACAGAAATTTTACTCGATAAGGGAAAGGGGAATGTTGCTTAGTTGTTTGTGAGGTCCCGGTCGGTTTGCTAGCAAAACCAATAAAGACTCTATACATATATACTGGCATAGTGATGACAAAATCATGAAATGCTATGGGTTAAACAATAAACTTCCCGTAAAACGTTTAAACAAGCATAATTTTTTTTCATTTCTACTTTTTTGTTTCCTGCAAAAGTGTTCTGTAGACCCATTAAATCAAAGTAAGAAGCAACCTCATAACATTTTAAGAAACGTTATTATTTGGAAAATGTATTAATTAAAAACGATTTTTGCCCCCAAGTGAGAATATTAATACAGGCAGACGTAATAATCCAAGACTTCAAAAGATCATTCAAAAAACAAACGCTCAAATTATGAACTTTAAAAATAAATGAGAAGTGGGGATTGCAGTGCGGTTAGGAGCGACAAGATAAAACAGTAAGTATCAGAAGTCAGCAACGTTTATAGTCGCTGAACGAAACAAAGGGCAAGGATTATCAAGGATGTTGAATTACTTCGAGACCATTAAATGGGCTCTCGACAGTTTTCGAGAGTTCATTTACAAGGTGTTTCAAAAGTCACGAGCGCGCTGAACTTTGAGAGCGCATTTCTTTCATGAGAATACTTTTTTCTCCTATGAACTTAGGTCCGAAAATTGCCTCTTTTTGAGCTAAAGCTCTTCGAAATTTTATAAAAAGTGTGGTTTTTTTTGGAATAACGTCGAGAATTACGAACCATATGAAGACTACACAAAAAGAAAGTGGTTAGTCCCTTCAGGCGTTGTCAAAATTTGGCAACTGACTTCATTTTTTTTAAAAAACGTGGCTCATTCAAAAAAAGAGATTAAAAGTAAAAAAATTAAGAGATTTTTGTAGACATGAAAGACAAAAATCCCAAATTTGTGTTTACTTTTCGTTTCATTTTCAAGTCATCCACATGGAGAATAAATCGAAGAATTGGTTGCCAAATTTTGACAACGCCTGAAGTGACTAACCACAGTCTGTATAGTCTTCAAATGTCAGGACGTTTAATCTTCTGACGTTTTTTACTTGTAACTCCTTGATAACCTTGAAAAATTCAGGGGTCTAATTTAGGTAATTTTATACTCTTGAAGGCAAACATTTTGTGATATGATAGATTTAAGAAAATAGTCCTCAAAGTCGATGTTTTGAAAGAAAAAATCTTCGGCTAAATTGATAGTAACCGCCGCATTTTAGATCATGCCCCAAGGCAGGCTCTATTGGAATTGTTTGCTTTAAGAATGAACCATTGGTTACAGAGTTTGGCAACTTCGGTATGTAATTTCTTGGAAATAATACAAGAATTTTGAAACTTCCTGTATAACTTTTTGGTCGAGTAAGGGGAACCTCTCTCCACAAAAGAGCCTCTATTACAAACAAACAAGTCGATTCTGAGAAACCCTCATTAAAATATTTACTCAACCTAGCAGAGCTGGGCGTATAATTAATGGTATTTTCCAATACACCGGTTGAGTAAAGATTACACAGTTTAGTTCCGTGTATGGCTGTAATGCACGAAAATACTCTGATCAGAAACCTTTTCTCAATCGGAGAAAATGCTGTCAATTAATTATTCGAACCGCACGTTTTTTAAAGTCATCGACGACTCCACCGGTTGATAAAAGATTACACATGCGAGTATTTCAGTGCAATTTGTCGTACACTGTTGTGATTTGTGTAATCTTTTCTCAACCAATGGAATCATCGGTGAGCTGAAAAACTCCATAAATTATACGCAGAACGGCAGCTCTACAACCGCGGATGATCTTTTTTACCATGAGAAAGTATAAAAGGCGGGAGAAAGATACCATTAAAATTTACAAAGTGATGATGGTCCTCATTTTGCAAGGCAAAGCGTTTTTTTTTTATGTTTTTTTTTTTCTTTTTCGGAAAGCTTTCATGAAACTGTAAATAATCGATTTAATGGTGGTTGCTAACATTCAGTGTTGGCAGATCGAGGGTAAAAAGCCGTATCGTCCCCATTTAAATCAATGTAAAGCGTACGGCTTTTTCACCCCTATTTGGCAACACTGCTGACGTTACACGGTGGGCACGGTGGGTACCAAAAGGCAGAGCTGCCGTTTTGCGTGTAATCCAATACATTTTTCAATCTATCGATGATTCCACCGGTTGAGAAAATTTTATACAAATCAATTCAGTGAATGACTATACTGCACGAAAATACTCTACTCTGTAATCTTCTCTCAATCGATGCATCGCTGTTAAATTATTAAAATATCCACAAGTTTTTTGAAGTCATATTGACGACTCCGTTTGAGAAAAGATTACAGACAAAGTATTTTATTGCAGTACAGTCATACACTGAGCTGACAAGTGTAATCTTTCCTCAAATCAAGGTTTTCCTTTTGCATCATATCTTCCCTGGACTATCAACCGGTGGAATCATCGGTGAGTTTAAAAATGTCATTGAAACACCGATCGCGCTCGCACATACCTTTTTAGATATTCGATCTTGAGCAGTGGCGTAGCGTGCAGTTTGGCAACATTGGATTTTGTCCATTTAGACTCGAGTAAAAGGTCGGATGCGAAGGGGTTCACCGAACACTCAATATTTCGATCTTTTCCACGGGTCTAAATGGAGAAAATACAAGGTTGCCAAACTGCACGCTATGCCACTGAACTTGAGACGGATCATTTGAATTGCGAATTTGGATCAAAGGTTTTTATTAGTATTTGCATGCATTGAAACGCTTTTTCACGGATATTGAAGACTCATAGGACTATGAAATTCAAAATAAAATTATACGTTGAAAAATGGTTTCGCGCGACCATTAAAGTAACAATCAGCCAATCTACAGCTTCTCGTTTAACTTAATTGAACGAGCCTTCTCTGATTATGCATGAATGTGTCACATAAGTTGCGCTATGAATCTGTTGAAAGTGTTGCATCGACTCAGCTTGCGGGGCGGGGGCTGGGGCTCACCGGGGCTCAGGTCAGGTAAAATGAGGAAACTGTTGCAATGAGGCAGTTGCAAGGGTCTAAAACGTTGTATTTTTTATAAAGAAAATGAAAGTACTTGATGAGCTGAGAACACAGATGCCTTTGGTTTCTAATTAAGTCCCATTGTTCCGGAGATGGGATTTTGGCCCAAAAATACATTGTTTTATAATTATTGAATTCCGCATAGTGACGTCACTACGCACACGATTTTTTTTTACAACTTTACATGTGTGTATCTCCAAAACTGGGACACTTATGGAAAACCCCAAAGGCACCATTGTTCTCAGCTCATCAAGTAGTATCATTTTGTACATAAAAAGCACAAAATTGCAGACCCTTGCAACTGGTTTTATTTTTGAAAAACATTAAAAATTGATGAGAACTAAAGAGGGGCAAAATACCGTCTGTTTTTAGGGTTCCTCTTCCTCCCTCCTCCCCAAAAAAATCTGGGATTCTTCCTCCTGTCCATCGGAGATCCCCCTCTCTGTACTTAAATGTTTGCTCAGCGGATCAAAGACACTAGGTCCACTGGGCTGGGAGCAGGGAACGGAGTGTAAGTGAGAGTGTTCGTAAATTTGAAAGTGGGAAAGAGCTGGTCGCGCACTGGATTGGAACATGGATTTTTCTGGACAAGAAAAGTTTTCGTTTTTTGCTTTGAAAACATTTTGGTATTGATATTTTCTTGCAAAAATCAGTTTAGGTGGCTCATTTTAAGCTCTAAACTGAATGATTCCTGCTTTTTTTCTTTCAGCTATCTTGCTAGTTATTGTTTATAATCTTGATTTTCATTTGTGGAATAATCAGGGCTGCCGTTTTGCGTATAATCAATGCTATTTTTCTATTCACCGATAATTCCACCGGTTGAGAAAAGATTACACAGTTCAGTTCAGTGCGTGACTGTAATAAACTCAAATACTCGCATGTGTAATCTTTTCTCAACCGGTGGAGTCGTCGATGACTTTAAAAAACTTGCGGATATTTTAATTAATCAACGAAGCTTCCATCGATTAAGGAAAGATTACAGATCATAGTATTTTCGTGCATTACAGTCATACACTGAACTGAACTGTGTAATCTTTTCTCAACCGGTGGAATCATCGGTGAATAGAAAAATAGCATTGATTATACGCAAAACGGCAGCCCTGGGAATAATGTCCAAGAAATTCAATTTTTCGATCTACTAAGCGTCGGTCAAAAGCTAGGCCGCTTTCCGTTGTCATTGTATGCATGATCTTGCGCCTCCTCCGATCCCACCACGTTGAGCGCGACCCCGAAAGTTTTCACAAAAGCGCCAAAGCTCTACACCGGATAAAGTTGGTTGCACGGGAGATGGAGAGGGGGGAGAAAGAGAGAGAGAGAGAGAGAAGAGAGAGAGAGAGAGAATGAGTGAGGGGGGCGAGTTTATTGAAAACGTTACCCGTAATCCACTCCCAGGTACAAAGTACAGTTCTCCCTACTTATTCGGAGTGACTGATTTAATTCGCTGCGCCTGCAGACTGCATCCTACACTACCCGCAGTACTAATCGCGGGAGCACATCCGTGCAATTTAGCAATAGGGGTGGTGGGAGAGGGAGGCGCTCTGGATACTGGATTTCACATCTTAACAGCAAAGCGTCAATTTTAAATTTCCAGGGGTGCAAAATGTGCCCGATCTAGCGATCCGCGGATCGCGTGAAAGTGAGGAAATTTCTAGAAAAGTGAGGAAATTTGTCCAAATATTTTTGTTTGTTTTTTGTTTTTAATAATGGCAATAAGGATTTCCCAGGAAAATAGTGTAAAAACTGAGAAAATATAGGTCATTTTGAGTATATAGGATGTTGAAATGTTAAAAGAACCAAAAAAAAAAAGTCATCATTTTCAAATTTTTGTGAGGAAATTTTTTAAAATCCTGTGAGGAAATAAGTCATGGATCGTGTGAAACTTCCGAACTTTTGGAACATTTTGCACCCCTGTAAATTTCTTCCTCTTGCCGGATATTGCTACAAACAAAACCGAGCGCGTGTGAAAAAGTCCATAAAAATGTCCATAGGATGTTTTCATCATATGGCTGCCTCCTTTGGTGCCTCAAAAGCATGTCCTAAAAAATCCCTGTATTTATAATTATAGCTCGTTGGTTTAGCTATTTGTATAATTTACATGCTAACATTATAATTGATTACAGTGCAATAGTGACGTCACACACTCATCCAAAAAGGAACAAAGCACGCAGTAAAGTAGATACAAGTATGAAGGCGAGTACGAAAGGGATAACAGTTTTTGCATCACATAATATTCAAATTAGAATCTTACCCGTGTTACACTATAGTAGTGGTGGTTTAATGTGGAAGAGAGACGTTGGGGGGGGGGGGGGGGTTGAGCCGACCGTTAATTATTTTTACTCGCCCAGAGCGCGTAAATTATCCTAAGTAACTCTACTTTTATTCTGAAACTCCAAAATGCGAAATCCACGTTTCCGCTCTGCTTATTTGAGATCCCGAGAAGAAAAAATTATCCTCTACCCTCTAATTACTAAATCTAATCTAGGTATGCATCGTCCTTGTCCCCCTCCCCAATTTTCTCGCTTAAGGTGATTCCAGCCGAAACTTTTCCAGATTTCAATCCGATGGAGAGCGCCACTGGTCGCTTTTGGGAAAAGTCGTGTTTTTGGCATTTTAAATTGAAACCAGAGTAAGAAAGCAAAATCGAGGGACGTCAGCACCTGCGTTTTTTTTTTTTTTTTTTTTTAATATGTTTTAAGCCCAAAACGAGCAAAATTGGTTAAGAATTAAAGCCGTGAATGAAGCTCTTGCAGGGTTTTCTTTCCTGTAGGCAAATGGAGTATCAATTCCAATGTACGAGGGGCGTTCAATAAGTAAGTATCCCCCCGTCTAAAATCCACGAAAATGGACCAAATTTAAAAAACTTTAGATGAAAATCTTCCTTAGGATATACTGAATCCAGCTATTCAAGAATCAACGCAATCAGATAAAATGCGGCCGCACACGGGCCGCGGATGCGCGTTGCGGCATGAGCCGCTCCCGCCGGCTCGGCCGAATTTTTAGTAGCGCGCGGCTAGAGAGGCTTCTCTTCAAACGTTCATACATTTAATCAACAACCGGGGAGGGAAAAAAATCATCGGTTAAAAACATGAGTTGGGCTTACCTTATTTTTCCACATATCCACCTTTTCGGTCCAAACAGGTCTGATATCGAGACTCCAACTTTTTGATGCCTCGCGCGTAGAAATCCTTGGGCTGATTCTTGAAAAAAGTGTTTTTTCGAATCCCATGGTGGTAAGAAGTTATTATCAATGAATTTTCCATGTTATCGTACTACCTGTGTACTATTATCTTACTATCAATCAGGTGCGTACACCCCACTCGCAGGGAAAGGCCTTATCGTTGGCTGGAAAAGGTGATAAGCAAAACATTTCGTCGCGCGCTTGATGCCGAGCCGGCGGGAGCGGCTCACGCCGCAACGCGCATCCGCGGCCCGTGTGCAGCCGCATTTTATCCGATTGCGTTGATTCTTAGATAACTGGATTCAGTATATCCTAAGGAAGATTTCCATCTAAAGTTTTTTAAATTTGGTCCATTTCCGTGGATTTTAGAGGGGGGGATACTTACTTATTGAACGCCCCTTGTAAAATACTGCGGAAATAACGATGAGACCATTAAAAAAGTCTAAAACTTACTCCTCGCAGAGAAAAGTTAACTTGGAATTTCGGGTGACCATCTTTTATATTTGGGGCTACCAGAATTCCTTCTACGTTAAATGTAATTCGCGTATCCTTGACTAGATTTCTGGTAATGTTCAAAATAAAGTTTTCGTTGAAACCAGCAATATCTTCACAGAGACCAGAATTACATTTAACTATTACGTAGAAGTAATTCTGGTAGCCCCATAAATATAAATTTTTCTCCGAGTAGTTACCAGCCACTTTTTTCTCAGTGCAGCCTGTTTTTCTGCAAGATTTGACAACCATGGCTCACCCATTGGCTCCGTTGACTTCTCACATGCTGGATTTCTCTGGTCAGTAATGTTCAAAAATCAAAATACATTTTTCGTTGAAACCGGCAATATCTTCACAGATACCAGAATTACATTTAACTATTACGTAGAAGTAATTCTGGTAGCCCCATAAATATAAATTTTTCTCCGAGTAGTTACCAGCCACTTTTTTCTCAGTGCAGCCTGTTTTTCTGCAAGATTTGACAACCATGGCTCACCCATTGGCTCCGTTGACTTCTCACATGCTGGATTTCTCTGGTCAGTAATGTTCAAAAATCAAAATACATTTTTCGTTGAAACCGGCAATATCTTCACAGATACCAGAATTACATTTAACTATTACGTAGAAGTAATTCTGGTAGCCCCATAAATATAAATTTTTCTCCGAGTAGTTACCAGCCACTTTTTTCTCAGTGCAGCCTGTTTTTCTGCAAGATTTGACAACCATGGCTCACCCATTGGCTCCGTTGACTTCTCACATGCTGGATTTCTCTGGTCAGTAATGTTCAAAAATCAAAATACATTTTTCGTTGAAACCGGCAATATCTTCACAGATACCAGAATTACATTTAACTATTACGTAGAAGTAATTCTGGTAGCCCCATAAATAAAAATTTTTCTCCGAGTAGTTACCAGCCACTATTTTCTCAGTGCAGCCTGTTTTTCTGCAAGATTTGACAACCATGGCTCACCCATTGGCTCCGTTGACTTCTCACATGCTGGATTTCTCTGGTCAGTAATGTTCAAAAATCAAAATACATTTTTCGTTGAAACCGGCAATATCTTCACAGATACCAGAATTACATTTAACTATTACGTAGAAGTAATTCTGGTAGCCCCATAAATATAAATTTTTCTCCGAGTAGTTACCAGCCACTATTTTCTCAGTGCAGCCTGTTTTTCTGCAAGATTTGACAACCATGGCTCACCCATTGGCTCCGTTGACTTCTCACATGCTGGATTTCTCTGGTCAGTAACGTTCAAAAATCAAAATACATTTTTCGTTGAAACCGGCAATATCTTCACAGATATCAGAATTACATTTAACTATTACGTAGAAGTAATTCTGGTAGCCCCATAAATATAAATTTTTCTCCGAGTAGTTACCAGCCACTTTTTTCTCAGTGCAGCCTGTTTTTCTGCAAGATTTGACAACCATGGCTCACCCATTGGCTCCGTTGACTTCTCACATGCTGGATTTCTCTGGTCAGTAAAGTTCAAAAATCAAAATACATTTTTCGTTGAAACCGGCAATATCTTCACAGATACCAGAATTACATTTAACTATTACGTAGAAGTAATTCTGGTAGCCCCATAAATATAAATTTTTCTCCGAGTAGTTACCAGCCACTTTTTTCTCAGTGCAGCCTGTTTTTCTGCAAGATTTGACAACCATGGCTCACCCATTGGCTCCGTTGACTTCTCACATGCTGGATTTCTCTGGTCAGTAATGTTCAAAAATCAAAATACATTTTTCGTTGAAACCGGCAATATCTTCACAGATATCAGAATTACATTTAACTATTACGTAGAAGTAATTCTGGTAGCCCCATAAATATAAATTTTTCTCCGAGTAGTTACCAGCCACTTTTTTCTCAGTGCAGCCTGTTTTTCTGCAAGATTTGACAACCATGGCTCACCCATTGGCTCCGTTGACTTCTCACATGCTGGATTTCTCTGGTCAGTAATGTTCAAAAATCAAAATACATTTTTCGTTGAAACCGGCAATATCTTCACAGATACCAGAATTACATTTAACTATTACGTAGAAGTAATTCTGGTAGCCCCATAAATATAAATTTTTCTCCGAGTAGTTACCAGCCACTATTTTCTCAGTGCAGCCTGTTTTTCTGCAAGATTTGACAACCATGGCTCACCCATTGGCTCCGTTGACTTCTCACATGCTGGATTTCTCTGGTCAGTAATGTTCAAAAATCAAAATACATTTTTCGTTGAAACCGGCAATATCTTCACAGATATCAGAATTACATTTAACTATTACGTAGAAGTAATTCTGGTAGCCCCATAAATATAAATTTTTCTCCGAGTAGTTACCAGCCACTTTTTTCTCAGTGCAGCCTGTTTTTCTGCAAGATTTGACAACCATGGCTCACCCATTGGCTCCGTTGACTTCTCACATGCTGGATTTCTCTGGTCAGTAATGTTCAAAAATCAAAATACATTTTTCGTTGAAACCGGCAATATCTTCACAGATACCAGAATTACATTTAACTATTACGTAGAAGTAATTCTGGTAGCCCCATAAATATAAATTTTTTTCCGAGTATTTACCAGCCACTTTTTTCTCAGTGAATCCTGTTTTCTTGCAGGACTTGACAACCATGGCTCACCCATTGGCATTGACTCCGTTGACTTCTCAGTTCTCACAAGCTGGGTTTCTCTGGTCAGCGCAGTGGTTTGAGGTTGAGGTTTGTTTTATAAAATTTGTTCGCGAGTAAACTGCGCTCCAACTTTTCTTCGTCGAAGTAACCGTATCACTGCAAAATGTCATCCCTCTCCCCTTCCCCCCCTCTAGCACTTCCTAGCTCTAATTTTTCCCCCTGATCTTGTGCCCTGCCCGCTTTAATTGCGGTTTGCCGCAAGTTGGCTGGACTCTGCAAATTCCACGACAGTTGGTGCTCAGGCTCCGCGCAACTGACTTGGTGCGTGACTTTTAGCGGTTAGTCGACGCGACCGGCGACCGGTCAGTTGTCCTTAGCTGTAACCTCTTCTGTATCCTTCGAACTCTCTCAACTTTATATATATTCATAGTAAAAGTTGTCTGCGTTTGATGGAGCCTGAGGAGGCCGAACTGACCGCTTGTGAACAGATTGAGATTAAACACAACAATTAGTTATATTTTAGACTCAAGATCCAACGGTACTATCGACGAATAAAAGATTGTCGCGAGATTTTCAAAAGCTAAGTTTCTCCTTCAAGGTTCTGGTTCGGCCACTCTTCATACTCCTCTCACCTTGCAGGTGAGAGGGCAGTGGGGGCGGGGCGGGAAAGCCTCTGTGTAGTTCAGTCCCACACTCGCACCCATAACTGAAAATGAGTGAAAATCTCGCGACAATCTTTAATTCGTCGATAGTACAGTCATGGGCGGATCCAGAGGGGGGAGGACACGGCAGCATCCCCCTCCCCTTGGACCAAAAAAGAAAGAAAAAAAACAGTGTGAGGAAGAGAAAGAGGGGGAAAGCAAAATAAAAAGAGAACCTTAGTGTGTTCATGTAACTTTCTGATTATTATCTTTTTTAGGAATAGTGAAACAATAGCAGGGGCGGGATTTTCCCCTTTTACGAAAAAAAAAAATTGAAATAAGGTAGTATGAAAATGAGGAGTAAACGGTTAAAAGACGCCATAAATTGGCTATAGAGAAGCTTCCATTTCAAACTTTTCTAGGAAGGGGGGACCCTCAGCTCCCATTGGCTGGGGGGTGTCCCCCGTACCCCCCACTCAGGTAACAAAAATGCCCCCCCCCCTTTGAGACTTTCCTGGATCCACCCCTGGGTACAGTCCAGAGAAATCTGTTTAAATATTCCTTGAGTCGATATGAGTTGAGATGCATTAATTTAAATCAAATGGGAGATGAGGATCAGTGGCATAGCGTGCGATTTTGCAACGTTGCAGTTCGTCCATTTAAAACCATGAAAAATATCAAATTTTTGGGTATTCGGTGAACACCTTCGAATTCGACCTTTTACAAGGGCTTAAGTGGACACAATGCAGCGTTGCAAAATTTGACGCTGCCACTGATGAGAATTGAAGTAGTAGCAAACTTCTGTTGCAGGTGATGTAAAGAAAGGTTGATTCAGATGTAAAAACCTCCAAAATTAACGATGGTAGCACCACTAACTCAAGAAATCCACTCCTAAGCTCATAATGCTTCCAAATGCTTGATCAAAATGGCGGCGTTGGGCATATTAATAGTGAGAGATTCCCATCTAATAATAGTGAGACTCCATTAAAGAGTAGCCAATAAGAGACGACTTAACTTTGGCACCAGTGTCACGGAACCGTTGATCAACTGGTAATGTTGGCAAATTTGTTAGAGTTAATATAGCTATTGGCTGTCAACTTTTTAATCTTGGAGTGAATAAAATCATAATGATTGAGGTAAATACCTTTCAATTTTTTTTTTCAATTCAATTTATAATCCAAAAAAAAAATTTACAAAAATAAGTGATAAAACAACATTGTGCACCACCCAAAAGCATAGTTTGAGTGGGTGGGACAAAATTAACCTAAATTAAATGGACAGATTCGGACCACTTACCTTAGGTTCGCTCATGAGGTTTTCGTGATGTTCACTGCTAGCCGATAGAGATCGCTTCCGTAGTCGCTTATGCTCGAATAAGTAGTAACCTTTCAAACTCCCAATCTGGAAACAGAAACATTTAATCATCAGCATGAGAAAACAAAAAGGCGCGAAGATCCATCAAAAACCCGAGATTACAATTTCCAAACCAGACATCATTGCTCCATGGGGAAAGAAAAAAGCACTTCCTTTTTACCTACATAGAACCGATGAAAAGTTCAGACGAAAATATATAACTCCTCCCTCTTCCAGCACCCGCCCCTTACCCCGCGAAGAATTCAATTTTTAAACCGAGCGGTACTTACACGAATGGTCCGCAAATTCTTTATACAAGGAGGGGCATTATAAAAAAATACAAAACTTGGCGCAGTGTTGTCAGGTCTCAGTTTAAAATGCATACATACCACATTGATTCAAACGGGAGGGTATGGTAAGAAAATTCGTCCAAATTAATATCGTTCATTTAACGTTTTGTCCAATACCTACTTTCTATCCATACAATCATCGTCCACTATACAAAAATGTCCAACATAAACTTAGACCGACACAAATTCTTGTCCTAAAAGGCTTTTGTAACACTATGTGAGAATTGACTTTTCGGCCAATTCAACGCATAATACTAACTTGAGACGTAAAAACGAGAAAAAGAGGATCCATTTCATTCATACCGATGGAGCTAGTGAAATTTAACGGAAAAACAAAAATTATTATTTTTTAGTGAACTATTACAGAGATATTTTCAAAATTGAACATATATTTGAAATTTGACAAGCACTAAAGTGTAAAAAGCGGATCAACATGTAATAATTACTTGGATTTTTTCTTTTTTTTTTTTTTTTTTTGACAAAACGTCGAAGAGAAAAAATTACCTTAATTTAGATAAACTCTACCTTTGGCCAAAGGAATAACTTATCCATTTTACTAATGGGGCTCTTGCAAACTTTTGCTATAAGCAAATAAGTAGTCCAATCTTATGTAAAGACCAGCAAAAATCACGAAAATCACACTAAGAAAGTCTAAAATTCAGTAATAAACTCACATAACGGCTATAACGGCAAGATGGTAATGGCGGTTCGACCCAAGTATCATGGGAGATTCCTATCTATTATGTCACTTTCTCTACGGAAAAACAGAGATATGTCTCAATTTAGATAGAAATCTCTCACGATACCTGCGTCTCTCCGCCAATAAACCCGATTCTGAGAGTGAATTTTGTGATTTTTTAGTATACTCATAGTCATTTTTACAGGTTTTTATGCAAGAATCAACTCTTCAATCCTTGCTTCCTTTCTCCATTCCTCTCCGCCGCTTAGACATATTCCTAAGGGAACATTATTTTTCCCGGACGAATTTGACTCACGTTTCATGTACGAACTAACCCTTTGGACCAAAAGTGATATTGGACCATCTGAGCGTTTGGAAGGAAACGATTGGACAAACTGTTTGGCCACCAACAGGAGCATGTGGCGGGAAATTCAAAAAGCTCACATTGAGTTAAATGGGGGGCAGTGGCGGATCCAGCCCTCGCGAACGGGGGGGGGCGAATTTTGGATTTTTGCCCCTAAATGACCCCCTTTTCTTGTTTTCGCTCTCGCTTTTCCCCTTCCTCTCCCCTCTTTTCCCACTTTTTAGGCCGAACGGGGGGGGGCGATCGCCCCCTTCGCCCCCCCCCCCTGTATCCGCCAATGATGGGGGGGGTAATCGTTTGCAAAACTGCAGCCCTGGTCTGAGGCCTCCGACCATTTGGCATCACTGAAAGAACGCATAGATGCAGCTTTTTAAAAAGGAGGAGGGGTATCGTAGCAATTCTCGGAACAAAGATTACGCGGAGAGAAGGAGGAGGAGGAGGAGAGAAAAAAAGATTAAGCACAGTTTTAATCGTGCGATCAAACTACTTGCAAATAAATCAGACCCGATGTTTATATTAGTTGCAAAACTTTTGCTTGGTTGACTCGGTTAACTGTTTTCGTACTCGCGCATTCATACAAACTTTGCTCGTTTTGAGTGAACGCAGTGGTGCCGCATACTTTGGAATAAAAAGCCGTACATTTTCCCCGGATTACTTTATAGTAAAATGTACGGATGTTTACTGTCAAGTTGGCAACGCTCCTTAAATGGCTATTACAATGTCGGTGTGCACTGAGTAAAACCCAAAGTATGAACTCCAAGAATTTCATGAAGGGTTTGTTGATTTAAGTTCTGACGTTTCTCGCGATCGAGACTGGAGGGTAATAATTCAGGCAATCTTTGCAAGAAGGACGTATGAAACGCCGCAGGGTATGCTCATCATCAACCATTCCATTCTGATTTAAAAAAAAAAAAGTTATAATGTAAGATTACACGATGAGTCAAAATTGCTATTTTCTCACATATGTGAATTCTCATATATTTGAGTGTTTTGTTGACTTTGCAGAAAGTTTTTTAAATAACGGTGGAAACTCAAAAGCGCCTTTTAACCCTTTGTCTACTGGTGGTACACATTTGTACCGCCAAATTAACATGGTTTTAAATGTATTTTTAAAAAAATCACTATGCACATCAAACTAAACGAGAAAAGTTTATTCTCGATTCATTGGGATTGATAAAAAGTTTGTGAGAAGGGTTTGTAATAGTGCTGGGTTTAAAGGGTTAATATAAATAAGTATTTCACAAGATAAGGCTCATCAGTTTGATCGATAAAATAGTATATGATATAGGATGAATGTAACACTGATGAACTCTGACTTGAGGAATCCCGAGCTCCTAAAACGTCTCTTAATTGCATCTTAACATAACTTTAGTTTAATTGACACTATTTTTTTAAGAGCATTTTGAAGGATCAATTTTTTGGGTGCATTGCGTATTGGCGGACAGTTCTAACGAGTCAATAAAACGTCGTTTAAATTCGTTCAAACTCAGCTTTGTTGTCAATTTTGTCGGTAGAATCAATGAAATGGGGTTTATAGAAAAAGCTTCAATGGCTGCAAAAAGAAGATAAAAGAGAGAGTTGTTAAATTTGTTTCTCCCACTTCATTTAGTGCTTTTTACTCTTAACGTTAACAAGCCGATCATTAATTTTCTTCTTCTTCTTCAAAAATTAAACAGAGAGATGAAGCGAAAATAAAAGAGTGATGGGAAAAAGTGAGACAGTCAAATGAGGGATAGGGAGGGAAAAATGAAGGAGTTAGAGTGAGTGAGAGAGAGAGAGAGAGAGAGAGAGAGAGAGAGAGAGAGAGAGAGAGAGAGAGAAATAGAGAAATAGAGAGTGAGTGAGTGAGAGAGAGAGAGAGAAAGAAAGAGAGAGAGAGAGAGAGAGAGAGAGAGAGAGAGAGATCTTCATCAAACTGAAAATTAGGTTTATCTACTTTCCCTCCACGAACGTATAGGTAAAACAATATTCTTTAAAAAGGGAGGGCATTAAAACCAGAGAACGATAAATTCTTCCTCCCCCACATTCTTGTTTTGTAAGCTCTATGTTAATTCATTTCTCTTTTTTCCAGACTTTCGCGCTCATCTGAGTCCATTTGTTCGATGATGGTAAATTACAAGCGAACGGTAAAAGGAAAAGCCGTAACATAAAACGGTAACTCTAATTTTTATCGAAATTAAAATTATCTTCGTTGGCAATCTTAGAATTCCCGGAGGCAATTTTTCTAATTTGCGAGCCTTTCCGTTTGAATTTAACGAGTCAGAATAAATTGAGTCACGCTTGAGTGAGAGTTCAATCTTTATGTAAGCATACCTCTTTCAAAAAAGGAGCCGGAAAAAAGGAAAAAAAGAAGTAAGAACTGTAAATTTTAGCAACCGTTTTCCCTTTTTAAAACCCTATTAATAGGGTCGTAAATAAAGGTTAATTGCCAATTCTGCCTAATCCACAAACGCTTCCAATCGTACAATAAAGCAAAATAAGGTACGTGGAAAATGGATCAATGCCTTCCTCATTCTCTCAACTCTTTAGAATATAACTTACGAGAGTCGGAGAGGCAGACTCGGTTCTATTCCATTAAAATAATGAATACTTTTCGAAGGAAGTCTTATTCACAAACGTACTTAAAAAGAGTATTTAAAGTTGTACCAGACATTAACAGAAAGAAGATTGTTATTATTAAAAAAAAAAAAAAAGAATTTCTCACAAATTAATTATTTATAAACTTTGTAGTGCCGATTTAAAACACAGATAACACTTTTAACATGTAATTGACGCACTAAGAAATGTCACTGAAAAGTTTTGATATAGATTTTAAAAGGTCGAAAACGATAATTTTTGATGAATTGTTTTTACTAATTTTTGGCGACTTTTTACTGATTTTTGGCCACTATTTTACGATTTCAGACCACAGTGCAGCGAAACAACACCAGAAATCACTCGAATTTATTGCTATAAAACTTGCGTTGACAAAACAATAAATTAAATAATTCAAAACACGCGAACTTCGATCAAGAGCACGATGTCATGTTATTGGTCAAGTCGAGTGGTGTAAAGAGAAAATTACAACTTTTTATGAACTTTTCAACAGCTTGTCAAACTCGATTCATAATAAAAAAAAAAAAAAAAAAAAGCCTCGGATGTTTTTCAAATGAAATGTCCATTCAACTGCACACGTGACACAAGCAAAAGCATTACGAGTTCCTGTGAACTGCGGATTCCACGGTTTAATTTCCGGGGCGCGTAATTTGGTGAGTCCAAGCACAGTAGAGATTCTCACAGGGTTGCAATGGGTACTAAGTCGTGTATTTCAAAATGAGTCAAATAAAAATCGTTTAGAATACGAAGTTTTGCCGTGAGGGTGGCAACACTGGACGTGGGTTATTGAAAATAAATGAAAACGGAAAACGCAACATCCTCCCTAAATATTTTCGAACAGTGCTACCAGATTTCGTGGCCAGTAAAAGATACAAACTGTCCATATAATTTAATGTAAAGTGTGTATCTTTTTTTCCAAATCTGGCAGCAGTGAATATCAGTGGCGTAGCGTACGATCTTGCAACGTTGCAGTTCGTCCATTTAAACCCGTGTAAAAGCTCGAACTATTGGGTGTTTTGTGAACACCTTCGCATTCGATCTTTTACAAGTGTTTAAATAGACACAATCCAACGTTGCCAAATTGCACATACTACGCCACTGGGTTCTATTCGTGTAACTAACAGTATCTCCACAGTTAGGTAAAATAATTCCAATTTGTATACTCAGTAAAGGCGAGTCCAACTTGTCAACATTGGAAAAATAATACTTCGCTAAGTGCCTTTAATCAATACCATAGAAAAAATAACTACCCATTTACTTTGAACGCGCGAACATCGCGATTTGCCTTCGTGACATATTAATAAAAGAGTTGACAAAAATAGTTCAATTCAATTTAATGGCTGGCAAACATACCGGAACTTCGACGAGGTCACTTTTCTATAGGTCCGAAATAACTATATACTTATATCAGTATCGTCTCTCGTACTTCTGTACCAATCAGGTTGGCGCAGACAAACTGACGTTTTGACAGAGGCAAAAACTTATTGATGCCAAAACTATTTATCATCAGTTATTAGTTATAATCATTCTTGCAAAGTATTGAACACAGTCTACGATATTCTGAGTGGTGAAGGCACAGGATAGTACAATCAGATGAAATCTTCGGTTCATTTGAAGCATTATCTTCTAGTTCGCCATTTTGCGAGAAGTTCCAAAGTATCCCCGCATGCAAAGTTATGTGAAAGTCAGAGATATGTCTGCCATTTTGCGGGGACGCAAACAAAAAAAAAACAAAAAACAAAAAACAAAAAAAATCAAAAAATATGTCCATTCTGATTGTATTATTCTGTCGGTAAAGAGCTTCGATAATTTGCCGATATCAAAAGTATCAGTGATAAAAACATTATTATAGTATTTTGGCATTGATACTAGTAGATATTCACCAGTGGCGTAGCGTACAACTTGGCAACGTTGCAGTTCGTCCATTTAAAGCCATGTAAAAGGTCGAATGCGAAGGTGTTCACCGAACACCCTACTGTTCGATCTTTAGCATGCCTCTAAATGGACGAACTGCAACGTTGCCAAGTTGCACGCTACGCCACTGATATTCACTATAGTATTTTGGCATTGATACTTCGGTGCTTCGGTGTTTGAACTCGGAACTACTTACAGTGATTACGTTTTCCCCCAGAAAAAAATTAATGAAAATGAAAAAATAAATAAATAACTACATAGATAAATGAATAAATAAATATTATTAGTAGAAGTAGAATATTTTATGAGGTGCCGTGACATAAATGAATTTTTGGAACCTTTAGGAAATCTTGCAAATAAAAAGTTAGATTCTCAAACTATTTTCTTTGGAAAAAAGTGTATATTTGAAGCTGTGCTGGGTCATCAAAAGCTAGTGAATTTGATAAATAAATAGAGATAAATAGAATAAATAAATGAAGACCAAAGAAAAATTAAATTAGCCTTGAGAGAGGTTTGACTTAAAAATGGTCTGATGCAGTGAATACGCTAAGATAATAAACACCTAGAATAATTCTGCATCGTCCTCACTTTTGGGATATACTGAGGTTTAACTTTACCCTAATTACCTTAGTTATATCCCTCCTAAAACTCCTTCCCAGTGCTCCATAGCCTTGCAAGGTGTTAAATTTTCTTCAAGCGCCTTGTTATAGTTAAATGATTTGAATATAAACGAACTGTAGGATTGCCCCACACAGTCTCCGCTGCACAGAATTTTCTCCATTAACATAATACCGTTTAAAGTGTCCGCAGTCCTTGTTTCAACTTTTTCTTCAAGTCTCTTTGCTACTATACCTTCTTCATCGAGTCATTTGAATGGATAATATATTTCTTTTCGCAAATCACCGGCTTAAAGATCCTCGGCGCGAAAGGGTCGGAGGGATTTTCGCGAACTTTTTCTACTCTTTATTTTTCTTTCGGAAATTCGGGGGCTTTGTGTATACTGTCGCACTGTCACAGGTGTAGAAACTTTGCTGAAACTTTGTTCACAGCTCATTAGATCCAAGTTTACGTCAACGGTTAGGACGAAAAAATTCCCGATTTTTTTCTTTTTGTCAAAACAAACAGGAGCATGGTGGCTTCGCGCTAAAGAGACCCCCCCCCCCCCGGATAAGATTTTCAGCTATGTTTTTTCCCCCCAATACTCACTAGATTTCGCAGCTTATGGGGTGTTTAATAGGAATTCCCAACTGTGTCCTAAGTTTCCTAAGTTTTGGATCCACGCATCGCCACTGCAATAAAGTCTGAGATTTATAAAGTAAAATTAGCACACATTTCTTGAAAAAAGTTCTAAGAAAATTGTTTTTTGATCTTTCAAGCTAATTTAAAACTTTTCGGCGAAAACGTCATCAGAATCGCATCAGGAAGAAATCCGTTTAAGTCATCGACGACTCTAGCCGCTACCGGTTGAGAAAAGATTACCGATGAGAGTATTTTCCAGCATTACAGTCATAAACTGAACTGGACCGTGTAATCTTTTCTCAACCGGTAGAATCATCGGTGAATTGAAAAATTAATTAAACGCAAAACAGCAGCATAATGTTAAATAGAGAGTGAGTATTTTGTACAGAGAGTTCATTGAATTTCGGTTATTTTATCTAAGTATATGTATACTTGCATGAGTCCATTCACTTTAAAAATTTGACTTTACACGGATCAGAAAAACCAGAAAGAATCGATAACGACCTGATTGATTAAAAGTTGGTCAATTGAAATTGTCTAATTTAGAGAAAATCGAAGCTCCATCTCCAGTCCCCAGTCCTCTTCTATATTTCCCTTGATACGAACTACACCGAACGTTCTACGAACTATCGCGTTGAAAGGCAGATCGCGTACCCCCGTTCCTATTTTTCCCCCCTTTTTCAGTTAGGAAACTTTCGATTCTATCCGCGAGCACATCGAAATGGAGCACAGTGTATTGAATCGGCAACATATCGGACATAAGTCCAAAAGCAACTTAGAGTAGTTGGAGTCAAAACAAGCTGAGAAGTAAGACTATGAATTAATCATTTCAACGGTTTTGTTGGCGTTTCGTTTGGGTTTCTCGGCCACATAAAGAACGTTTGAATGGGTCTGTTGCAAAGTTTTGCTACAGCTAAAAAATAACACTAACGGGGCTCTTGCAAACTTTTGCTATAGGGGATTGAAGAGTTGATTCTTGCATGAAAACCTGTAAAAATGACGATGAGTACACTAAATAAACTGTTGGGAATACCCTACGAACACTTTCTCACACCATTTTAGGGGGCGGCCCCCAGACCCCCCTTTGAAATGTTGGGGGAGTCGACTGGACACCCCTTTAAAATGCTGGGGGAGACCCCAGACCCCCTTTTAGAGTTCTGGGGGAGACCCCCAGTGGCAGACCTCCCTTTAAAATGTTAGGGGAGACCCCAAACCCCCCTTTGAAATGCTGGGGGAGACCCCAGACCCCCTTTTAGAATTCAGGGGGAGACCACCAGACCCGCAAATATTCATCAAATTTTATTTATCAAATTTCTTCGCATTCAAACCGTATTTACGTCCAAGAATTTCATCGATTCATAACAATGAGCGGCGCCATTATGGTCTGACAATAAGATCGAAAAAAAGAGGCCAAACCCCAGTGAGTATAAATCATCAGAAATCAACGCTTTCGGCCTTTCAAGCTTAATCTAAAACTTTCCACTGACAATTCTAAATTTACATTACTTGTTAAAAATGTTCACTGTGCTTGAAATTGGTCTTGAAAGTTTATAATTGGTCAATCGATGATAAATCGATGAGAAATGCAGGGTCAGATTTTTGGCCACCTTCACGGGAAATAAAACTATGGTGAAAATAACCATATGGATACCTGATTTTGGCATCTGCTAGATGTTATGGTAATGTTAACATATGAAGTATACCTACTATGTTTTGACTAGGTACTAGGTGATGTTATCTGATTGCATGTCGAATTTACTCGAAGTATCGGTACTATCGGAAGTATCGGTCCATACTTCTGATCAAGTTTACCATAACATCTAGCAGGTGCCAAAATCAAGTATCCGTATGGTTATTTTCACTAATCTTTTTTTTCCGTGTTCTGACGATCTCAAACCATAGTGTGGCGCACTACGGTCTGAAATCGAAAAAAAATGGCCAAAAATCAGTGAAAAAAAGAAACAAAAAATCATTGGTTGAGACCTTTCGAGCTTAATTATTTAAAACTTTGTAGTGACATTTTTCGGTTTAAATGCCTTGTTGAAAGTGTTCTCCGTCATCAAAATCGGACTCGGAAGTTTGTAAATCATAAATTGATGAGAAATTTAGGGTCAGATTTATGGCCACCATTTGACGATCTCGGACCATAGTGCGGCAGATGGAGCCCATGGAATCGAGTTTGCATAAATCTCGCCACAGCCACGGATCTCGTGCAGGGAAGACGCTTTTCGTGTTTAATCAGCTCGATCAAAAGGGAGGATAGGGGAGGGGAGGGGTTTGTGGGGGAGGAGAAGGGGGAGGAGAGGGGGGAGGAGAGGGGGGAGAGGGGAAGAGTGAAAAAGGATGTTGGGGAAAAGAGAGAGAGTAAGAGGGGAGAGGGAGAGAAAAGAGAGAGAGAGAGAGGCGAGAGAGGGAGAGAAAAGAGAGAGAGAGGAGAGAGAGGGAAAAGGAAACAGGAATCCGCGCGATTCCGCAACCGTTAGAAATGAAAAGGAACTAATTTTCGACGTTAGGTACGGAATGGTGGCGCACAGTGTTCGGAGCGACCCGGATCTCTGGCAGAAACCTCAAATTTGAAATCGGCTCTGAAGTTGGTTTAAAGGCCTTACCTACCTTCTAAAGGGTATAGAACATGCATGTTAGCCATATTTGATGAATTTGGAAGCCCCATACTTGCCCCCACAGACATGTGAAAGTACCGGTTTTGACGCGAATTTTGAGTCAACTTGGGTGGGTTTACACATAATTGTAAAAAAAACAATACTCTTTTACTCACATTCCAATTTAGACCTCTGTACATCAATTAGGACATATGAACTTACTTTTAAGCCGTTTAAACATTTATTTCATGTTTATTATGAGGGGGGGGCTGGACCCCTCAAAAATCGACTTTTCATCTGCATTTGTGCCCTTTTTGGAGGACGTTTAAAAAAATGCCCGGGATTGCCCGGCAAATCTAAGGCAAAGAACATTCAGAAAAACATTTTTTCTGAACGATCCAGCAATAATATCCTGCCCCAACTTGCCCCCCTTTCGTATTTTTGTGTTTAAAAGTGCCTCTGTGGCTTGTGTGGGACTTAGTCATTTTCACGATCGTGAGATGAGCCATGTTCGCGTGTCAATATCTTTTTTTCCCAGCATTGCCCCGGGGAAATATGGTTAGGAAAGTTCAAAAAAACATTTTTTCTGAACGATCCAGCAATAATATCCTGCCCCAACTTGCCCCCCTTTCGTATTTTTGTGTTTAAAAGTGCCTCTGTGGCTTGTGTGGGACTTAGTCATTTTCACGATCGTGAGATGAGCCATGTTCGCGTGTCAATATCTTTTTTTCCCAGCATTGCCTCGGGAAAATATGGTTAGGAAAGTTCAAAAAAACATTTTTTCTGAACGATCCAGCAATAATATCCTGCCCCAACTTGCCCCCCTTTCGTATTTTTGTGTTTAAAAGTGCCTCTGTGGCTTGTGTGGAACTTAGTCATTTTCGCGATCGTGAGATGAGCCATGTTCGCGTGTCAATATCTTTTTTTCCCAGCATTGCCCCGGGGAAATATAGTCAGGAAAGTTCAAAAAAACATTTTTTCTGAACGATCCAACAATAATATCCTGCCCCAACTTGCCCCCCTTTCGTATTTTTGTGTTTAAAAGTGCCTCTGTGGCTTGTGTGGGACTTAGTCATTTTCTCGAAAAAAAAAAATAAAAAAATAATAATTGACATATAAAGTTAAATCTGATATAAAAAATGAAATCTACGACCTAAAAAACCCCCTAGTACCAAGTTTCAATGAAATGCGAGCATGCTAGAGGTTTCCGCCAAAGATCCGGGTCGCTCCGAACACTGTGTGGCGGGCGAACCGGTGCGGTGGGATGCCGCATCGCACCAGCCCAGTCCGCTCCCATCGAGACGGACGAGACCTGGAATGAGCTGTGGTGATTCTTCGGCGGTCGGTGAGTGATGTTGCCGCGATGGTCAAAAAGAAATGGATCAGACATGTTTTTGGATAGTCAAACAATTTTATGTTTTTGGATAGTCAAACAATTTTGAGACCATTTCACAGAAAAAAAAAAAGACTGGTTCTATAATCAATGGAAGAGAATGCCCTCATCCAAATTGTTCCTGATAAAGTTGTCTGTAATTTATCAAAGCGTTTTAAATTTTCTAAGGCATCATCCCGAAAGGCAACTCTGCTGGGCTCTAAAATTCTTCAAATTGGTCGAAATTTGAGAGAGAACATACCAAGATACTACCAAGATACTTTCTTTTGAAAGTCACAGTACAAAGTACAATTTACCATACTCAAAAGTAAATTTCATTAGACTATGGTAAACGTGAGGTAACCTGTGGTAAATGAGGTTAACCAGTTGGTACAGTTTACCATTCTATGGTGAAGTTTACCATACTTTTTAGCAGACGCCGAAATCAGCTATGCGTTTGGTAAATTGAACCAGTATTTTTTATCTGTCTATCGATTAATGCCCCAACGCGAACGGTTCTAGCAATGTTAGAAGAAACGACTTCAATGCCAGCGCAACCACAGAATTCTTTGGCGTCTGTTATATTCGGGATGTTATGTATTTAGAGTCCTTATATGTAGAGAGTTGACAGAAGTGAACTCATGGGCGCCGCCATTGGATGCGATTCTGCAAATTTCTTTGCATTCTGAGGACCGTTGCTGTGTCCAAGGCAAAGATTACATAGAGTTTCTAACGGTAGCATTTTTCACAACCTTTGCTGATCGACGCATTCATTCACAACTTTAATGATTCTTTTAAGCATTTTGGAGATTCTTGAGATATGTGAAAATCAGATCCTATGACAGGGGCCGTAGACTGAAGAGCCTGAAACTAGTTGGCCAATCAAAGGTTGTCTACCCTCTTGTCTTAACCCCATACACACAGGAACTCCAGCCGCGAACGGTTAGATTTCCCTTGGATGCTTTTCAAGGCCCTATGGTCAACCAAGACGTGTAACTGTTGATGACCTTCCTAATTTTTTGCATCAAAGTTGAGTAAGGCTGGCAAGATCTTAAACATCTAAATAACACGAGAAATAGAATTGCGAACAAGTTCAAAAGATCACTATAAAATCTCAAGCGAGCGCTTTCTCCATAATTGAGAGGCATTCTACAAAAACGCAGGGCTGCCGTTTTGCGTATAATCAATACTACACTGCCCCGCAAAAAAACCGGCTCACCTGGCGCGCTGGATCATTCCGCTCGAAAATGCGAAAAAATTACAAAATTTAAAATCGTCATAACTTTTGAACTAAGAGAGCTAAAAATATTTCAAGGCCAGTGTCGGATTTCTCATACTCTCTAGTTTTTTATACATAAGCTTAAATTTTCTTTTGGTCATTTTTCCGCCCGTATGAAGAGTTTTTCCAAACCCTCGCGAAAACTGTGTTTTTGGAGCTCATCTGTAAAAAGTTACTGAAACTTCTCACATCTCTTTGGGATAAAGTAGCATAGATAGACAAAATCTGAGACATGCATCAGATTCCTCAGAGTCAGGGCTATCGACCTGGTTACCTCAATTTTGTCTACAAAATTTTTTTAAGGTCGGAAAATGCACTTTTCCGAGACCATGTAAAAACCGCTTCTGAACACACAGTTTACACATGCGAAAAGATGTTAAAAGTTCAAAACGTCATAACTTTTGAACTAAGAAAGCTAAAACTATTTCAAGGCCAGAGTCGGATTCCTCATACTCTCTAGTTTTTTATGCATAAGCTCAAATTTTCTTTTCGTCATTTTTACGCCCGGATGAAGAGTTTTTCCAAACCCTCGCGAAAACTGTTTTTTTGGAGCACATCTCTAAAAAGTACTCAAACTTTCCACATCTCTTCGGGCAAAAGTAGCATAGATAGACAAAATCTGAGACATGCATAAGATTCCTCAGAGTCAGGGCTATCGACCTGGTTACCTCAATTTTGTCTACAAAATTTTTTTAAGGTCGGAAAATACACTTTTCCGAGACCATGTAAAAACCGCTTCTGAACACACAGTTTACACATCCCGCTCAAACGTGCGAAAATATGTTAAAAGTTCAAATCATCATAACTTTTGAACTAAGAAAGCTAATAATATTTCAAGGCCAGGGTCGGATTCCTCGTACTCTCTATTTTTTTAAACTTAAGCTAAAATTTTCTGTCGGTCATTTTTACGCCCGTATGAACAATTTTTCCAAACCCTCACGAAAAATGTTTTTTTGGAGAACATTTCTAAAAAGGTACTCAAACTTCTCACATCTCTTTGGGCAAAAATAGTATAGATAGACTAAATCTGAAACCTGCATCAGATTTCTCAGAGTTAAAGCTATCGACCTGGTTACCTCAATTTTGTCTTAAAATTTTTTTTACGGTCGGAAAATGCACTTTTCCGAGACCATGTAAAAACCGGTTCTGAACATTATTAGAAATGTGGCGAGCGTTTAGAAAAACTCTTCGCACGGGCGTAAAAATGACCGACAGAAAATTTTAGCTTAAGTTTAAAAAAATAGAGAGTACGAGGAATCCGACCCTGGCCTTGAAATATTATTAGCTTTCTTAGTTCAAAAGTTATGATGATTTGAACTTTTAACATATTTTCGCACGTTTGAGCGGGATGTGTAAACTGTGTGTTCAGAAGCGGTTTTTACATGGTCTCGGAAAAGTGTATTTTCCGACCTTAAAAAAATTTTGTAGACAAAATTGAGGTAACCAGGTCGATAGCCCTGACTCTGAGGAATCTTATGCATGTCTCAGATTTTGTCTATCTATGCTACTTTTGCCCGAAGAGATGTGGAAAGTTTGAGTACTTTTTAGAGATGTGCTCCAAAAAAACAGTTTTCGCGAGGGTTTGGAAAAACTCTTCATCCGGGCGTAAAAATGACGAAAAGAAAATTTGAGCTTATGCATAAAAAACTAGAGAGTATGAGGAATCCGACTCTGGCCTTGAAATAGTTTTAGCTTTCTTAGTTCAAAAGTTATGACGTTTTGAACTTTTAACATCTTTTCGCATGTGTAAACTGTGTGTTCAGAAGCGGTTTTTACATGGTCTCGGAAAAGTGCATTTTCCGACCTTAAAAAAATTTTGTAGACAAAATTGAGGTAACCAGGTCGATAGCCCTGACTCTGAGGAATCTGATGCATGTCTCAGATTTTGTCTATCTATGCTACTTTATCCCAAAGAGATGTGAGAAGTTTCAGTAACTTTTTACAGATGAGCTCCAAAAACACAGTTTTCGCGAGGGTTTGGAAAAACTCTTCATACGGGCGGAAAAATGACCAAAAGAAAATTTAAGCTTATGTATAAAAAACTAGAGAGTATGAGAAATCCGACACTGGCCTTGAAATATTTTTAGCTCTCTTAGTTCAAAAGTTATGACGATTTTAAATTTTGTAATTTTTTCGCATTTTCGAGCGGAATGATCCAGCGCGCCAGGTGAGCCGGTTTTTTTGCGGGGCAGTGTATTTTTCTATTCAACGATAATTCCACCGGTTGAGAAAAGATTACACAGTTCAGTTCAGTGCGTGACTGTAATAAACTCAAATACTCGCATGTGTATTCTTTTCTCAACCGGTGGAGTCGTCGATGACTTTAAAAAACTTGCGGATATTTTAATTAATCAACGAAGTTTCCACCTATTAAGGAAAGATTACAGATCATAGTATTTTCGTGCATTACAGTCATACACTGAACTGAACTGTGTAATCTTTTCTCAAGCGGTGGAATCATCGGTGAATAGAAAAATAGCATTGATTATACGCAAAACGGCAGCCCTGCAAAAACGATCGCAACGCAACAGGTGGTTCGTTTTGTAAGTAACATGCTTTTCTATCGCAGGAACTTGATTCTTCATCATATTTGGCACCAGAGCCGAAAGCTCGTTCTCAAACGGAAGAGCGTGGTGGTGGTGGTGGAGGGAGGGTGCTTGATTCACCAGAGAGGGAGAGATTGAAGGGACTAGCGAGGGGGGGGGGGTGTTGGAATAGAGAGGAAGACCGAATCGAAGCATCTGTGCGGAAACAAAACGTGTACAAATTACTTCTCAAACGAAATAAGAACGTGAGTTGAAACCATGAAAGCTATTGCGAAAATAAAGGGGGTGGAGAAACGAAGGGAGAAGAAGAGGAAAAAGACGAAAAAAATCAAAGCAAGTCAGAGTAGAGGAGCGAGAGTTAGGCTTTAATGACCACCAGTTTACAATATCAATAATCCGACAACCGGCCATCACTTTTAAGTTTTACTTTTGCAAAATGTTGACGCAACAATATAATACATTGTGCAGGCTTATATTCACTTCGCCGCTGAATTTTTGGTTAGGGCATTGGTTGAGTTAGGATTCAGAGTCCCTTGATGGAAGTTTTGTTAGGGAGTACCGGCACGAGCTCAACAAGTTCTGATTGGCTGTTGATTTAACGGGACAGCTCCAAAAGATGACGCCATCTAGCGGTGAATTGGAGAGACCAAAAGAGTCGAGTTGCTGTTGAGCATGAACGCTGGCAGGAGGGTGCAAATGGGGGCAATTATCCCTTCCTAGAAATTGAAAAATACAGGTTTCCATTCAATTTTCCGTAAAATGAGCTGAAAACAAGTGATGTTTTTTTTTTTTTTCTAATCGAGGGTTTGCCCCGTCCAAGAATTTGGTTTTAAGGCTTTGCCCCCCCCCCCCACCCACCCACCACCTTCGACAATTTTCTGCCAGCGCCCGTGGTTATCAAGAATAAATAAAGTTAAGTGCATTGAACAAAGGAATAGTCGATGTTATTTCTTACGATTTCTTGAAATATCATTCAATTTCATACTGGACAGAACGCGGAGCCGAATTATACGGATACAAATCGAATGTTGCAAAACGGAAGGAGCCTGCCTTCGCTCTTAAAAAAACAAAACCGGAAAATCTAATTGCCGAGACATACAATTTCCTGGAATGGATATAAAGGCTCTCATTTCACGTCTGTTTCCTTCGTTTAAAAGCCCCGCAGTCCGGTTGAGATGGTCTCCAGAAGACCAGAAGTCAAAGCAAAGGCCAAAAAGCAAGGCAAATGTAAGCGTTTAACGCTAAATACACGCAGTATCGAGAAAGAGAGAGAGAAAGAGAGAGAGAGAGAGAGAGAGAGAGAGAGAGAGAGAGAGAGAGAGAGAGAGAGAGAGAGAGATAGAGAGAGAGAGAGAGGATCCGACATCCGAAGATACTAACCAGTGCAGCCAAATTTGGCGCGAAATACAAAAATTGTACAATGTTTTAAATGGAAAAATTCGTATAAATATACGCAAAAACGTACGGCAGCCCTAATACTATCCTGCGGTATGGGACAAGGACACAGATGCATTTCTGTCGGTTTCCCGCCGCCGCGCGCCGCGCTCGTTCCCCCCTCTCGGCGGTGACAAGCGCAAAGACCGCGCAAACACGCGTTATGGGGAGGATAAGTAACAAAGACAGTTGCGAAAGTTCACGACATGGAACAATTATCCGGCTGGTTGAATGAGTTTCGAGCTTCTTCGGGCGTTCCATTCGTTCCATTCGGACGTTTACAGAGATTGCCAAATTGATTCGCTATCAAAAGTAGCGGTTTCCATTGAGAGTTGGTAAAAATGACCGCCACGGTTAGCTCCGTTCATGCGCGGTGGACAAGTTTGACGACTTCTGCGCATTGTAATCAAAGAGCCAAATTTCAGGGCGCAACCCTTTTGGGCGAAGGGGTAAAATCAGGTACAAAAAAGGGAAGTCTTTTGGGCGAGGAAATTGTGAGGAAAAAAGACATATGAAGAGAGATGGGTGGCATTCATTTGGGCGAAAATGGTCAAAATCGTTACTGTTGGGCGAGAAAAATCGTTTCATTTGGGCGACCGGTATAACAAAGGAAAGGTAGGGGAAGTGCTACCTGTAGTCATATGAATCGTTTCATTTGGGCGACACGAGTATATAGGGAAGTACATAAGTATATAGTGAAATTTGGTCGAAAAAAACTTACCTTCTTGGTTACCTCGATGGTTTAAGATATGCAGATTATTATGTAGGTGATACGTGGGATTGGTTGACAAAATGTTCTCAAAATCTGCTTCATTCAAAGAGGCAAAGTCTGAGAACTTTTTTCCCCCCGTCCCTTCATTTTTGGAGTGTAAAAGGCCCCCGCGTCACAAAAAATAAAATATGATAAATGAAAAAGGTGTAAAAAAATTGTTCGCATTAAACGCACTTGATATTGTGTAAATAAATAAATAAAAATATGAATAAATTAAGAATTATCAATTTTCGGGGGTGTAGAAGGACCGCACGTCAAACAATTATAGGTACGATACTGTATGAACAAATAAATAAATAAAAAATAAGAATAAACATATCATCTCACTCATCGAACAAATCTCACACAAGTGTGATGCTTGCCTCACCTCACAGATCTCCCTATCTATTCGTCCAGTACATAGGTTACAGTAGTACATACTGTCTCCAGTATATAGGCTCGCCCAAATGATGTGCGATTTTCTCCCGTTTCCCTTCCCTACCACTCGCCCGAATGAAACGATTTTTAGGGCTCGCCCAAACGATAATCGCCCAAATGATATTCGCCCAGTGAGATAACTAACTACGGTTTCACTTGCCTTAACTCTTTACAGACAGGGACTCTAAAATACACACGAATCGAAACGGCAGCTCTGAGATGGCGTTTTTAGCGCCATCTGACAATAATGCAGCTCTAAGGTTTCAGGACAGGGATCGAGTGCATCTCTGGAAGCTTGGCTTCAAAAACTCGTTCGACCGTGACGAAAAATTGTTGTTGTTACTCTTGTTGAAAAGCCGCCTCCGTTTCCTTTTGTTTCAGTTCCGCGTTGCGTTTCATTTCGTTTCGTTTTTGTTCCTCTGCTCCGTTCCTGTTCCTGTTTCCCAGTTTCTTGCCGCGCAAAATGTTTTCGGTTCCGCTTTATTCACGCCTTTCTGAGCCGAATTGTACTCTCGGCTTGCTTCTGCCCTCTGCCTCCTGCATGCACCACAGAGCGAATACACACGACAGACGCAACGCCCCGACAACAGAGAGAGAGAGAGAGAGAGAGAGAGAAGGAGAAAGAGAGAAAAGGAGAAAGAGAGATAGAGAGAAAGAGAGATAGAGAGAGAGAGAGAGAGAGAGAGAGAGAGAGAGAGAGAGAGAGAGAGAGAGAGAGAGAGAGAGAGAGAGAAGAAAATAAGCCCTTTTCTCTTGCGCCTTAATATGATTACACCCGCAACCCGCGTAACTTTGTGCATCTTCCGCAAGATGAATTACCAATTCAGAGAAATTCGAGATGAGGAAGGTCGGAGAGAGAGTCAGGATTTAGAGGCATGATGTGGTTTCTGGTCTCGGGGGCACAAGCTCGAAGATTGAAATATTGCTTCCGATTGTTTTTGCTCCGTTTTAAATTTCGAGGGCGATTTCAACTGAAGGCTGAACAGTGAACACAAAGTATACTTTCCCCCCCCCCCCCCTAAAATAAATATTTCGTGTGCTGACCAACAACCGAAACACACGGAAAAAAAAGACTGGTAGTCTTTACCATCTGGAAAGCTGATTTTGGAGTCTAGTTTCAAGAATACGGTAAATTTACCCATCATATGGTAAATGCCACGTACCTTGTGGTAAAACGTACAAACAGGTTATCTTATTTTACCACAAGCTACGTTGCATTTATCTCCCAATCTCCCATTATACCTGCGTCCTGCGTAGCTCCGCCATTTAACTCGATTCTGAGAGTGAATTTTGGGATTTTTTAGTGTACTCGCATTGTCATTTTTACAGATTTTTGTGCAAAAAGCAACGCTTCAATCACCTGTAGCAAAAGTTTGCAAGAGCTCCATTAAGGAAAATACCTGAAAGGCTCATAACGACATTTTTACAGTCACAAGTCCTTTCCTCGCACATTTCTATTGTGACGATACTTGCGACTTACAACTGATGCGCGCAGTATCTCAACGGGGATCTTATCCGCTGTCTTCCTGTTCTTTGCACACACAAAAAACCATTCTCGGCGAAGACGTGGACTCTTGAGTGAGACGCATTTTGCATTATAAAATAATGATACATTTTGTAAATAATGTCGCGAGTTTATTCGATAAAATTCGATCAAAGATCAGGCGGGGTGGAAAACTGGAAAGGAACTGTTACCGATATAGAATCGGCGAAGCGCGACACAATGAGAGCATTTTCGTAATTTTCCAGACAACAGACACCTGATTCCTGAATCTGCCCTCTTGACAAGTGTCAAGACTATTTTACTATACAATTAAACACGTATACAAAACGCTCTTAGATTTCCTGACTTCAACTTACTTATTGTTTCATGTCTTCATTCGATCATAGGGCTTTGAGGGCTTAACCCCCCCCCCCCCCCCCCGACAGCACAATAATCCAAGGAAGAGGTTTGAAATTTTATTGAGTAAGCAAGAAATCAGTTAGCCTATTATTGTACTTCACTGATATATTCGATATAACTGTTTTCTTTAGAAGGATTTGCACGATAAAGTTTACACATGACAGAAACAAGTCACATTTTCTCACCTGGATAGTTTTAATAGCATTATGTGCCCCAGATAGCCTTTTTGAAACAATTTGCTTTTTCGTTTAAAACCAAATGTCCACTGATTTGTTTAAAATTTTTGATTTAAGGTGAACAAATATAAGGCGAACTAGAGTCCCTATATACTATGAGAGTTGCGCCATTGCTGAATCCATTTCTGATTGGCTCTCAGATTTAGGCTGTCAAGAAAGCTCCAAGAGGCAAATACAAATGGCGGAGGGTTTGTTTACTTTTCGCGAACTCGCTTTCATTACACATTTGAAGTAACAGTGACCGCGGCAATTTTTGTGAATTTTTCCTCTGCTTGAATGTTACCATGGAGAACATTATCTCTTTCAATAACGACCATTATTGTCGAGAATCTGAACCTAACCTATAAGAGATAGCGAAATAGCGGCAACAGCGCAGAGGCAAATGGCCATCCACCATTTGCAATTTGCCTCTCGGCGGCTCCAGTGATCCGCTTCTTCTTCTTCATTTTGAGAGTCTTGTCGCAACTCTCATAGTATAAAGGGACTCTAAGGCAAACAAGCCAGAACCAGATCGCCCAAGCGGCCTCACTTCGGGATAGCATACTTATGACATGTATCAGCCTCTCTAATGCTAAACCCCGTTGGTTCAATCCCACTGTGAGGAGAAGAGCCGTCTTCTCTCCATACGCGGTATGAACATGAAATTAACGTCGTATCAGCAGATTTTCTCTTACATGAGCAGATGAGAAAATATACGAAGGGGGGGAGGAAAAAAAGTGCGCAAAACTTATAATGTATTATTGACATTAATGTGCATAGAGATATTGTTATTTTCTTTATCATCGCTATTATTATTCCCTCACGCAGAGGTTATGGGAAAAGGAAAGGAGGGGTTTGGAGATTGAAAAAATTCTTCCCCACCCGCCTCGCCTGCCAACCCCCTCTCCGTCCCTAACGTCGTCTACTGTCAGCCCCTGGCGCCCTCTGTCTGCCTCTCCTTATCTTGAAACAATGGGGTTTAGGTATTCATGATATGCAATTGGATGAGAGGGGGGAAGGCAGTCGGTTTGGTTGCGTCTCTTGTATGCATACATGTCTTTGTCTCACTTGAAAAAGTTTCGAGGGGAAAAATCTGGGGTTAATACTTCGGAAACGACAGGGGTTTATCGCATAACAGTACTTTGCACATTAATTGCTCTTTTTCGTATTGGAACGTAAGATAAACGCGCGCAGAAGACCGTAGAATATGTTCAACGTTCAATACGTCGGAACATTGAGTATTAGTCGTGTTTTGATGTACAGTCAGCGAAATGAAGAATGTCAGACGACGCGCCTGAAGTTTTGCCTCAGGTAGGCCATCTGCAATGCTGAATTTTATCGTGACTTGTATTGCAGATAGAGTCCCTTGATGGAAATATTGTATAGGGAGTACCGACACGACGCTTTATGCATTTTGACAGGAGTCGATTTAGTCGATCGCCTGAACGAATTCGAAGGTTAAGTTCGACAGTGGACCAGTGGTGGACAGGCGGATTTGCCGGCATTCCGGTCCGTTCCCGTGTGTTCCTCAACGAATCGACTCCTTCGTGTGGAGCCTTCGATGTCGTCGACTCCTGCTCGACTCCGTGAGAGCCTAAAACCAACGACCAATCACAACTCGTTGAGCTCGTGTCGGTACTCCCTATACAATATTTCCATCAAGGGACTCTAATTGCAGATTGCCTACCTGAACATATATCTAAGGAGTCGTCTGACACTATTTACCCCTTATGGACCAAGCCCGAGTACTCGTTTCTCGCCTCTTCTTTGTTTCAAATTGTTTGTTATAGTGTTCATTCTGGATAAACGCGATTATCGATGAATACACTTAAAAGATAAGGTTTCATCGGGCGCCTTCAATTTGTTGTACAGGCATATCCAATTCCCCTGAGTACGAACAGATAACTACCTTCCCTATAAAAACGGAAGAGTGACGTTCTTATGAACTAATCTGGTATTTAGAGGGTTAATTCTTCGACTGTATCATATTGGTAGCCTCTATTTATTGCTTCGGTTTCTTATGAACGGCATCAATGCGGTATTTTTCGATGCTACCCATCGTATGATTGAAAACAAATAGGCTACTGCCCAGTGCCCAGGGAGGCGATTAAGTAGGATCGGATCGTTTTGGGTATCGTTATCGTTATCGTTTGCATTAAATCAAGAGGACTTGCTTCTGCGCAACACGATCGCGCAGGTGATCCCCTCCTCACCTCTTCCTACTTCAAACGATTGAGATTACGATAGCCCCCGACTCAGCATTTCCTTTCGTCTTTTTCAATCGTTACGAAGGCTCAAAACGATTCGATCAGTCGAACCACCCATAAGGTTACAAGTACTCGATAACGACAACGATACCCAAAAGAATACTATCCTCCGTGATCACCTCCCAAGTAGCTTAATAATGCAAGAAAATGCTTGATGGCTGAAGTTTGTCATCGATGGAGTCTTAGGGTGTCAGTAAACACATCCTATAAGTGTGCACCCTTTTTGAAGGTCGAGAACCAGCCGCTATTCTTCAATTTAGTGACCTTTTTTTTTTTTTTTTTTTTTTTATGCAAATATTTTCCATTAATTGTTGAACACACCGGGAGGGGGGGGTCAAATTTGTCAGTAAAAAAAACCAAAATCTTAAAATTGAAGGTTCAACTTTTACCGTGACCCTACACAGGCAGGATGCAATGAGAAATGATGAGATCTCACAAACTTTACACCAGGAAGTGCGTTCCAAGTTATTTTTTCCTTGCGTGCGAATACCTAGATTTCCGTTTTACAGTGAGATAACTGGTTTCGATCGGTTATTCTTTGACGGAATAAATGTTTACTCTCGAACATGACAGAAGACATGACAGAGACAGAGACTTAGAATTTGTCTTTTTCTTTCTCAGCCCGTCTGAATACGTGTTGAAAAAGGATAGACTGATTGTGAGTGGCTACCACGTGAATTCCGCCTCCATTGCTATCCTTTTCTACCACACGAGCTCAAATAGGCAAACAGAAAAAGAATAACGTCTCATTGATAAAAAAAAAAAAAAAAAAAAAAAAAAAAACAGAGGAGGGTCAATGAAACAGTAGTTCTATCTCTCTTTCTTCACATTTGAATGCAAACGTTTAGAACAGGATAGAGAGAGAGGCCTTCAAGAAACGTTCACCCTATCTCGGTCCTTTTCTAACACACACGTTCAAACGGGTGGATTGAGCGAGTGAGGGGTGAAGACGAATTCCTTGGATTTGCCTCTGGAACATAAAGATTAGACGCAAGATCTCGTCGCTGGTTTATCCGCAATCTGTATCTGCCAGACGAGTTAGGATAAATTTCGCAGACCATCAAGAGTCGTTTCCTTTCCTCATTTGAAACTTTGCAAGTTGATACGAGGAACATTTCACAGCGCGCTTTTCATTTTATTTTATGAACGTCATGAAGGAGACGTGTGTCGCGCCAACATACACTGAATCAAACCGTATATTTTTCAGGACATGAAAAACTTGGGATTTTTTGTTTCCAGGTTTCATATTCATTAACCCTTTCGCCCACGAATTATGAAAAAAATGTCACTGTAATAATCTGAAACCTATACCATTAAATTGAACAAACTTTTCTAATATTATTTCATGTGTGAGTCAATTTTTTCGAATTTCCAAAGGACTATCCATGTAAAAATGCCGTCCCTTTTACGGGACACTGTGAGCGAGAGGGTGAATTAAAACGATCTTATTCCAAGCCATAAAGCTGATACCCATGTGATTTCCAGCATTTGTCTTGAAATAAATGGATTAATAAGAATCTTTCTAGTTGCTTACTATTTTTCACAACGTTTGCGCCATATTTCATCGATATTAGTTGGGGGAACTATCAGAAAAATTTGGAAAAGTATAGACCAAATTTTAGGGGAATATTCGGCAAAACAAAAGTGTACGGCATCCCCCACTATTGTCGCAGCGATAGGACGCAAACTTAGAAAGTACAGCGCGGGCGTTTTTTTTTCCATGCAATAACTTTCAAAAGAAGGCTAAAAGTACCAAAAAAAAGCAAACAAAAAAAATTTTATTTTTCGGAAATCCATTTTTTTTGCACGTTCAGTCTTATTTTTCTATATCTGACAGAGGTATTGACATTTTCAATAATCTTGATTTGTGTTCTAGTCAAAGTGTCCAGAAAATCATAAGTTTCGACCCATTGCGCGCCAGCCGTAGAGAATGAGGAAATGCTTCCCCATCGCCCGGAGACGTTGTTGTGCTGTTGTCTTGTGCATGTCGTCTGCGAGTAAGTGACGCTTTGTGCAAATTTCATGGAGGAACACGAACAAACCGAGGCGAAACGTATTTTTGGAAGATAAAACACAAGTTGCTTTTATTGGGAGGTTGTTGGAGAGGGGGTTAGAATGGAAAGGGGGGGGGGGGTTAAAAAGAAGAAAAAAATTAAAGATCCCCTGATGCCACTCCACGTCAGACGCAAAACATGACACTATATGATGCGCTGAGATGTATGGGTTATACGCATACTTGACTCTCGACCAAGTTTCAAATTTCTCGCGTCGCGTCGCCATCACCACCGCCGTGTAGTGCGTGTTGCATATTGAGCAATTGAGCATGACGCGCTGCAACAGCGAGTGTAAACAAATTTACTGCAAAGTGTTCCCATCTCCGCTTTTTAGTTTCGGTGCGGTGCAAGTTTCGTTGCAGTATACATAAATCTACATACAGGGTGTAACTGAACTCTGCAATTCAATTTTTTTACCCCGTATTCCAAGACTTTCACTCCCACACCATAAAAATGTGTCCGCGAATTGTATTCCTGAGTGCTAAACCCATCTCCTACCAGCTTTAAATAATTTCGCGTTGCCCCCCCCCCTTCACCTAAGAAGCATCTACTGTTTTGGACCAGTTGCGCGACCAAAAAGGCTCTCGATTTTTGCTACAGGGGATTGAAGAGTTGATTATCTTGCATAAATAACTGTAAAAATGACGATGAGTGCACTAAAAAATCACGAAATTCACTCTCAGAATCGGGTTTAATGGTGGTTCCACGCAGGTATCATGAGAGATTTCTCTCTAAATTGAGGCATATCATCTGTTTCCATAGAGACAGTGACAAATTAAACAGGAATCTCCGATGATACTTGCGATGAAACGCCATTGTGAAATTTTCACAAGGTTTCCAAATCCTGCGCATAAAAACTAGGAGGCAACGTAATCACCGCATATGCTGTGTAAAATATCTGAAAATGCAAGATTCAAAAATCAGAATTGAGAGGCCTCTAACATATATTATGTAAAGAGAGGCGAATATCGCCCCTCTTTGGCTAACACGACAGAGAAGATAACGACACGACTAAAACGTTTGCGCACGCAGCAGAGTGTCCATTTTACTGCCACCCTTAACAATTCTTACATAACCCCCCCCCCCATACAAGCAGCATTAACAATCATTAATGACATTTTTGTCTCATCGAGCTCAGATGGCTATAGAACTTTTGATAAAATTCAAAATTTTCAATTGAAAGAGGCAAATCCCGTACAGCCAAGGCTGTGTAGTGTGTATGTGTTATTTTCGTATTGGCAAATAGAATCTAAAATGTTCACCCTAAAAACCAATGGCGAGGCGTGCGATTTGGCAACGTTCCTTTTCCCCTATATAAACACATTAGAAAGGTCGAAATTCTTGGTCATCGCCGATGACTGGAGTATTCGACTTTTTTGGAGAATTTAAATGGATAAATTAAATACATTATTGCCAAATTTCACGCTTCGCCACTGCTAAAAACATGGTCTCTCAGGAGCAGTCTCATTTTCGAAGACTCCAAATACAGCCATGATCATGACAAATAATCGCACCCAGATTCGTTCCGGCTCTTTCTATTTCAGAAGCTCTAAGGTTTTCGAGTTGAAGCGACTCTAGGGCAAATTTCTTAGACTCCAACCTGTTTTCGCACGTGTTTCCTTGTTGCTGCCTGCTCCTGTGTAACTTGTTAATAGGATTTGTCGCGCGCTTTATTTCATATTTCTTCACGCGCCATAAAGCCCGACTTAATGGCGCGGAAATCATTTCCGCCGAATCATTTTTACGTGCGGAAGCGACTCGGCTTTTGCGACACTCTCGCAACCGAGGTTGCCAAATTTATCAAATGCATCAATTAAAACTATATTTTTAAAACTAAACTTGATGGATAAAAATTCATATTGAAACTATTTAGGGGTCATATTTTAGTATCCGCCGTTGTTGCTCCATATAATTCCACAAGTTCAATACGACTTCGATCAAACAAACTTACAAAGAAATTAGATACTGAGGAAAGTTGGAGAAAACGATCGGTCGAAAATGTGCTACCAGAAAAACAGTTTCAAGAGTAAGGATACCCTGGTAAAAATGGTCCATAGACACACCAGATCATTTTCCAATTCTCCCAACAGTATGGAAATCTATGGATCAAAGCGGATTTGCGTGGTTATACGTGTTGATATACATGCAGATCCATACGATATCCATGCATAGCTTTATGGATCCATTCACACAGGAAGTAACATAAAACCAGCTTTGGTATTGCTGACAAATCCTTTGGTAGCAAAATGACCCAGCAAAAAACTTTGCTAGAGCTTTGGTAGGTTTTGTACGACGAACTAAATAGATTTTGCTGGGTGAACCAAAGATTCATTTGGCCCAACTTTAGTCTTTAGTTGAGTCATTTTTTTACCAAAGGTTCTGTCAGCGCTAACAAAGCGTTTTTCAGTTTTTTGTTTTATTTTTGTTTTGTTTTTTTGTTTGTTTGTTTGTTTGTTTGTTTGTTTGTTTGTTTATTATTTTTGGTGCATATCCATACCGTATCTATACTGTATTCAAAGTTGGTTATGGATCTGTAAGGCCCATTTTTACCAAGCTACGTTTAAAATACAATTTATTTCAAATGTTTACTAATTTTGAGCAAAATCTAAATAATTGATTTGCATATGTTCGGACGAGGAGAAAACACCACGCTTCTTTTTGTAACGAGCCCGCCACTAGATGTATTTAACTTTGAATGATCTGGCAACGTCAAGTTTTAGATCTCCATTTGAAAGTCAGTGCAAAACCGGAAACGGTTCTCTTTCAGCCTCATGTTGTCGTGTCACTTCCGGCTCCTGGAAGTTTATGCGCTTAAATTGCTCACCACGCCTCACGAAGGCAAGTGGCTGTGATAAAATTTCGAGGAGAAACTTTGTGTGCGTAAAATTCATCACGTTATGAGCTTCAACTCATCACCGGTAGATGGCATTCCACCTCCACCATCGTTTGGTCAAAAAAAAAAAGAGAAAAAAGTGAAATAGTTTGATAAATTGTTGCCACTGACTGATACCAGGATACACGGAAAGAAATCCGCGCGGTGATGAGCACCGAACCGTTCGGTAAATGGATTTACCGATCTATACGTTGACCGTCACCCAACTTGCTAATTATGATCACCGAACCGGTTCGTGATCATCACGGTCTCGCGTTCAGTAAGTGTTTCATTGAATTGTTCGGTTACGATCACCGAACTTTTCAACAAATCTAGGCACGCTGGGGCATTTCAAAAGTTCAGTAACAAAAATGGCGTCGTAACGGAAATTTGATTCGCGTCGGTTTTTGATATTTAATTGAAAAAACTTTGGTATTTTAGTTTCCCCGTAAATTTGAAAGTAGTGCCAAATACGGAATAATCTGCGCAGGAGTTACTGCGCATGCAGTCCAGAAATGCAACACTCAACGGTCTCATCTCATAACCTCAGTCAGAACAAAAACAGATCGGCCAGGGAGCTCTCAGTAAGCATGCATGAGTTAGTTTAATCAGAAATTTTTTAAAAACTTTTCTGCCACTCATCATCATCGTTTTTGTGCCTAAAAAAAATCGACGAAAGTCTACTTTCATTTCCTGCATACGTTTTGTGAATATTTTCAGCTTGAATCCCCTCTCTACAATATAATTTGTGATCTTGTTCCCATGACGCTCGCCAACGATCCGATCACTTTTTACAATGTTCAAGTTCATCTGAATTATTGTCTTTCGCCCCAAATGTTTACCCTATTTTTGTCTCTTGTTCGCTATTTGTCGCTAGCTTTCAGTGCTCAAGCAAACTCGTTGTCTCGTGCCCGTGCAAATTTGGGTGTGCCATCATTTAACAGTGTCTGTATCAGTGTACTTGCTTTGTGTATATCTCTCTCGGTTTGTTTTGAAGGTAACTTCCTAAATATTTTAGTTGAATTCTCTCTAAAAGCTCTTCATTTCCATGTGATTTTGTTAGAAGGTCTTCATTTTCATTTGAGACGAGTCTGCATTGCACAGTTTGCCATGGCTTGAAAGCGGAATGAACACCTTTGTAAACAGCAGTGAATCTTTCTCATTCAAATTTTTCTTATGCTTTTTTTAACATTCCCCCTCATTTGTATTGATTAATTTATCAGAAAATATTGCTCTAAGATTTCCTTGAAAGGCTCCCAAGTTGATGTGTAAAGTTACAGAGATCACATCTAGCAAACAGTATTACCGTAGCAACCTCCCTTGCATTGGCGGATACAGGAATTTGACTTTGTCTCTCTCCTCTCATTTGAATGTGTGCGTTAGAAAAGGACAGAGATAGGAGCTAAAGACATGTGATGATCCTTTTTGCTATCCTTCTCAAACGCATGTGTTCAAAGGATGACAGAGAGTGAAAGACCAATTCCTGTATCCACCCATGTCCCTGTAAATGAATGAATGGTTAACCTAAAAACTAAATTTTGAGATGACCTACTCAGTAATTGTATACCTACATTGCATAACACTCCTGAAAATTTGAGTGCGGGTTTTTGTGTATTTTGAACCTCTGATCAGTCCAGTCCAATGTTGGTGGTTGAAGTATCGTCACCCGTTTGTTCTCTGTTACCCTATTAGTAATAATTGGAAGCTTTTTGCGTTGGCTGAGCACCCATGGTTATGTGTGACCCTACTGTGAGCTTGCTAGTCAGCTAAGCCATTACGTGTGATTGTTTTATTTGACTTAAATGGGGAAACAAATTGAAGCATTATAGTGTAGTGGAAAGTTTTATCATTCCAATATTCTCCAAGTCAGCTCAAGTAAAGGTGCTAATACGCAGCACGGTTATATCATCCGGATGTTGATTTTCTGTCCCTTGATCTGTTTTTCTGAGCACCTAAGTTGATACCAATTCACCGATGGAGATTGTTTTCCCCCTCGAATCCCAAAGAACAGGCCTTTTATTTTCATTTTTACACAGATTTAGAACTCATATATCTTGAGTTTTGGGGTTATGAAAAGTGGCAGTGCCTGCTTCCAACGTGCATCAGTGAGTGGTTGATTAGGGTTGAGGCAAAACTCTAAATTTAAACCAACTGCTCTTAATGCGTTTAGATGCATCTTGGAAGCAGGCACTGCTACTTGTCAGAACCTGATACTCAAAACTTATGACACAGACTTGTGACTCTAGTAAATAGTTCAATCAAACCATTATTCTAACCAATATCTGTGAGGGGAAAAGGGGAGAAAGTATGAGCACCATTCAAACACTTCGGTTTAGAGGCTCTTCGACTCAAGTTGGTTCAATATAAATCCAATAAGAACTGAGATGTTTGAGGGGCCACAATATTCAAGAGCATGAGATAGTGAAGAGCAAACGTGAAAATTTTTTCTGATAGCTAAACTACCTTAAAGCTCAAAATGTTTTCATCATTTTCCATGCTCTAGCTATCATCCCTCTCTCATTTCACAAGTATCCCCATTTGAGTATTGTTGAGCCCCCAACTCAAGTCGAGTCGAAGATCTGTTCAAGAAACCAAAATTTCTGAACTGGATCTTTAAAATTTGCAGTGAAAAATTACACTGTGCTTGAGCTTGGCTCTGTTAGAACGAAAAATTTCAACAAAGTTGGCAGTAGTCAAGAATAAATTCACTTTGAGAATTCATGACAAATAAATACTTCATAGGAATATTGCAATCAAAAAGTAGCAAGCAAGTTTAATGATCTCATCCTCACTGTCAAGTGTTGCCCCCCCCACCCCCCCCTTCCAAAAAAAAAAAAAATACTCTCACAGGTGAATGCATTTATCTTTTTCTCTGCCCATCTGAATGTGTCTGGTAAAAAGGATAAAAGGGGGAGCTATCACATGGCCTTAGCTGTCTCTCTCTCTTTTTTTTTTTTTTTATTTCCGATACTTGAATTCAAATGGGTGGGGAGAAAGGAAAAATTTATTCCTGAATTCACCCCTTTGGGGTAGTGTGCAATTTGGCAACATTGCATCTAGTCCATGTTGAGTCATTAAAAGGTCAAAATATTGGGGGTGAACCGTACACTCCCTCGAATCGATAGCTTGTATGATTTCAATGGAAGAAATGTAACATTGCCAGATTGCACGCTCCGCCATAGATTCACCCATGCTTCAGTTGATATCGTAAGTGAACATCAATCTTGACGCTCAAGCTTTTCAAAGTTTAGTTTGCAGAGTAGGACCATCCAAAGGAAAATTTCTTTGGGAATTGGTTGATGACATAGAAATGTAGGCACACCTAGACCAATAATCTTTGGATTTCTACGAAAAATGATTTCTCTCTTTACTGAATAAAAAATTTATAAAAATGAATGTAAGCGTTGGCTTTTCATTGAGGGAAAGATTTAAAATTTAAGGGGGCAAAGTTCCAGGGAAGCTTTTTCTTTTTTTATGAATGAATGTAACTTGAAAATTTGCCAAAGATTATCGGGAAGCTGTGCCTACTCTTCTGCAACGGACTCTACTCAACTAAACTGATTACATCTGTACTATTCATGGGGATGTAATTTTTGTCTGCTCAAGAAGCATAAAAATTTTTTTTTATTATTGTTGATGAAAAACCCCTTTTCATGAGAACCAGAATTTGAAACTGAAAATCTTTAAAAAATAACTAAAAACAATGCTTCAAGATCACTTCCTCTTAACAATCATAATCTGGGGGGGGATTCCTGAACTCCCCTCGCAACTGTTCCAGTCAGGATAATACCCCTCACAGACCCTTTTTGGACGGAAGGATCCCCAACCTCCTGACAAATGAATCGATTAATCTTCAGATCTTTTAAAATTGGCAGGCCCCTTTAAAATTTCATAGGCAGCGATGAATTGAATGTGTTTCATGGGAAAATTTTCACCTTTATGACAAAAAGACAATTCCGATATACTGTAGTACAAAGCTACTTAATCCCAGGTTTTCATTCTTTGGGGAAAATGCTTATTTTTTTTTACTTGTAAAGAAAGTATCTAAAAATTTTCCTCTCTGACATATTTTGCCATAATTCTGATAAATTTCTTGTAAGCTAGGAAAATTGGGTGAAGTTTCAATAGCCTTGTAGACTGATTGAAGGCGCAGTGTATAGAGGATTGCATGCACCTCTTTCAAAGCATTTTCCGTTGCTAATGTTATTGTCCCCAGTTTTTTAGTCATCATGCAGTCCCTGGGGCCTTATTAAAACCCATCTTTTTTTTTACCCCCCCCCCCCCCCAATGGGGGTATTCTCCCTTTATTTCAAGTAATTTTGCATGATGATTCAATTATTTGAGAAAGGCATATGTTTATTTCTTCATTCAAGCAGACATTTATTTTGATTATTCGGTGATGAAAACAAGTATACAGGGTGTTTTTTTCCTTTTCCCCCCCCCCGGTTTTTTTTTTTTGCTAAATTTAAAAAAGTTTTTCGGGCTTTGACCATTCTTCATCATTTTGAATGAATTGTCTTTTTTTGGGGTCAACCCCCCCCCCCCCCCCTAGGGGGGGTTTCTCAAAAAATTTCAAATGGCAACCCCTATCTTGTGATACATCGTTTGAAAGGGCGTAAAATTCTAAGAGTTTTGGCGCAAACCGAAAGTTGATATCGTTTTTTGTATTCGACATATTGAATATTCAAAGTTCAATTTTCGCCTATCTTCAAAATTCGATATCTCGAATACGAAAAACGATATCGATATCCGGATTGCGCCAAAATGTTCAGTTTTTTGTTTTTTTGATCGACGTGTCATTCAATAAGAGTCGTGGAAGGGAATTTTCGAGATAGCCTCTTTTATAGGGGCAAAATTTTTAAAAAAAATTTGGGGGCTCTAAAACCAAATTCGGACTAATTTTATGTCAAAACCATTTCGTTATCTGAAAAGAACTTGCTTTTTAGAGTATTTTGGACTCATAGTTTTTTTAATTCCGACTTTCCAAAGTGGAGTAATGATTTTTTGAAAATGGGTCCAAATCGAACTTTGAAATTCGATATATCGAAAACGAAAAACGATATCAACTTCCGGTTTGCGCCAAAAGTCTTGGAATTTTACGCCCTTACAAAAGATGTATCACAAGATAGGGGTTGCCATTTGAAATTTTTGAGATAGCCCCCCTGGGGGCTCCCTAGGGGGGCTGGGGGGGGGGGGGGGTTTGACAAAAAAAAAAAAAAAAATCATTCAAAATGATTAAGAATGGTCCAAACCGCAACTTTTTATCTCAATTAGCAAGAAAAAAATCCAGGGGGGGGGGGATAAAAAACCCCCTATGTATGTACCATCACAAGTGTTTCAAATCGGATTGACTTGTGAAAAAAAGAAGAGAAAAAAAATAGCGAATATGAGGTCATCGAACAGTTCGGTGACTGTCAACCACCAGTTCGGTGACGATCAACGACCAGTTCGGTGACGATCAACGACCAGTTCGGTGACGATCATCGACCAGTTCGGTGACGATCAACGACCAGTTCGGTGACGATCATCGACCAGTTCGGTGATGATCAACGACCAGTTCGGTGACGATCAACGACCAGTTCGGTGACGGTCAACGACCAGTTCGGTGACGGTCAACGACCAGTTCGGTGACGGTCAACGACCAGTTCGGTGACGGTCAACGACCAGTTCGGTGACGGTCAACGACCAGTTCGGTGACGGTCAACGACCAGTTCGGTGACGGTCAACGACCAGTTCGGTGACGGTCAACGACCAGTTCGGTGACGGTCAACGACCAGTTCGGTGACGGTCAACGACCAGTTCGGTAAATACATTCACCAACCCAGTTCGGTGATGATCACCGTACTGTACCTGTGTCCACATATTCATTGGCCAGTTCGGTGATCATCACCGAACTTTTAAATGATGATCACCGAACCTTTCTTTCCGTGTAAACGTTCTCGAGCGGTCATATATTTTTAGTCAGCACAGAGGAAAATAATGTAATGTTTGATACACGCTTCCATATGATAAAGGTTGCGGGAAATTTTCCGAGAAAGCTTTTGAATGCGGGAAATGAAATACGCAATAAACATATTTCCAAATTTCCTAGTAAGTTATTGACTGGTATCATTTTTTTTAAATTTTCGCAACGTAGAAGAATGAACTTTTGAATAAATGTAGTTTCCAATCACGCGGAGTTAATGCGAATCCCCCCTCCAATTCTAGGTGGGCACGAGTCACTATATTCCTGGGGGGGGGGGGGGGAGTGTAAAAAAAACAGGGAGAATAAACGATTGAAACGAGTCTGCAATGTTTACTCTTTCTCTTGACACGGCTTTCAATTTGGTTTGCATGGAATAACTTCCACACAAGCTCGCTGCAACATCGGACTCAGGGTAAACAGCGACTATTTTTAACCCCTATTTTAGGTTATGTTTTTAGCAAACCCTATCCCTATTTGTCCTCCGCATGTGATCACCCCATCATAGATTCTGTTTCTCTACGAACTGTTTTTTCTCTGTTTTTCCCCCCCTCCTTTTTTTTATACATGAGCTTTCAGAGTTCAGAATGCCAGACCGTATTTGAGAATTTGCGACTCGAGCACAGCAAGCAAATAAAAGTACAGCCTGATCCAACGTCATTCAGTTCATCGAAATTCACTTTGCCACACTCTGCTACACATTTGAACAGTTTATATCCACTTTTACACTAGAACGGAGCTGCCGATTTGCGTAGATTTAATGACATTTTTAAATCCACCGATGATTCCACCGATTGAGAAAAGATTACAGAGTTTAGCTCAGTGTATGACTGTAATACACAAAAATATTCTGATCTGTAATCTTTTCTCAATAGGAGGAAACGCCGTTAATTAAGTAAGATATACCTGTTGAGAAAAGATAAAAGACGCTAGTATTTTCGTGCATTACAGTCACACACTGAGCTAAACTCTGTAATCTTTTCTCCACCGGTGGAATCTTCGTTGAATTTCAAAATGCCATTAAATCTACGCAAATCGGCAGCTCTGCACTAGAATTTAAGGGGCGAAGCTTTCAGTTCGGCAACAGTGGTTTTACTCCATTTAAATCGATGTGAAATAATCGCGTTTTTTTGTGTTTTTTTGTTTTTTGTTTTTTTATACTTAAAAGTCACGGAGAATCAGTGCTGGAACTAACGATGCTCATACCTTTACTTTTTCGTTCAAACCAATACCCCCCCTCCCCCCGAACGGTTGAACTGGGTTCAGCTAGACGGTTCAGTTCTGGCTACTTCGCTACATGGCTCATTGTATTTTGAGGTAAAAGGTTCTCGGTCCGCTAGGTGCGGTACGGTCCGGTCATTTACGTCATCGCTAAACCGGTTGTTGAGACTGTCGATGAGTGATGCAATTGGTCCAAAATCAGAAAACTTGACTCTTGCTTACTATGGTAACGATAGTTAAAGTGTCCACTATTTAAAGGCTATTCATTGAACGGCTTAAAAAACGGGCACTTTAACAATGGTTGCCTTAGCAACAGCCAAGTTTTACAATTTTCGACGAATAGCATTACTCATAGATAGTCTTAATGATCAGTTTATCGATTAAGTAAATGATCGCTCCTCTGTTACTATTATTCAATGGACCAATGTTCCAGGCTTGTTTTATTGAGTAAAACAACCAGATTATATATTTACGCGGTAAAGTAATAAGAACATATGTAGGTAGGTACATCATAAAAATCAACGAAGACGATGTTACAATTTAGTTGATAACTCGTTTCAAAAGTTAAAACCGTCATGTATGAATGAGTTGTGAAGTTCATTCAACTAGAATTCGAACCTTCATCGACATGACGAAAGTCGCTTCGGTTCGGGAACAAAGCGATACATCAAAGTGATGACGTCGCATTAAATATCAGTCTACTCAGCCGAATTCTGCGGCAACGCATCCACGTATTGAGTGAGAGCTCGTCATTTTTTTCCACGCAATTTAACAAAGGGATCAATGCGAAGAAAAACCACTGTGACAAAAAGTTCATGAAAGGATCATTGACGCGACGCCCATCTTGAAAGTTTTCCTAAACGACATCTGTTTAACGTCTGAATGAAGTTCAACAACTGAGATCGAAGAGAAGAGGACGGAGAAAAAGGTGTAATGGGAGGGGGTGGGAGGAGGGAGGAGAGGGTGGGGATGGGGAGGGGGGAGGGGGTGACATCCTCACTCTTTCCGAATCAAGAAGACGCGTACAGAGAGTTCGGAAAGGACTCAAAAGAAGTTGCCTCGTTTCAGTCTGTCAAAATGAGGGGAGCCAGCGCAAGCTTTTGAAGTAGGAGAAAAAAAAAGAAGAAGAAGAAAATTCCGCCAGGTCTCAAGCAAACTTGCGGGTCATAAAACCGGGATTAATGATTATTTAAATAGTTTTCTCCGGAGTATTTAAACTTCTCCCTTACTCCGCCGGGAGAATCCGTGTTTTTCACCTCTCTCTCCTACCCGGCTCGAAGTGCTTAAATCTTTGTTTTAGTACTCTCACTTTTCTCCACTCTCTCCCCACTACTTCACAGTCCCTTCCCTTGTCGTAAGACTTGACTCTGTCATCCCTTATCGCCTTAAATCTCCTTTAAAATAAACTTAATCCGTTTCCCCCTTTATATTCAGCAAACTTAACACGCTTGTACAACAACTTGTTAGTCGGTTTTCTTTGCACCGGTGCTTGTTTGTGTTTGACGTCACATTCGCGAAAACGATTTTCGTGGATAAAGCGAGAGTTTATATTTACACCTACTCCGAAAAGAGCCCTTAAATGTTGTGTCAATGGCTCGTTTTTAACGTGCTCTCAGACGCTCGCATAAAATGACGTAACGGAATTGACTTAAGATATCAAGAAGCGAGGTCAAAAGGATTTCCCTTTAGTTTTTGAACGGAGTATACACTGAGAGAAATCACTTCTTTAAAAACAAGGAAACACGTTTACTTGGGACAGTTTTCCTTGCGCGAAGTCGAGTTCTGATTGCATGAAGGAGAATCACTGTCACAACAAAGAATCTCAAAGAATGGGTTAAAGGAATTCTCTCTTAGTATTGACTGCATAGTGAAATATTGATTTCACTACGCAGTTTCTTTAACACAAACAAAACAGGGGCGTCATTACCAGTACGGCTTTGGGGGGGGGGGGGCCAAAAATCTGATTTTTTTTTTTTTTTTTTTTTTTTTGCTCATCAATATAATTTTTTTAGAGACCTAGAGCCTGCTTGGGGGGCCATAAATCTGATGATTTTTTTTTTTTGCTCATCAAAATACTTCGTTCCCGTTTTGGAGGCTGACTTCGAATCCTTGTGGGGGGGGGGGGCGATTTCCCACCCTGCCCCTTCTCAAATGACGCCACTGAAACGAAATACACCTTGGATGAAAAAAATAATTCTCTCAGTGTGAGATATTTCATTACACTCAATGCAGCTCGCGTAAACGTTTACTAAAAGCAAATAAATAGTCAAATCTGACGTAAAAACCAGTGAATATCACTAAAATCAGCACACTAAAAAAACTAGAAGGAAATGGCGAATATATTGAACGATGCGAATGGATTCGAGTGCGTTTACTACGGAAGAACACTTAAATTGCTGTTCGTTTCATTATTCATCAAGAATCAGAAAAAAAATGTCAATTTCTTCAGCAAATATACTCAGTAAACATTCTTGCAAATTTTTTTCCATTCTTGATAGCTAATTTTCTAATGCGAAAAACTCTTTTAATAGTCTTATATGATATTTTTTTTTTTTTTTGAAGTCTACAAAGTCGAGGCAAACGATCTGAAGTTAAAAGACAAGAGTGAAATAAGCTCTATCTCATTAACAAATGGACCGGGATCAATCTTCTCGTTTCTACGCACCAAGACTCTACGAGCCGGATGAAGAGAAGCAAAGTTGATGAGAAAAATAGTGAAATAAAAGGGGAGGGGGGGGGGGGAGAAACGGCAAAGAAAAGGAAGAAAAACAGGAAAATAAGTGAGTATTAAAAACAGAATTAATTAGGAAATAGAAACCGGGTACGCGGAGTGACTTTGGTGAGGACACTGAAAGTATGAAATTACCTTTTTTTTTCATTTCATTCCCAGCGGGTGCATTTAAATTGTCTCTCTTTCCCTGATATGCGCAACAGTGCAATCCATCGCACAGAAAACCACCGGACAAAACATTCAGAGAAAATTTTTCTACACCAGGGTTCTTACTAACTTTTGCTGTATGCGACTGAATATTTCACTCTAGCATAAAAATCAGCAAAAATACGTTGAGCACAGTAACAAATTGAGAACTTCTATCAAAGACTCACAAAATGGCTGAAGTTTAAGGCGTAATGACTGCGCTATGCAGGATACGCCATGGTAGATGCCCATATAATCTAAGACTTTTCTCTGTGTATTTCTATAAAGACAGAGACAAATTAGACAGGAATCTTCCATAATACCTGCGACCTGCATAGCTCCACCATTTAAGAGCGAACAAGGCAGAGCTGTGCGGGTATATCATATAGGAGATTCCTATCCTATATTATATTTGTAAGAATGAAGCTAAGTTCCGGGAGAACCGTTGCACCGTTCGGGAGGGGCCTGGTACCGATCGGTCGGGCTCGGCTCCAATGCTTCGGGAAAATTATAAGTTTTTCTGTGCGGGCCCTGCGTCCCTTTTTAAAATGCTAAAAACTTTTCTCTCAAAAAGTTGTGCGAGTGCGAAAAGGATGCGAATCAGTTCGTTTTGCAAGGGTGGGAGAGAGATGCGAGATTTTTTCGTCCTTTTTTAAATGCATACGTGCGGAAGAGCATACGATTTTGTACGCGTGAGAGCGAGAAACTTGATGCTCTGTCAATTTTTTTTTTTAAAATTTGATCGAGCGATTTGACGTTACCGTGGCGATTGTGATCATATGTTTTTTGCGCGGAAGGACATATTCGGGTATAGAATCATTTTAATAGCGACTTCAATGAAGTCACTTCATATGATATCGATGTATAGCTTCGACTTTTTATCACATGATTTTACGTAGATGTAAACAATAGGACAGTCACAGTGCTGCTAGATGCGTGTTGTAAAATATTCAGGCACTTGAAACTTAATGTAAAATGTGTATATTTGTTGTCAAATCTGGCAGCACTGTACAGTGTACAGTCATCGATTGATGGCTCGGCGAGGTTGCTGTATAACTTCGCGAAGTAAAGCTTCGATACTTATCATATGTATTAAACGCAGATTTATAGAATAGTACAATCAACTAGCTAGAGATGACTTTGTTGAGATCGGTACGTTGAATTGATATCTCGATTGTAACCCAGCAAAGGGCTAGGTATTGCGAGAATTTTTAAAGAAACCAAACTATTAGTGATGATAAGTTGAGACAGTGGTTATTCTTTTCTTATCAATAATATGCTCTCGAATATTACTTACTGAGTAATGAAAATAATTGGTTTCCTGTTGAAAATGTGGTCTTTACTTCGAATGTATACCTAAGTGATTCATATAAGAATACTACCAACGGACCCAGAATATTGTTACACATTCGTCTATTTCAAAGTTGGCGATTTGAGCTGTTTTCGTATTAGTTCGCATCTCGATGAGGTTATGATGTTTTTATAAGGTCTGTTTTTTCCCATTTTAAAAAAAAATAATCGTTAGATTTCTTGGGTATTTTTGTAGTTTTTAATGATTCATTTGATTGTATACACCTGTTGTTATTTAATCTGTGCAGTCAAAATGCGTCAAATTAAATGAGGGTTTTTTTTCTTTTTCGAAATAGACTGATATTTGATGATGACTTGGTGATGAGCGTTCTAAACAAAGACAAACTGTCTCTCTTGGTCTCACGTAACCCCCGTGTACTGCTATCTCACTCTAATTTCAAAAACTTATGGAGAGACATCTTTTGAGCATTTTTCTTTGTTGGAGAAATGAGTTCCTCGAGGCATTTTCATGAGATTTATTTGATAATAATAAGTCGTGAAACAAGGCCCTGTCCACAAATTTGGAATTAGAAAGAGATGTGTATACATGGGGGCCACGAGAGAGTGAATGAGATAGTTTGGAACGCTATGCGAGTTTTGCCACAAACGATTGTGACTGATGAGTGCATTGTTGTAATTGTTGCGTAACCGCTGATTTCACTCTAAAAATCTATAGTCAAAATGAGATGCCCCTAGATGCCGGAGCTGTGTATAATGGACCCGTAATACGCTAAAATCGGCTGCGAGCAGCTGTTCACGGAGGTCGTACAAACTTAGGCTTCTTAAAGTATTCTAAAAAACTCTCAAAGATAGAAATTTCATCATTTTGGGGGGAAACATAGTAAGGGCACAGGACCAAATTTTTCACGTCTTCTACGAGAATTTTTCAGTTTCATCGGGGGGGGGGTACTATGTATGCCCCTCCAAATGATGCCTCTGTTTTCTAAGCCTTTGGTGTACATAAGAAGATACCAATTTAGAATTTCAGGAATAATGGTCTAATTTTTTAGATTTTGTTCTTCGGAGCAAGATTAAGTGGGTGCATAGCAAACGGGGTTAGTAGGGGGTGGTTGAATGGGTTGAGGGAGGAACGAGGGGAAGAGAGGGTTTCGTGAACATTACCGAAAATGTATTCTACGACGTTGAAGTATTCTGTTTCTAAAACCAGGAAGCTAAGATACTGAGTAAATGGAGTAAAAAGGATAAAACCTGCTAAAACCCACGTATTTTATTAATATACAGGGTGTGTAACAATCAAGGGCGAGTATTTTCTAAAAACGCTCAAACACGTGTTCGCTTATTAGGAGGGGGCATCTTTTGGAGGGGAGGTTCACCTTCGGAGCCCCCCAGGGGAGGGGGGCCGGGTGGGGGGCACCACCTCCCCTCCCCCCAAAAGATGTTCTCATCCAAATAAGCGAACACTTGCTTGAGCATTTTTCGAAAATCGAAGCCGTTTCCGAAATATTCGCCCTTGATCCTTTTTTTTTGCACACTCTGTATACGGGTCCAATGGACCCGGCTTATTAGTCGTTAGCCTAAAAAAGAGATTCGGGTATCTGAGGCTTAATATTTCATTAGTCATTTGAGGCAAAAACGCTCCAGTTTTTAAATACAAACCAAAAGATGACATCATAAATTCACATGCACAGATTTCCGTATATAATATGGCGAGACACAAAGGTAACATTGTTAACGAAAACTGACAAACTAGACAAGATGCAATCAGAATTCCCTCCAATTACTTGCAGGAAAGAAAAAATAAAATAAGGAAACCATACGCAACCAACCGAAAACGGAACCCACAGGAAGAAAACGAAGAAAACAAAAACAAACAAAAAAATGAAAAAATGGAAAGCCCATTAGATTTTCAGAAAACCCTTAATAAAGGCATGAATAAATAAACATTAAAGAAAACAAAAAGAACCTTTTTTTTAATAACGATCCTAAGGGGTAGGCAAAAGTGCTCGAATCTAAAAATAAGACAAGGAAATGATATCGAAACGCAAACTCTTAACTCGAAACAAAAATCACTCTTGGCCGCGAAGCGGCCACCGGCCTCTAGTCTATTCTATATTTCTGTCTATAAAAACACACGGAGAAAAGTCTCTAATTAGATGGGAATGTCCCATGGTGCCTGCATAGTGCATGGCTCCGCCATAACGGTTTGAAATATCAGGTCATTTTGTGAGCCTGGAAGTGAATTTCATAATATTTTAACACGGAAAAAAAAGATTAGTGAAAATAACCATACGGATACCTGATTTTGGCACCTGCTAGATGTTATGGTAAACTTGACCAGAAGTATGGTACATTTACCGATACTTTGAGTAAATTCGACATGCAATCAGGTAACATCACCTAGTACCTAGTCAAAACATAGTATACTTCTGGTTAACATTACCATAACAACTAGCAGGTGCCAAAATCAGGTATCCGTATGGTTATTTTCACCGTAGTTTTTTTTCCGTGAATGTGTCTTTCTAATTTTCAAGGCATTTAACTAAAAAGTAGCAATTCAATCGCTTATAGCAAAAGTTAACAAGAAACCTATCGGCATGATCGTTCACATCCGAATCAACTGTTAATATAAGCCTGTAGCAAAAGTTTGCAACAGCTTAATTTTTCAGGATTGTGAAAGCAAGACATCACGCATATAGAGGTCCAACTGCCTGCGACTTTTAGACGACTGTACGACCTTTGTCCCTGTTTAAGACCTCATATTATCCTTCATCGTTTCGGGGAAATCGCACGAAACAGAGATCTTTTTTATTAACGCGTTCTCGCGAGCAAGAATCTTATTTTTTTTATTTTTATTCTAATGTATCACCTTTTGCTTTCCTTTCCCCTTTGTCGTGAAACTTCATTGGTAGCATTGTTCTCGCCTTGATGACTTCCTTTTGTCTAAAAAATTTCTTTTTACCCCTTCCCTTCATCCTTACTACCACTCATTACACCCTTCTTTTTTTCCAGATCAAAACCCTTGTTCCCCCCCCCCCCCCGCATCACAATACCCCCTCTTTCAGCGATGCTTTTCGAGATAATATTGTAATAAATTAATTTACCCTCTGCAATCTGAGATATTTGACGATTTATTGCATGCCGGCGGCGGAACTTTAAAATTCTTTAAAGCATGTCTTATCAGCACTTTTTAAAACTTCTGTCATATTTTATTCCAGAACTCTTTCTTTCCCATCCTTCCTCTTTCATCTTCGCCCCTTCCCCCTCCTGAACTCTCTCACGTTGTGTTTCTCATATTTCGTTGAAATCGTCTCCTTTGGCCCTGGCCCATCTCAAAAAGATAAAAGCACGTCCTTACGTAGCTACCGCAAGTAATTGTTTACATCATATTTAGCGCTTTCGAAATGCTTTTAAAAAAGAGGCACTATGGACATTGGATAAGCAGGACGAGAACGGACAGTTTATTTCCATAGAGCTGTCGCTTCGTGCATTTTTAATGGCATTTGCCAATTCACCGATGATTCCACAGGTCGAGTAAAGATTACACAATTCAGTTTACTTCAGTTATGACTAGAATGCACTAAAATACTCTGAGCTGTAATCTTTTCTTAACCGATGGATTCGTCACTGATTTTAAACAACTTGAGGATATTTCAATAATTTAACGGTGATTGCATCGACTGAGAAAAGATAACAGATGCGAGCATTTTCCTAGTTTACAGTCATTAACAAAACTGAACTAAGTAATATTTTCTTAACGGATGGAATCACCAGTGAGTTAAAAAATGCCATTAAATATACATGAGACGGCAGTTCTGTGTTTTCGAAAAAGCGGGAGAGCGCACTGTAGCAGGAAATTGAGGCAAACCCCCGAACAGTTCTCACCATTCCTTTGGTCGTTTCGTTAAATAATCAACATAACTGTAAATTGAGCGATACCGAATTGGCTCCCGAACGGCTGGATTGGCTCCAATCAGAAATCAGTTGTATTGGCTCCGATCTAAAACCAGGCGAACTGGTTCCGATCGTCAAAATCAATTTATCGATGGGAGTCTATATTTGGCTCGATCCGGAGCCAATTTGGACGTACCCTTTTCCAGATAAATTAACTTGTAACTTACTGCAGCGGCGGATCCATAAAATCTTTGAGGGGGTGGGGGGCAGGACACGCCTATGAAATTAGAAGCGTCTCATCAGGAAGAAAATTCGAGATATTTTTTAATGGATAGAGCAACATTTGAGGCTTCGGAGAGATGAAGGTGATGAGGGGGGGGGGGCCGGTACGTCCTTCAAGCCCTCAAGATCTGCCACTGATCTAATATTACTGAACGGGCTCGTTTCCCTGTTTTCTCTCCGGAAAAAAAAGAACAACCTCGGATGATTCTTAGTATTGAAGTGATGCATCGCCTTCAATTTTTGATGTAGGCAAAAGCATTGCAGTCACGCACGAACAGTTAACTACTTGTCACGGCGTTCAATTTATTTTACTGCGAACAAGAGTCAAGAATAGACATTCTGTTCGATCACACACAGGACTCAGAGCCGGATCCCCGGCTCAAATTAGATGTGTCCTTCGCGGTAGAAAATTAAGTTAAATTCCTAGCGACGAGTGAATTCCGAAAATGGTCCCTTTCCGAAAATTTGTATTTATTTATTTTCCCCATAGTAACCCTTTCATTCCAACAGGAATTCATCGATGACGCTTTAACTAGCGCGTGTACATACATCGTGGAGATTAACGGGTTTCTATCAGAATGCATACTCAAAAGATTACCACTAACCATAAAATTAACACGCACTTGATTTCAATTAACTGATGGCTTGTTCTATTCAACCCGATATCTGGGAAAGCTTATTATATTTTTCGGCAGGTCCCAAAATCAGTCATTATGATGGTAAATCTGACCATTCGTTTTTTCTGTGCACAAAAAAGTAGGAGAATCCAACCTCGTACACGGTAAAAAAAAAAAAAAAAAAAAAAAAAAAAAAAAAAAAAAAAAAAAAAATTGTAGAATTTACCATCTGCATATCTGATCTTAAAGTCTGCCAGAAAGTATAGTAAATTTTACTATATTATGGTAAACATGTACAAGCAGGTTAACTTAATTTACCACAAGATACGTTGCATTTACCACATTGTGGTAAAATTCACCATACTTTCTAGCCAACGCCAAAATCACCTATGCAGACGATATAAATTCTACCAGTATTTTTCTTCCGTGTAATCTGGCACATCTGCTTATATAATTATACATGAGGTATACTATCCCGGCAAAAAATTGTGATTAGTACGTAATATTTTTTTTTTTCTGATCAACTTATTAAGGTAAAAAGAGGGCGTTTCAGATCAATTCAAGTATTTTTCAAAATTTCCTCCGAATGTCTTCGGTCAAACACCATTTTTTAAAACATATGTACAACCATTAATTTCATTCTACGCATTTTCTTTACTCTGACATTTTGGTAAAATTCAGAGTCTTTCTAGCAACGCCCAAAATCA
>VMOF01000320.1:23142625-23286013 GCA_011764245.1 Trialeurodes vaporariorum
GCTGCTTTCTCGGTTTCAGATCAGTAGGTCTACAGTAATATGGACTACGTACAAAATGTCTACTTTTTTTGGTCTACTGAAAAAATGTCTACAAAAGTATGTCTACAAAAATAAAGTCTACTTTGGAAACTGACCGTATTCTTGAAACGTCTACATATTTAACGTCCACAAAATAAATGTCCCCAGTTATATTATTTCCTTTTTTAAAATAAGTCCACTTTTTTTTTTACAAAATGGTCTACAAAACAACGATGTCTACAATTTTGTAACAGAATTAGAAAATATAATATAAGTTAGTTTACTCCCCTCATTCATAGATCTTTGTAATGTTGAATTACAAGTTTTGAAGACAGCGTCACAGAAATCTGATTAATTTAATGTTGAATTCGCGAAATTAAAACCAACATTTGGTTCACTCAGTATTTAAATTGAAAAGAGACAATTTTGTCATAAGGGAAAAGGCTGAATCAATAAATAAATAATTCGATGAGAAATATTACAAAAGTGCGACAAAAAGTTTATATAAGTGATTTATATAGTTTGGCAACTTCGTTGCACGCCTAAAAACTATGACAACCGTTAAAATAATTATCATTCAAACTATCGATGATCAAATATTTATTACTTTCTTACAACATTTATATTACAAAATTGTAGACATTGTTGTCTTGTATACCATTTTGTAAAAAAAAGTGGACATATTTTAAAAAAGGAAATAATATACTGGGGACATTTATTTTGTGGACATTAAATATGTAGACGTTTTTAGAATGTGGCCATTTTTCAAAGTAGACATTTTTTTTGTAGACACTCTTCCGTAGACATTTTGTCAGTAGACCAAAAAAGTAGAAATTTTGTCCGTAGTCCATATTACTGTAGACCTACTGACTGGAAACCGCTTTCTGAGTTTATTACTGAATTTTAGACTTTTGAAGTATGATTTTTCGTGATTTTTAACACCGCAGATTTAACTATTCATTTGCTTACAACAAAGGTTTTCAAGAGTCACATTAATGCCCACTGTGTGTTGTGCGCACTATGCGCTCGTGATTGTGTTTGTGTGTGAGTCTTGATTTCAATCGAAATTCGGCTCGGCCTTTACCTCTTCTCAAATCATCGAGACGCGCGTGCGCAGTTGAAAAACATTAAATTGATTTAATTGAACACCGACCAAGACACTCAAACACATTTGCTCGCACGCATTCACAGCCTTCATGCACACAGCAACTTACACAACTCCGTATAGAACATAAATAAACTCCTTTCATATTTTCATCGCACGCTTTCCGTAACGCGTAACCCTGCGTAAACACTTCCCTCTCTCTTGACACTTCTTGTTTTCATTCGCTTACTTGTCGTTCAACGCCTGTAATTTCCTGTTGCCTTCTCCACTCCAATCCAGTGCTGCCGTTCAAGGTATATTAAATGACATTTGTTTTAATTCACCGATGATTCCACCGGTTGAGAAAAGATTACACGGTCCAATCCAGTGCTGCCGTTCGTGGTATATTAAATGAAATTTGTTTTAATTCACCGATGATTCCACCGGTTGAAAAAAGATTACACGGTCCAATCCAGTGCTGCCGTTCGTGGTATATTAAATGACATTTGTTTTAATTCACCGATGATTCCACCGGTTGAGAAAAGATTACACGGTCCAATCCAGTGCTGCCGTTCGTGGTATATTAAATGACATTTGTTTTAATTCACCGATGATTCCACCGGTTGAGAAAAGATTACACGGTTCAGTTCAGTGTTTGATTGTGATGCTTGATAAATACTCTGATCTGTATTGTTTTCTCAACCGTTGGAATCGCAGTTGAATTATTGAAATAATACCTGCAAGTTTTTTAAAGTGATCGACGACTCTACCGAATGAGAAAAGATTACAGTCCGGAGGATTCTAGTGCATTACAATCATAACACTGAACTGTGTAATCTTTTCTCAACTTGAGGAATCATCGGTGCATTGAAAAATGCCATTGATTTTACGCAAAACGGCAGAACTGCTCCAATCCTCCGTTCAGCCCCCAATTAGCCACGCTTTTGCACCTGCATTGAATATTTACACCCTGTCCTGGCTTATTTGATGTTGTTGCAATGTCAGGTGAAAGGACGTCAGGTAATAGAAAATTGAAGTTAACAAGTGATTCAAACTAGAGTCCCTATATGTAGAGAGTTAAGACAAGTGAAATCATGGGCGCCGCTATTGGATGCGATTTTGCACATTTGTTTACATTCTGAGGCCGTTGTTGCGTTTTGCTCCACTGCAAAGATTACAGTTCCGCTAAGTTTGTAACGATGTAATCTTTCCCTGCTTTTGTTGATCGACATGTATTAACGTTTTTATAGACTCTTTTCAGATTTATAGACATTCTAGTGGTGCAGCATGATTAAAATTAACAGATTCATTACAAATTAACTCTTTTATCTGTAAAAGACCGTTGGTAAACAAAACAAAAGTGCAAAATCGCATCCAATGGCGACGTCCGTAGAGCCTAAAATTCATCGACCAATCAGAAGTTGACTACCCTCTTGTCTTAACTCTCTACAAATAGGGACTCTAATTCAAACGTAGAAATGTCACTGAAAAGTTTTGAACTGAGCGCAAAAGTTCGAAAACGATGATTTTTCATGACTTTTTTCTCCAGATTTTTGGCCAAATTTTGTAGATGTCAGATCATGGTGTCTCGGTGATAAACGCAACGTTCACGATTCGGTTATTCCGGAAGGCGGTTCAGAGAAAGGCGAGCTTTCAGGAATCCTCGTTACAGCTAACATAGTTGGCGGTCTCGCGACCACTCCATTATAAATCTATGAGATTGTTGTAAAAAAGATGTCTGTAGTACACATAAAAGCACTTCGTCAGATATTCCGGTTCTTAAAGCGGAGATTTTCCTGGAATTCAATCATTTCATCGGAAATCAGCCAGCTTCCTTTGCAAAAGTAGGACAGCAAACCCTCACAGTTCTTAAAAGTTGTGATGGGTTGATCTAATATCAATAGCGTGCGGTCAGGTGAAAGAGGCGAAGCTCCCACCACAGTTCTGCGAATAATCCGATAATTTAACGGGATACAGGCACAAGTATTTTCCAGCGAACTATCCATTAAATTATCTATAAAACTTTATCATCCAATGGAATTGTTGCAAACTTTTGCTACAGGCTTATTGATAGTTGATAATGGGATATAAATCCCTGTAAAAGTGACGATAAGCGCACTGAAAAAAAATCACGAAATCCATTAAAATCCACTAAAAAATCCACTAAAAAAATAATCACGAAATCCATTCCCGAACTCATGAAATGCTATCAAAGGAGAGACCGTAATGACGGTGAATACCGCCTTTCACATTGGGTTTCCTTATCTCAAAAAGCTCCATCCTCACGAGGTTTTCTCGCGACCCCACAGAAGAAGAATAAGAAACATACAATTGCCATAAGATTTAGGCGTTAATCCTCACCATTATACCGCCTCTCGTTAGAAAGCATTCTATGAGTTTGGGAGTGTATTTCGTAATTTTTTAGTGAGCGTATTGTCATTTTTATAGGGTTTTACCTCTTATTCAACTATTAATTAAATAAGTCTGTGGCAAAAGTTTACAACAGCTCCACTGAGAAAAAAAAACGAATGAGCCAGTAGCGTAGCGTAGACTTTGGCAACGTTGTGATTTTTCTATTTAAAACCCATGTAAACAATCGAATTCGAGAATGTTCGCCGAACACTTAAAAGTTCGATAGTTATAATGGGTTTAAATGGAGAAAATACAACGTTGTCAAATTGCACGCTACGCCGCGCCACTGGAATGAGCGAATAAATGAGCTAATGGAACACTTTTTAGGCAATTTTATACAGAATTTACAAAAAAAGAAGGTAGAACTGCGATTTCTCTAGCAACGGCTGTCGCTACGTCGCGTCGCCCCATTCAAATAATCGCAAACTAGACAAAAATTGCCATCCAGCGATTTGAAAAATCTCAAACCACCTCCTCCTCTGGAATCCTCTAAAATTAATGAGTGGGATATCCGGAGAACCGGCAACCCAGTAATTTTGCCTCTCACATCAATTTTTCTTCCGTTCAACGAAGAAACGAAAGGAGCGAACGAACGAAGCCGACATCTTTATTAAGAATAAGCCAGCATCAAAAAGAGGGAAGATAAAGCCGAAAAAGAAACCTTACCACGAAACGGTGCGGTGGAACTTGCTTCTGAAAAACTTCTGTCAACAAATCAATTCTTCGCTTTTTCGACGTAATCAAAGCGCGGTGAAAAGATAGTCTCGTCGCGAGCTGTTAAGTCATTCAACTCCCCTCTCTCCGACCTACCTCTTTCATAACAACCCCCCCCCCCCCCTCCGGCACCATTTACTCGTGTCCCCAGCCTCACCATCATCCTGAGTTCATCTTCGATACGCATTTCTTTTTTTCCCTAGCGAAAAGAAGACAAGACTCTATGCGACGCGAGATGACACTTTTTGTGAAGAATTTTTTTTTCCCTATTCTGCTCGGTTTGGTTCATTGATAAATCGTGGTGCTGGAATTCCTTCCGGTCGTGCGGACGGGGTGGACATGTACATAAGCTACTTTTTTTCTTCTTTTTTTTTTTTTTTTGCCGGCCGGAAACGTCATCCTCTATCGTATCAACAGCGTCATCTCCTTTTCGGTTTAGGATTATGGGATGCTGCTTCGCTTTTCTTCTGTGACTGCGAGAAGGAAAATACTGTACTTTGAAGGTCAGATCCACTGCGTGAGAAAACTGAAAGGAATTGGTTCGAAGGGTATTTATTCGTAATCATATTTTAAAAAGTTTTTTTTTTTTTTTTTTTTTTTTTTTTTTTTTACTTTTTGTTTGTTTGATTTTTGATTTTTGTTGAGATAGTATAAATTTAATCAATACCATCTAATTCCATACCATGTCACAGGGGTTTGAGGTGATAAGTCGTCTATTTATACATTGGTTTTTAAGGGAGGAAGTGGAGTTTTAGCAGTTTTCGATGTTCTTGGGCCATTTTTAGGGTAAAATTGACCATTTTCCTGGGAGGGAACTAATCCCTTGATGTCCTGAGCATTTTTCGAAAACACAAAAATTGTTGTTTTTTTTTTTTTTAAAATGCTCAGGACATCAAGGGAAGTCAATTCATAGAAGAAAAATGGTCTATTTTGCCTCAAAATGGCCAAAAACTTCGCAAACTGCAAAAAAATCCTTATCCTCTCATAAGAGCAAGTATCAAAGTAGAAATCTAGTTACATAACCTCAAAGCCGGTAATGAATAGGAATGTCTTATCGAGGAGATTAATTTTGGCTATCAGTTCCTTGAACAATTCCTAGTTTTAAGTTGAACATTTAATGATTTTGCACTCATGAGCATAGCTAAGTTTCTAGGAAAAGATAAAAGAAGCAAACCAGTACTCCAAGCAATGGGGCAGAAATGTTGTTTTTTTACTAAGAAAATGAAAGTCCTTGATGAGCTGAGAACAAAAATGCTTTTGGTTTCTAGTTAAGTCCCATTGTTACGGAGATGAGATTTTGGACCAAAATACATTGTTTTAAATGGGAATTCCGCGTAGTGACGTCACTACGCCCACGATTTTCTACAGCTTTGAACGTGTGTATCTCCAAAACCGAGACACTTACGAAAAAACCAAAGGCACCATTGTTCTCAGCTCAACAAGTACTATCATTTTCTTTATAAAAAACACAACATTTTAGACCCTTGCAACTGCCCCATTTCGTCCGAATTTTCAACAGATCAGGGAATGTCATTTGGTGTTTTCAATCGAAGTCTGAACTTCGTGAAAATCAATGACAATTCGTTGAATGAATGGCAACAATGCTCCGCCTTCGCCATCACATCGATATCCTATTGTAGCGGTTTCCAAGATACGCGGTAGATTAGAGAACGGCCAGAAAATGAAAATTTCCAGGTAGAAAATGTCGATCACGGGAGGAGGGGTGGGGACGGGGTCGCGGGGGAAGGATTGTGTTGAGGGGTGGGGAAGAGGAGGAGGGAAAGGAAATCCAATCCGCGGTGAAAATGCACAAAAGAGAATGGATCCTCTTCCTCATCTCCTTGACGCGGGATTTCATCTGCCAAAGATGGCGGTTGCTACACGTTGATGACATTTACGAGATCGTAAACCTGAATGTAATCATTCTATGCGGAGGCTCTTCAAAAATCAATATTGCCACATCTATCACAAAGAAAAGAAATCACTGAATCTTCAGCGGCTATCTCGCGCATACATAAGTCCGGAATAGAAATGGGGGGGGGGAATTAATTTATTATTTTACCTACTGATTATTATTATTATTATTATTTTTTTTTTTTTTACTTCTACACAGTCTTCCCATAAATACTGTCCCTCGCTAAAATGCGTCTAGCGAGAAAACGGCCGGAGATAAGCCCATAAACCCTTATATATTCTAAAAGGAAATAAAAATGGCTACAATTTGGTTTTTAGTTCATTACAATCGAGTAACGCGTTCGCTTGCAAACGGGCAGTGAACGCGGCAACCTCGATGTGCCTTTTCTCGCTCGATTTGAGGACGCGTTTTTTTAAGTTAAGTAATCGTTAAAACTGTCTGGGGATGAAAACATTGGTGAAATGCCTTAGAAAATGACAAGATTAGTTTATGTAAACAATAAACAAAATGTTGGCTTACAATCGTAATCATAAAAGGTGCTCAAAATGATCCCCTTTCATCCCTTCCTCAAAGTTCAAAGATCCGCGAAGCAATCGACGAATTTCCACGCAGGCTCCAGATGTGTGTCCAGATGAAAGGGGATCATTTTGAGCACCTTTTATGATTACGATTGTAAGCCAACATTTTGTTTATTGTTTACATAAACTAATCTTGTCATTTTCTAAGGCGTTTCACCAATATTTTCATCCCCAGACAGTTTTAACGATTACTTAACTTAAAAAAACGCGTCCTCAAATCGAGCGAGAAAAGGCACATCGAGGTTGCCGCGTTCACTGCCCGTTTGCAGGCGAACGCGTTACTTGATTTTAATGAACTAAAAACCAAATTGTAGCCATTTTTATTTCCTTTTAGAATATATAAGGGTTTATGGGCTTATCTCCGGCCGTTTTCTCGCTAGACGCATTTTAGCGAGGGGCAGCATTTATGGGAAGACTGTGTACGTGTTAATTTACAATAGCTCTTTCAAATTTTTGCAGTAAAAAAATGATTAGTAAAAAATCTGATGTGAAAACCAGTGAAAATCACACAAAAAAGTCGAATTTAGCAATATACGCAGAAAAAAAGGTGTAAAGGCTAGCTCGTGACGTCGGAGCTACGCAGGTATCATGGGAGATTTCTGTAGAATTTGTCACTTTTTCTACGAAAACACAGAAATAATACGTCTAAAATTAGATAGGAATCTCCCATGTTACCTGCGTAGCTCCGTCACGAAGCTCGATTCTAAGTGTGACTTTTGTGATTTTTTATCGTAATTTTTACAGGTTTTTATGCAAGAATCAACTCTTCAATCATCTGTAGCGAAAGTTTGCAAGAACCGCATTAGAGGATCCAACACCACGACGAGTCGATGCGTATTTACAATATTTTTAGGTCGCCAACATTTCAAAAATAATGTTTGAAAGGCAATGAAACCGAAAACCTATTATCTTTATTGAACGGGTAGGCAAAACTAAGCACTACAGTGAAGGAACATTTATTCACCCATTTGGTTCCAATTAATTAATAAAAAGTGTGATTGAACAACTTCAAGGAAAACAATATTATCCCGAGAGGGCCACAATCTATATTCGCGATTCAAACACTAGCTTATACATATTTGTTGTCGTCAGCTTTATCCGTCAATAAAGGCAAAATTTGTTCAAAAATAGACTTTCACGCACACTGAGCCGCGCTGTAACTGACAATTGATTCTCTACATACTAACCCCTTATAAGCCAAGGCCTCGTTTCTCTCACCTAGTCTATTTCACATTGTTCTGGTATCATCATGATTCCGAATAAACGCGATTCTGAATGTACACTTACAAGATACGGTTTCGTGGGGCGCCTTCAATTTCTCGTATCGGCAATTCCAACTTCCCCAAGTACGAACAGTTAACTATCTTCTCTATACATATAAATAAAATAATGGTGTTCTTTTGATCTAACTTGGTCTGTAAAAGGTTACCTGAACCAGCCTCTCGTTGGGAAAGGCACCTCTTTGATGTATTTTTGACGTCATCATTCTAAGTTTGTCTACAATGTCTACTTATTTTCTGGTTAATTTTGTTTCCTGGATAGTTCCGGCAACTATGCACACAGAAACAGAATAAGACCCGAAGAAGCATATCTTTACTTTTATGATCGACCTGTCGGCTGACGTAACATCAATGAGGGTTGATTGTCTTGTCAAAGCTTGATGCGAAGCAACTATCAGACTCTGCTGAAAGAGATAAAAATGATAGTGCGTCTTCGCTCTAGGTCTCTGCTCCTGTTTCTTGAGGGTCGAGAACCAAATGTGAATTTACTGCTTGGTATTTAACCCTTTCATGCGCACATTTCGAGATTTGAGTTTTTTGTTTGTTTTTTGTTTTGTTTTTTTTTTTTTTTTTTAAGATTTTATAACAGGTTTCAAAAGAAGACAATTTTCTAGGAACTTTGAAGGGGAGCTCAACTTTTTGCAAAATGATCCTTCAAGTTCCATATCATCCCATGGAGAAATAAGTGGGAGAACATGTGTACCACTATATCTGGAAGGGAGGAAAAACAGAAAAACAGCGGTGATATGCGATTCGAATTTCTGGATTTTTGTTTTTGTTTTTTGTTTTGTTTTTTTGTTTTTTTTTTTTTTTTTTGTTTTTTTTGTTTTGTTTTTTTTTTTTACAGAAATTATGACGTCATTATGTACAAGACGGTGCAAGTCTCAAAATCCAGATCTTTTCATAAGAAAAAAAACCAACGAAAATTGCTCTTCAAGCCACTGGATGTCCACAAAGATCGCTTCATGCACTATGGCTTTCAAATGCAAGCAAGTCACAAAATCCAGATCTTTTCACAGGAAAAAAAACCAACAAAAATTGCACTTCAAGCCACTGGATGTCCACAAAGATCGCTTCATGTACTATGGCTTTCAAATGCATGCAAGTCACAAAATCCAGATCTTTTCACAGGAAAAAAAAACCAACAAAAATTGCACTTCAAGCCACTGGATGTCCACAAAGATAGCTTCATGTACTATGGCCTTCAAAAGAAAGAACTGTGATCAAAATGTTTACTCTTTTAAAGCTCGGCAACCTGTAAATAATTTTGCGGCTCCAGAGTTTAAGGACTAAGCAGAAAGACAAATTAAAACACTGTCACGAAAACTCTATTGAAAACAATGGATAAATTTATCGCTAAGAAATTCGATCAGGCTACTTTCTTTTGTAAGTCATAGTACAATCAACAAATTAAATAAAGTCAGCTGACTACTTAGATTTTGGTTTAGGTAGACAACCTGCAATACTCACAATAATGAATTGAAGCATTGCCAGTGGTCTTCTTTGCCAAATTTTAATTTAATGGGTCTGTTGCAAACTTTTGCTACAGCGATATAGAAAGAGTGTTAAATCTTAAGTAAAATCACGTGAAAAGTCCATTGGAAGTATCAGAAAGTCATAAAATGCAGTATTAAACTCACAAGAGGCGTTTAACTGAAACCCAGAGTGGCGGTAAAATATCGAGCAACCTGCGTGCACGCACCGTGAACATCCATGATGACCAACGTTAACAACCTCCCAGTATCGGAGGTTATGAGTTTGTTTGCGTTGCGATTGGTTGTGATCCATGTTGTGAGGTTGGTCATCTTGGATGTTCATGGTTCAATAGCGCTGTAGCAAAAGTTTGCAACAGACCCATTCGCCGCGACTGTACATCTGCTCGATGAATTCAAATCTACCGCTTTGTTTGAATCGTCATCCAATCGGTCTATTTAATTAGCCCGAACTAAAATGAAAATACGGCTTTTTTTTTTCTTCGCATCCGACAATCATGTGGATAATACAGAATAAAGAGGGGGCGGAACGGTTCACTCGACGTACTCGACAATAATGGAAAAGCAGGCCGACATTATCACGCGTTGATAATTACACACGCAAACCCCTTTCGCACCCGACCCCCGACTCGACTCGACCCGACCCGATTCGCGTATCAGCCATTAGAGAGCGACAAGAAAGAAAGAAAAAAAAGAAAATAAAAAAAAATAAAAATGAAAAAAAAAAAAAAAAAAAAAGTTTGGTCGGCGAAAGCGAGACAAAAAGTTAAACTATTTAATTTGAAAATGCGATGTCGCGACGAGTTGTGTGAGCGTAAGAGTGTGTGTGTACTATAAGTGGGCATAAGTGTGAGTGTGTGTGCACTATAAATGGGCATAAATGAGTGTGTGTGTACTATAAATGGGCATAAGTGTGAGTGTGTGTGCACTATAAATGGGCATAAATGAGTGTGTGTGTGCGTGTTACATGGAGGGGGGATTAAAATAGTGGGAGAAAAAAATCGACTAAAATAACAAAAGCTATCATTGAGTCAACCCCGCCTCACATTTGAATCCGGCACCCTCTAATTAAATCGTTGGAGGAGACGCACAGTGGACTTGGTTGATAGGAGGATTCGTAAATGGAATAAATGAATAAAAATCCAAATTTAAATTATCATACCGTCAAAAAACGAACTATAAAAGGCGATTACTGTGGAAAATACAATAAAACCAATGAAACTATTTTTAAACTTCTACATTGCGTATTAACAGAGATTCATTTAAAATCGTCACGCCATGTCCGACATCTCCCATTGAATCGATCCACTGTGCGGCGCGACGTAGCGGCAATGAGAGTTGAGCTTCTGCGCAGGCGCAAAGTCTCTTAACCCGCGCCTGAATGAATCACGCAACCGTTTGTGGGCTTCTCACGGCGCGGTGTCTAAAGCCGATATTAAGCCATCAACATACGATTCTTTTCACGATTTTTTTTTTTTTTTTTTTTTTTTTTTTTTTCGTTATCGTCTTGCTCTCATCTCTCTATGTTGTCGCGTCGAAATATGGTCTCTAAGGTCATAAAAAAATCGCCAAAAATCAGAAAGTAAAATAAAGGAATCTCCCATGATACCTGAATGAATAGTCCATTCTGATGTAAAAACCAGCGAAAATCACGAAAATTACGCTGAGAAAGTCTAAAATTACCCACTTTAATGGCAAGATAGTGCCGGTCAGGTTGGTCTAGTGGTCAGGGCTCCTGACTCTAGATCAATAGGTCCCGGGTTCAAATCCCGGTAGAGACCCTAATTTTCACGACAGAACTGACGCGGAAGACGCACAGACGGATTTCGCGGCCTTAATTTCGGACAATTAGGCGTCTAGAGCAAGCGGGGTCGAGTAGGGGGCTTGCGGGACACCGCTCGCCCCCCTGGCGATCTAGATCTCCCATAGCTGAGCCATGGCCTCACGCTGAAGCCCAAACTTGCGATGCCGTTGACGTTCCTACAGATGCTGCCATCTGTGAGACATGAGGCTGAAACAAGTTGACTCAGCAGAGATGGGAATCCCGAAATGTGCCTCAACTACAGTCATCTTGTCAGCATAGATGAGAGGAGAGAGGTTGATAAGATGACTCGCCACGCACATCGGCACGAACCGGATCGGGAAAGCACAAGAGAACTGGAAAAGGTCACAGTGCGATACTCCTTCGGAGGCGGTCCTTAAGTAATAATAATAAAAAAAATAAAAAATGGCAAGATAGTAATGGCCGGTTCGACGCAGGTATCATGGGAGATTCCTGACTATTATGTCATTTTCTCTACGGAAACACAGAGATATGTCTCGATTTAGATAGGAATCTCCCGTGATACCTGCGTCGAACCGCCGCGCTATTAAGCTCGATTCTGAGAGTGAATTTCGTGATTTTTTAGCGTACTCATCGCCATTGTTACAGGTTTTTATGCAAGAATCAACTCTTCAATCCCGTGTGGCAAAAGTTTGCGAGAGCCCCATTTTAGAAGTTTATAGGTTGATTTTTGTGATTTCCGCTGGAAATCATCAACATAAGAGTTAATTATTCATTTGCTTGTAGCAAAAGTTTGCAAGAGCCTCATTCACTAGAAAAAAGGGGTAGAATACGAGCATTTTGGAAACCCTGAAAAATAAAAAATCGGGCTTCATTTCGAACAACACCTGAAGCTGCGTCACACGACTTCAAAAGAGCCTACAGGCGGGTATTTACTTAATTATTTCACTAATTTGTCAGAGGTTAAAAAATTTATCCAAGGTTTGAGGGCAAATGGTGGGATGGCAAAATGGGATAGCGAAAGCAAGGGCAAAGGACCGAGGGTAGCGGTAGCCCCTATACATTCTTTCACTCTTTCTTCCCCAAGATACTCGCCGAAAGAAAAATGCGGAATTAATTATATAATTTATTCAAAGGCAGGTCGCGATAAAAATGTGTGTATGCACAAAAATCTCCCGAGTGTCTCACCCCCCCCCTTCACATCCACCCCTCCGTCATCTCGTGTGTTTGCGTTTAATTTATTTTTCGTTTTCCCCGTTAAATAAATAAAGCGGGCATTTAAGCGTGTCAAGGGACTCGGATCTACTTAGACATTAAAAGGAGATTGTACCACGGTTGCCATCAGTCGCTTTTGATGCGAATAAATCTGCCTACATCACAATACATTAAATGATGGGGATGAGGGATTTAGGCGTGTTTTCAAGTGTCATCTGACAACCCTGTATTGTAGCAAGAGAGTAAACTATTGACATTCGTTACATACACCTCGATAAAAACTACATACGTTAAAGCTCCGGGACTCCTGACTCCTCTTGCATCCTTGAAATGTATAAAACGCCGAAGGCTTCGGCGAGAAATAACCTTTCGGTGAGAAATTAAAATGTCATAGAATAATATTATTTTTCCTAGCCTTGAGAGAGTTGAGAAAAGCCAACACATGCTCAAGAAGCGTACGATTTTTTTTTTTTTTTTTTTTTTTTTAAGATGTAGCACCAGTACGGCAAGCTTCTTCAAAATCTTCAGTACATTAATGATCTATAACTTGAGATTGCATTGCTACAGTATGAACCATTCTTTGGAATGTTAGAGGGGGGATGAGGTTCCCCTCAAACTTAAGAACATGCGGAGTTCAGTTGAAAAATCGATTCTGCTTTCTGAACAAGATCAAGTAAATCCGGTCCTCATTCTATTTTTTAATGTAGTATTGTACTCTTTACAAATCCTTCGGCTTTTGACAGCTTTGGTTTTTGCGACAAGCAGTTCCTTTTCGATGAATAGTTTCCAATAACAGCTTTACAACTTATTTAATTCCATCCCATATTCACTAATAAATAAATAAAGAAAAAGAATAAACCCTCAGCTGCATTGTTTTCTTTACTACCCAGCTACGACCCCTATTTCGTATTTTCAAACAAAGACTAAACTGCACTTACGTCTATACTTTTTAAAAACGACGTGTCAAAAGAATTGTAAAAAAAAGTATAGTCCCCCCACGGCCCACTTTGCCAGTAAATATATTGTATTAGAGTTTTTCTGCTTGTTTTTGTTTTTTTGTTTTTGGTTTTAAAGTCAACATAAAATGATATATTTTCTCACAAACGATAATGTTCATTGTCCAACAGCAGAGGATCTTCCAAAAGCAGCGCTAAAGAACTGTTTGCGGCATGATTCCTCACCTGAAACAAAAACAAAGATAAGTTGAAATTAGGAAAATATATTCGGACTGATTGTGAGTGAGAAAAATACGTCACTGCTCTTTATTGAGAATCTTAGAGACTGGATTGCCTGCTGTTGACTCACACATGACGTTAGTATACTAGCTTGCGCGTTGAAACTTACTTCAAGAGCAGAGTAGGCAACAAGTGAAACACGTGTTTTATTAAGAGTAGGCACTGTTGCACACCGCAAGTTCTTGAGTCATTTGTTTTCGGAAGGAATTCCAGGCGAAAATTGTGGATATTTCCGCTACACGATGAATTTTATTATTCGGTTCCGGTAAAGTCCCTATAAGTAGAGAGTTAAGACGAGAGGGTAGTCAACCTCTGATTGATTAATGAGTTTCAGGCTCTACGGACGCCGCCATTGGATGCAATTTGCAATTTGTTTACATACTCTTGTTTACAAACGAAGGGGTCCGACGGTATTTTAAGGATAAAAGAGTTAATTGTGGACGAAGTTGTTAATTTAATCATGATGCACCTCACGAATGTATGTAATTCTCAAAAGAACCTTCAAAAGGGTAAATAGATGTCGATCACCAAAAGCAGAGAAAGATTAAACTGTTAGAAACTCTGCAGCAATGTAATCTTTGCAGTGGACCAAAACACAACACGGCCCTCCGAATGTTAACAAATGCGCAAAATCGCATCCAATGGCGGCGCGGCGCCCATGGTTTCACTTGTTTTAACTCTCTACAAATGGGGCGACTCTAGGTTCCGGCTAAGATGTCGAACCGAAACAACGGTAGAGCAATTTTTATTTTCTATCACGCCCAAACTGTTTTTCCACCAACGATCTATGACACCGATGCAACATAACCTAGATAATCGTATCCTTCTCGTGAGAAGGGAGCAAACAAGAGTAACTCAACGGTGAGAGACAACAATAAACAACGCTCCTTATTAGCTAGTGGATTTGTTGACAATGGCGTTACGTTTGGGGGTCCCCCGAAAAGTTCCAAACTTCAAATCTTCACCCGAATAATAAAATACGCTTTATGTGGGGCGGCGCAAAATTTCCATAGTGGGCCACTTCGCGGAGTACCATGCTTTATGTACCAGTTATCGAGCGCCGCACAGTGGAGTGATTCCATGAGAGGGGCAGTGGCGAGGCGTGAAATTCGGCAACAATGTATTTTCTCCATTTAAATTCACAAAAAAAGTCGAACGCTTCAGTCATCGGCTATGACCAAGCATTTCGACCTTTCTAATGTGTTTAAATAGGGAAAAGGAACGTTGCCTAATCGCACGCCTCGCCACTGGAGAGGGGTCGGACATGGAATCTATTACTAAAAATGAAAAATTGAATGTTTTTATAGTTAAAAAAGAAACTTTAAAGGGTGATTCTTGTAAAAAGAAAAAAAAATTACAATTAAACCAAAAAACCCTTTTCAAACTTCTAATTGTAAGTTGTGTATTTACAAAGATAAAGGCATTTAAAGTCGCAAAGCCATGTCCGAACTCTCACATAAACTCGCTCCACTGTGCGCCGCGCCGTTCCAAACGCCGCGAGCAAGCGATCAAAGCAACTCAAACCAACGTTGCAATATTTCAGATAAAAACTAGATAAATACATACTTAGTCTGGCTATGAATTCTGTCAGTCAAATTACCGTCTCTTTTGTGCGTTTTTTAAGTATAAAACTCCTCACTGAGAAAAATTTCCTGTTATTTCAACAGGAATTCCTGTTACTTCAACAAGAATTCCAGCCTAGTGACAGGAGTTCCTATTGAAACAACAGTAACTCCTTTTGAAATAACAGTGATTCCTGCTGAAACAACAGGAGTTCCGGTTTAGTAAGTGTTAAACAGACGTCTGGTTGAATTAGCAGGAATTTTTTTTTTTCAGTGTAAATATCCTGAAAGTGCATAAAAATACATACAAAATGGTTAAGACTGAATTCAAACATCCAGTCACTGAATCTTTCAAATCAGGTTTGAAACTTACGCGACGGATTCAACCAAGATAGTTCTTTGGACGTGAGGAAAATTTGGGAGATAAAGATGAGTATCAAAGAAACTAGATCGGCATTTGTTAGGTGTCATTCTAGTGAAGGGTTCATTTCATTGCATATAATAATTTCAGGGCTGATTTGAAGTCTATAAAGTGCGTTGGTTTTATGAAATACGCATTAATTTCGTGAATTTGTGAAAGTCCTGTTGAAACTTTCAGAAAATTTATTTATGAGTGGGTGGATCGAACAGCTGCGTCCAAGCCAGTGGCGTCGCGTGCAATTTGGCAAAACTGCATTATATCCATTTAAACTCATGTAATAGGTCGAATTTAGGGAGTGCACAAGGAAAATTCGATTTATTTAATGAGTTTAAATGGAGGAGTAGCATTGTTGCCAGATGGCACGCGACGCCACTGGTCCAAGCCCAAGGTGGGAGGCAAGAGCTTTGGGTAACATTTTTGCGACTATTTTTGTGTGTGTGTAAAAATATTAAAAACAAGTCAGTTTTTCTTACTTGACATCGTTTCTTCACTGCTTTTGAAAAAGTCAAAAACACTTAATTTCCCTCTGCACACGCTATCTTGCAAAAGTCATGCTGTTGTCGTAATTTTGATGCCCAATTTAAAGGATTTAACCATCTAAAGACCAGGTTAGTTCAAAAGAACGCCACTCTTTCGTTTGTATATGGGGAAGGTATAGTTAACTGTTCGTGCTCGGGGGAGTTGGAATTGCCTATACGACGATTTGAAGGCACCCACTAGAGGAGAAAAACTAGTATACTCGGACTTGACCCTTAAGTTGTTAAAAGATAGAGATTTTAAATTCAACTGACACAATTTCGTAGGTTTTTTTATGTACTTTAAGAATACATAGGGGTTTTTACACTTATCTCGGACAATATTTCATAAAAAAGCAAAGGAGTGACGGTATATCGACCGACAGAACTTATGGCCAGACTGTGTAAGTACATTAGATTTCCATAAGTATCAAAGTAAGATGGTCTCAGATAAACAACGAATTGTATATACATGGCAACTACGAGCCTTGAACTGACCTCCGCATATCTACTTTGAGCACCACGCCCCCCTCCCCCCCCCCTCTGTTACCCTTCCCCGGGCCACTATGCTCAGCACCAGTCATTCGTTGCGATGCGATAGATGCCGCGCCCGCCGGCCACGCGGGATGGCTGGTCATGACTGCGGTTGAGACTAAGACCCCTTTTATTATAGGACCCCCACTTTCCTTCAGACCAGCCCCCCCCTCCCACTGCATCGGCCATGGCATTTGCACTCGGGTCTCTGAACCGGAAAACGTGCGGTTTTCTTGAGCTCTTTGCGGAGCGAGAGAGACCAGAACAGAATCGCCTAATTCTATTATCGATGATGATTGAGGAAATTCAGCTCAGCTTTTGCTTTGGTGTAACTTTTGTCATCTTGGCTGGGGAGGATGAGGGCTAGGCAAAGGAGATAAAGGAGAGAAGGTTGGGATGAAAGGGTAGGGTTGGTTCGCAGTGCTGCCTGGTTTACTGTTTTTCTCCATCGATTTTCCATCAATTCCGGGGAAAAAAAAATGCTAAATTAGGAGTTCTGCCGTTCGATGTATATTAAATGACATTTTTTCAATTCACCGATAATTCCACTGGTTGAGAAAATATTACACAGTTCAGTTCACGACAGCAATGCACGGAAAAACGCGCACCTGTAATCTTATATCAATCGCCGTTCAATTATTAAAATATCCGCAAGTTTTTTTTTGAGTTATCGACAACTCACACGGTTGAGAACAGATGAAATTATGTTGGTGCATTACAGTAATAAGCTGAACTGAACTGTGTAATCTTTTCTCAACCGAAGGAATCATCGGTAAATTGAAAAATGTCATTTAATATACACGAAACAGCAGCTCTGTAACTTACAATTAGCCAAACGATGGATTGCTAAATTTACAAAACAGTCTTTGTAAACAATTACACATAACAGCGCAAAGTGTGACTTTAGCAAAAACGTTTTGTAAAATTATCGGTTCTATCATTTGGCTAGTTTAGCATTTTTTTCTTTTTTTCGGTGTCATCGATGGACAAGTTAAGCGAACTATCCACAATAAAGTTGAGAGTAAGATAGAATTAGTTTGGAACAAGTATGCGAATATGAAAAAGAAAATTATTATTTGACATTTGCAAGGGTCTGATTTTTTGGTTTTTATACACAGAAAAAAAAAAGACTTGTATAATTCACCATCTGCATAGCTGATTTTGGAGTCTGCTATCAAGTATGGTAAATTTCACTATCATATAGTGAATGCAGCGTACCTTGTGGTAAATTAAGATAACCTGTTGGTACATTTCACCACAATGTACATTGCATGTACCATACTTGATAGCAGACTCCAAAATCAACTATGCAGATGAGATGGGAAATTCTACCAATCTTTTTTTCGCGAGTATAGAAGGATATCCCAACATTTTGTAATTACGATGTTGTTTGAATATACACGGTGGTTCCATCTTTGTAGTAGTATACGCCGGTACAAATAGTGTCTAGTGTAGCGCAGGCTGCTCTAACTTGAAGAGATTTCTTGAAATAATGAGTAGTTGGTTTTTGAACGTTTTTAATGTGCACATCATTAATTCAGCCGAATTTCACTTAGGAATCAAGGTTCAATATTGATGTAGAGGTAGTTTCAGAAGTGTAAGCGCACCTAGACCGAATAATCTTTGGGATTTGCCGACATTATTTCTGATATTCCTCGATGAAAATGAATTAAAATTAAATTGAGTGTTTACTTTTCAATGGGGAACACTTTAAACACAAAAGAATAAAGTCAGGGGCAAATTCGGTATTGATTTGAAGGAATAAAAATTGAAAACTTGCCAAAGATTATGGTTTTGGTGCGTCTACACTTCTGAAACGAGCTCTAGCAAAAGTACGCAACAGACCCATTCTCAAGAAGTTGCCACTCCGGTTACTCTATGATTTAATACTCGAACGGAAATTTTAACCTGTGAATCTATTTGCCCGATTCGACAACCTTGTATGAACGAGAGCGTGTTACAATCATCCCAAATCAAAGGAAACTTCGAAACTTAGGCAAGTGTGGAATTGGGACGGGTGGTGGGGTGGGGGGGGGGAGTATTCGCTTCGCTCGCTGAATTGAGCGATTCATTTTCCCTTAAAAGGTGTTCAATTAAAGAGGAGCCCGACATGATTATCCGCAGATTTTGAAACTCGTATTAGAAACCTGTAAATACACCCCAACCCCCTACTTTCATTTTCCTGTTCACATCTCTGAACCCCTCCTCCGCGACGCTTCTTTCCACGCAACCAACCCCTCTCTCTCTCTTCCACTCCCTCACTCTTTATCTCCCTCTCTCTCTCCCTCTCACCCTGTTCCTTTTCCTCCTTCTCACTCTTTCTCCCTCTCTCTCTCTCTCTCTCTCTCTCTCTCTCTCTCTCTCTCTCTCTCTCTCTCTCTCTCTCTCTCTCTCTCTCTCTCTCTCTCTCTCTCTCTCTCTCTCTCTTTCCTTACGCGAAATAATGAAGAAAGTTGATACAAGAACGTGCCACGTATTTATTTGCGGATCCTTCACCCCCCCTCCCCAGCTCCGCGCTGAAACAGAACTTTCACACTCAGATCTTAAACAAACATGAACCTGAAGCTGTTTCAGAAGTGTGTTTCAAACATACCCGACGACTGGGTTTTTTGCGGCTTTCTTCAGCTCCCAAAGCAATTTCTCGCGCTTTCTCTCGCACTCATTAGAGGCTGTTGATGAAAAATTGCCGCATAACCGTTTCGAAATTATTTTACGCATTTCACTTTGTTTAAAGGTGAATTTTTGGATACCTGTACATGAATAAATGGAGAATGATGTGCAATAAAAAAATCAAAGTTTAAGTACAGCCGAATCAGCTTTTCGAAAAAGCTTCGCGAAACAAAAGTTGCTGCAAGTTGCAGTTTTACTGAAGCACAACTTCGGTAGAGGAACAGCTTTTCTTCTTACTTTTGCTTTGCCGAAGTACAGCTTCGGTACAACTGCAACTTGCTTCTGTTCAGTTAGAGCTTTTGCTCTGCGAAAATATTTTTTAAGGCTGCTTCAGCTCCACTTGAACTTTTTTTCGGAATTCTGGCCTTTCTGACAAGCGAAATTGGAAATCATTGGCCGTGATAATTTTGTGAAAAAATCCAAATTGGTGGTCAAAGAGGTTCCGGTAAAAACAAAATAGATGACTCGTCAAAAATTCCAAAATTTAATTTCGGATTTTTCATTACAATAGGGCTCTTGCAAACTTTTGCTACAGGAGATTGATAAGTTGATCCTTACATAAAAAAACTGTAAAAATGACGGTAAGCGTACTGAAAAATCACGAAATTCACTCTCAGAATCAAACATAATGGCGGTTCGACTCAGGTATCATGGGAGATTCCTATTTAAAGTGAGACAAATCTCTGTGTTTCTATACAGAAAGTGACAAATTAGACAGGAATCTCCCATGATACCTGCGTTGAAGCACCATTCCGATCTTGCCGTTAGAGCGGTTTTGTACGTTTATTGCTGAAATTTAGACTTTTTCACCGTGATTTTCGTGACTTTCGCTGGTTTTTACATCAGAGTGGACTATTCATTTCCTTATAGCAAAAGCTTGCAAGAGCCCCATAATGGCTACGACCAATCTCTGATCAACAGTAGAAGCAACTTCAAAGGCTTCATATTTGTAGAAAAAGGTTTTATCGAGCGCCTTAAAGTACCGGGATAGGCAAAATGAACACCGCAGAGTACGAATATTTATCTACCCACTAAATTCTCGCGAGTTTTAGATTAGACTTTTTTATGGTAACCTGATGAGAACCTGGTTGTAAAAAGGTAAGGGGGACTTTTCTCTTAGTGCTCGGAAAAAAAAACTACGGTGAAAATAACCATACGGATACCTGATTTTGGCACCTGCTAGATGTTATGGTAATGTTAACCAGAAGTATACTATGTTTTGACTAGGTACTAGGTGATGTTCCCTGATTGCATGTTGAGTTTACTCAAAGTATCGGTAAATGTACCATACTTCTGGTCAAGTTTACCATAACATCTAGCAGGTGCCAAAATCAGGTATCCGTACGGTTATTTGCACTAATCTTTTTTTCCGTGTGCACCATAACGCGACGTACCGTGTTCTATCAACAATTTTAGGGGGGCGCACCATATTTCCCGATTGGCGGATACAAGGGGCAAAAGCATGACCGAATTAAATATGGCGGATTAAATAAGAGGGTGTCAACTTGATGGCAGAAGCCGTGCCGTGCGGTTCGGTGGCGGCTGTGGCTATATTGACGAGACTCGAAAGTACTCCTACGGAAACACTCGGATCTATAACCGATGGTAAACACTCCAATAAAAAATGTATGATTAGGATTTGGTGGTGAAGGAGTCGATATTAAAAGCTCAAACGCGTTACGTCGACCGAACGGTTACCGTACGCGTGATTGCCGGTTCTTCGAAACATATAAACCGAGCCCGGCGTTGCCAACTTTGGCGTGAAATACAAAAAATGTTAAACGAAAGGGCCTTAACTGGTCCGAGCAAACTTTTCAGGGGAGCCAATAATTTGATCCGGGGTCAAAATTTGCAAAAACGAAAATTTGGGGGGAAAATTGTTCTGCATACCCTCTGGCGCATTGGAATGGCTCGGATTCAGTTCAATAATACATAGGTATACACGCAAGAGCGTGCCAGAGTCAATTTTGTTCAAAATTGACTCTGGCACTTTCTTTGCGGTCGCTCGGGACATAATCGTGTTTTTGTCATTGACTCTTCTTTTAAGTTCTACGTTAAATAAAAACTGCACTCCTCTAAAGTTGTCAGTGTAGCACTAGTACTCTTGTATATTCACAACAGAGACATAATTTTTAACTTTAAATACGATTTTTTCGAATTCGCCATTCTTTAAACCAAAACTTCAAATGGCCGTAAAATATCGAATTTTTCATATTTTTCATTTCACATGGTCTCATTTGAACCGGAATACTTCACTCCGCATGAGAAAATGGCAAAACTAAAATTTTTTCTTCGACCGGTTGAGGTCCCTTTTTCCTGGATGCATCACAGATTACATTGATTGTGCGTATCGCTACACACAAAATAGTAGCCTTAACCAAATAAACGATGTATAACCACGGCAGAGCCTTTAGCAATTTTAATTTATATACACCACGAAGGCCACGCAATAGATCTCTATCGACCGCTTCATACGCAACCCCCGTTTTTTTAAGCTTACTCTAACACCGCATGTCCTCAAAAATGCCGACAAAAGGCGTCCTTATTTTCAGCTCATGAAAACATTTCTGCTCAGGAGGTTCTTAACGGTCCACTTGTTCTGTTATGTTTGGATCAAATTTCAGTCAATTTGGGCCAACCAATACTCAAACTTAATTTTGGGAGTTTTTGTCTCGTATCATTTTGCTCGACCGAACAATCATTGGTTTTTATTTTTCATGATTTTAGTTCTCAATTTTTATTTATTTTTTGAGAAAAACACCTAAACATTTCGAATAATTCTGGGTATTTATAGGTTAAATATTTACATTTGTTTAACAAAAAACACACATATTCAGACCCTTGCAGCCGCCCCATTTTCAATCCACCAGCTTTCAATCACCAGTATAGTTAAACCAAAAAATCTATCGATGAGATCTGACAACGCAGGTAGAGAGAAGCACATATGTGAGCGGCACTTTCGCACACGGTGGGGAATTGTGCGTGAACTGTGCACCAATATTAAGCTCTCTCTCTCTCTCTCTCTCTCTCTCTCTCTCTCTCTCTCTCTCTCTCTCTCTCTCTCTCTCTCTCTCTCTCTCTCTCTCTCTCTCTCTCTCTCTCTCTCTCTCTCTCTCTCTCTCTCTCTCTCCCTCGGTCACGGGCCAAGCTGCGAGCTGAGCTGAGCTGGAGTAAAAATATATATACAGCTAGAACAAATTCGTAAACATTTTTCCATTCAAAATTCATTCCGCCAGAGAAATCATCGACATTTCGACCGCCGATTCGAAAAGAGCCCGGTTACTTTAGAGCGAAAATCGTCCGCCCTAAAAATGTCATAAGAGCTCTTCGACATTTCTTCTCTTTCCCCTCCGTCCAATTCAGGGGCGTCATTTCGAGTTCGGCTGGGGGGCAAAAATCTGATGACCTTTTTTTTTTCGCTCATCAATATAATGCCTTCCCGATTTTGAGCCTGGCGTCAAATCCTTGGGGGGGGGGGGGGGGGGGGGCGCTTGCCCCCCTGCCCCCCTTCCCGCGCAAATGACGCCAATGTTCCAATTTTGCCGCAAGATGAATTATAAATCTTCTCCTACATCTTTAATCAAAGTATACTTTGAGCAAAATAACCCACTTTGAAATTACTGGGAGATCATTGGTTCTTTACCATGTTTCCTATTTTAATTCGCCGTCTTATAGTGACCCCTTTAAACCATAGCATGGCTCGTGGGATTTGGCAACAGTGTATTCCCTTCATGAACAGTGGCGTCGCTTGCAATCTGGCATCGCTGTCTATTGTCCATTTAAATGCATGAAAAAGGTCGAACTAAAAGAGGTGCACAGTGCACTCCCTCATATCGATATTTTACATTGGTTTAAATCGTTTTATACGACTCTCTACTCACCACTGCCTCTTACCACTTTCTGTTCAACAAGGCTTTTCGTCTAACTGTATGCGATAGAGCGTTATAATAACTGGCGTGCCGTAGTAGACAGAAACCAGAGGCTGCTCATCAATGCTCAAGAACAATCTAATATCATTTCCCCCTCCATTCTTTGATTATTGATTATTTCTTAGAACATTCCTTCCAACTTTCATAACTGTATACGATGTGTATAAGTCATAAGGGCCTTTTAGTAATAATCAGAAATAACTTTTCCGTCTTGGTAAATAATTGGTGGCTAATTTATGGAAATACTTTCAATTTAATTTTTTTTTAGTTGGATCATCACGATCAGTTGCGTCGCTTTCAAGCCGGCAGCTCTGTATATCATCCATTTAAAATCACGTAAAATATAGATTAGAGGAAGTGCACTGTGCACCCCCAATAATTCGACATTTCCACAGGTTTAAATGCACTAAAAGCGATTTTTCCGGATTGCACCTGACGCCTTTGATTGAGAAAAAGGTATGTCGATGAAGCACATAGAGTATGACGAATTCGGAGCTGCTGGGCTCAGTGTGTGTCTTTCTAGCAGCATACTTTATGTTCTTGAACGACATACTCTAAGTTTTTAAACGAAATACCGTAATACGTATGTGCTTAAAAGACATACGTATGTGCTTAGAAGACATACTCTAAGTCTTCAGAACTCATACTCACCCCAGCAGCTGCAAATTCGACATACCTTTTTTTCTCGGTGCAGGTTCAGAGAAATCAAATTGATTACTCGCTCAAGTTTTGGAGGTAGTTTATTTATTCGTACTCGGCTCTGTTCATTTTGTCTACCTCGAAAATTGAAGGCATTCGATGAAATATTATATTTTGTCAAATATTCACAATTAAGAGTATAGCTTTCACTATCACATGAGAGATCGAGTTACGAAAACAATTGACTTGGATGTGGTTCGAAAGGGTTGAGGAGACAGAACACTTGAAAACCTTAGAAAGTAAATAATATCCATAGTACTTAAAATCAAGCCTGCTTCAGGTAGAAGCAGAAAATTCAACGGGATATCGCATCCTTCGGAAAATAGATTCCGTGAAACTTTTAGGAGAGCAAATTGATTGCTTCTTCTAATTGCTTGACAATTACTTTCATTCCATTGTGTGATGAGAAGAAGGGGAAGTGTTTTTGTTTTTTCCCCCTATTCATTCGTTGTTCTCCCCACAGTTGTTTGTTTTGACCGCCTTCGCACCCCTTCACTCGCTCTAAACGCAACCCGCCTGGCACGCAATACAGAGTCCATTTCTATTGAGCGTTAATTGATGTTAACGACGCACTACTCACGACAAACTAATTAAATCAAAAATAAACTCGGTGGCTTTCCTCATCTGTATAGTCATCGCGAGGTCACTGAGGTCACAGCTGACGTCAATCAGGACAGTACTTCAAAATATTTCTCGAAACCCTTCGACTTACATCAAGCATTCTTTGAAACTAAATCAAGAGAAGATTCTGCCGAACGCTTCGCCGTGACATTCATTGAGATGTTATTGAGGAACCCCCCCCCCCCACTCCATGATTCTTGGATAAATTGGACTAATCCTTGAACCTTTATCTTCAACCTTTCTTCGCAGAATTGCTCTCAAAACTTCTTCTCATAAAAAATGTTCCAGTTTAAGTAAGTGAATCTAGTAAAGGAAGTATCTCCACCTAAAAAATTGTGCGGCATTAAAAAAAAATCAGCTAGTGTAAGTACTTACATAACAAATCAAACAAAGGAAATACGATGTCTATACAAGGGTGGTTACAAAAAATTGTATTTCTCTCTACTCCGGCCACTTAAACACATTCAATAGAAAGGGATAGCAGCATTCTCCCCATTTGAATGTATGATTAACAATCGATTCTTGAGGGTGCTGTAGCCCCAAAACTAATCGATAATTTTGCATTCAATAAAAAGGGAAGAATACACTGTTGCCAGATTGCTGGATCCGCCAATGTCACGTGACTATAGCCCCCATCTCCGTCCTTATCTAACGCACACGTTCAAATCGTTCAATTTGTCGTTCTCAAAAGAGAAAGACAAATTGCTGCATCCGCCTGTGTCTCCAGATCAACTTCGTGGTCGTCTTAAAAAATAATAAGGCCAATACAATCGAGATATTTTTCAAAATGTGTTTCTTGTATTTAAAAATGTGAGCATTGAATTTTAGATCTAATTAGCTTCAGGTTAAGCGTAGATTTATTTATCATCTCCTGAAAAAAATTATCTAAAATTGAATGGCGCATCATTCGGCACTAACGCCGTGAATGAAACGAATTAGTTTGCCGCTTCTCTACGTCGCTTTTGATCAAATTGAAAATTTCATTTCAAATAGAAAAGCTTTATTTTTTCTCTTCGACAAGCTTAGTTAATTAATGGAAAATATTAATCCGTCGACATATAATTTATGAATTTGTATTTGCTAACGATCTTTGCCATTTACTGAACACTCTTGAGAGTGTAACTCACTGTAATTGTTGGTCGTTAACGATATTAAAATGAATTTAATCGTTGACCGGAAATTGGTTTATTATACACTACATACCGCACTCATCGTCGAAATTCGGTAAAGGCGCATCATAATTTATGATGAAAATAAAAACGCAAACATTTGCACCGCCTGGACAAACAGGTTTTGAATTTGATTGGGTGTTCTCTGCGCGGTAAAACGATATTGCAGGGAATTAATTTTCGTTCCATTCAACCCCTATCAATTTTCGAGAGGCGAATCATTTTCTCGTGGACTAAGCACTGCATTAATACTACACTTGAATAACACGGGATCATATGTTGGTACTCGCGATTTCAATGTTGGAGGCCAGCTCTGTTTTGAGAGGGCGGAATACAGAACCGAAAGCAATCCGTTTTATTCTAATAAAGAGGCCGGCCGAAAAAAAATCGTTTTTCCGCTCTTATTAAATCCTTTAAATATTTGTTGGAGGATTTTGAGGCAATTCAGTCAACCAGTAAAACAGCGTCAAAGGAAGAAACTCGCAGAACTTAATTAAATCAAAGTGATAAAAGTACACGGAGAAAAAAAAATGGTTATAAGAACTGAGATTCGGCTCAAATGGAACACCGAGGTGTTCGGTTACAGTAACCAAAGTTTCCGGTTGTGAGTACCGAATTTTAGTTAGGAGTACCGAAGGTTTCGGTAGGTGTGACTAATACTATGACTCACATTTCGTACCTACTGAACCACTTCGGTACTCGACCCTTTAAATCCGGCACTATTACAAACCCTTCTCACAAATACTTTATCAATCTAAATAAATATTTTGATGTGCACAGTGATTTTTTTAAAAATACATTCAAAACTATGTTAATTTGGTGGTACAAATTTGTACTGTCAGGATACAAAGGGTTAATACAACTATCCAGAGGGCCGATCATTTACTTCATCGTTAAACCGATCGATAAGACTGTCTATGAGTGATGCTATTGGTCGAAAATTGTAAAACTTGGCTGTTGCTATGGTAACCATCGTTATAGTGTCCGTTTTTTAAAGAATACTCATGAATAGCCTTTATAAAACGAGACTCTTAAGGATGGTTACCATAGCAACAGCCAAGTTTTACAATTTTCGACCAATAGCATCACTCGTAGACAGTTTTATCGATCGGTTTAACGATGAAGTGAATGATCGGCCCACAGGTGAGAAAATTAAGCATATATCAGTTATGAGTCAGTTTCTTTATCGAGCAAATCCGTCCAGAAGAAACAGTTACATCGATTTCTGTGTCCAGATAGCCTCCAGTGGCGTCGCGTGCAATCTGGTAACACTGTACTCTACCCATTTAAACTCATGTAAAAGGTCGAATTTAGGAGGTGCACAGTGCACACGGCAAATTCGATATATTGAATGCTTTTAAATGCAGGAGGCACATTGTTTCCAGATGGCACGCGACGCCACTGGCTGCCTCCGAGAAGTTTTCAACATCACGCCCCACAAATCCTCCCTATCGCTAAAGCTCGTTGGCTCTCCATCTCCTTAAAATGGATCGACAAATTTCGGACGGAATTAAAAAAGATAAGACAAATAACATTTTTTTCGTAAACGATATGCCGTGGCGGTACTTGACACCGGTATGGCGTTAAACTTAAGTGTTTCACAGAACAAGGAAAAAACTATACATAGAAAGGCCGTTAATCACCGCCTCCAGAGCATTCTAAGGGTCGCCAACGGAAACAGGAGGCGGGATCGAATTGATATTCAATTACAGCCGGGCGTTTGTGAAATCGGATCCGGGGTAGCTGTTGACCGTTCGTTGGGGCGTTAGATGATTAATTATTTTGAGTTCCGCGAACTGTCACCACGTAAGGTTGCTACTGAGCTGTATGAGTACTTTCGCTGGAGAGAAGACTCTTTTTTTTATCATGCAAACTAGCTCTTGAAGTGGCTTTCGTTCCCGAGAAAGGTGTACACCTAACCCTTTTGATGACCATTTCGAGGCTCTCGAAGAATCGGTGCGCGGTGTTAAAGGAAACCCTTTTTGTCATCAAGCATGGCCAAGCTTTTGACTAATCCCTTTTTCTCTCAGCTCCCTTTCATTTACGCATTTCGAAAGCCTTTCAGAGAGGTTCACTTATGATTAAGGCATCGATAGCTTCATTCTCTCCCATTTACATTGAAGTAAATGATGCCAAGTTTTCGAACTTTTTTAGAATGATATCTAGTTAATTTTTTTAGTTTTTTCTTCTAGGCATTTTCTTTCGATACCCACTACGACTAAGTAAATCATGGTAATTGCAAAATAATTGGCTCTCATTATCCCTAATACTCTCATAAAGAATATTCTTCCACGAAGTTTCAATATTATTTAACCTGGCTCAGAGGTCCAAATGCACAAACTTTCTGTGGGGTCTGTCTATCCGTCTGTCTGTAGCCATAAAACGTAAAACCCAGCTTAACTTTTTAACTATCGATCCATATGCATCCAAATTTTGCAGAGATGGTGCTTTTATCATTCCCCAGAGGAGCTTATTTTGTTTCCTCGCAATTTTAATTTTTGGGTTAGTTATGGATGAAAATGGTTTCCATTAAAATCAATGGGATATTGGGTCAAAAAAAGAAAAAATTGAAATATTTCAAAAATGGATCTTTGGATTTGGATAAAAATATCAAATGGGGGTTTGGGGTTTTCCCCCAGATTAAAGTTGATGTGAGAAAATATTCGTATGGTATTTCTGACAGTTTATTTTTAGTACGAGTCTCTTTAGGTGCTGGAAAGTGAGCACTTCTGACAATCTTCAGCAACCAGCCGGATTTTGAATAGGTATGCGAGTCAGCCCTGATTGCAAATATGTAAAACCTCAAAAGCACGTGCACCATACTAAGAAAAGAGTAGGCACGGTTGCCAGTTTGTGCTCGTAAATTCCAATTCTTGTTTCCATTCACTCTTACGGGAATTTCCGTTCTAATCGCAGTATTCTGTGGCTCAAAGTCATGTCCGTCTGACAGGAACCCTTTCGATTTACTTGAAAATAGAGCATGTAATTAAATCTGCAGGTATCGTTCCCATAAAAGCAATTTAAGGATTAAAAGGTGTGCAAGAAATAGAAGAAGAACGAAAGGCAATTTGATTAGCCAAACGTACGGATTCAACCACGCAAAGAAATTAATTTACATCGCAATTTTACAAACGGCTTCGTAGAAAAGAGTGTGAGTCATTTCCGATCAGAGAAGCTGTTGATGAACAGAAGAATATAAATTGGTTCACTTGATGTATTTCTCAAAGACTGCTGCTTTGCAGGATGCATCGAATCCCCTCTCTCCCATCAAGGCAGGTATACTGGGAGGGGAAGAGTTTCTCACTATCCCCTTATCGAAAAATAGAATCGAAATATTTTAAAGCGTCGACAATTTCAAACCATCGGAGGATGTTTATAGTAATATTTTGAAATGGGGCTTACAAACTTTTGCTGTGAGCAAATGGATAGTCCATTCTGATGTAAAAACCAGCAAAAATCCATAACAAATTCTAATCTAAAACTCGCGAGAATTTAGTGGCTAGATAAATACTCGTACTCTGCGGTGTTCACTTTGCCTATCCCGGTACTTTAAGGCGCTCGATAAAACCTTTTTCTACAAATATGAAGCCTTTGAAGTTGCTTCTACTGTTGATCAGAGATTGGCCATAGCCATAATGGGGCTCTTGCAAGCTTTTGCTATAAGGAAATGAATAGTCCATTCTGATGTAAAAACCAGCAAAAATCACGAAAATCACACTGAGAAAGTTTCAAATTCAGTAATAAACCTACATAACTACATAAACGGCAAGATCGTAATGGCGGTTCGACGCAGGTATCATGAGAGATTCCTATGTAATATGCCACTTTCTCTTTGGAAACACAGAGGTATGTCTCAATTTTGATGGGAATCTCCCACGATACCTGCATCGAACCGCCATTTAGCTCGATTTTGAGGGTGAATTTCGTGATTTTTTTGGTGTACTCATCGTCGTTTTTACAGGTTTTAGTGCAAGAATCAACTCTTCAATCCCGTGCAGCAAAAGTTCGCAAGAGCTCCATTTAAGCTTTTAAGGACATGATCGATACTGGTTAGTATTTATGCCCCTAAAATAACGATGAATCGAATTCACGAGAAATACAAAATCACTTTTTTTTGCGGTCAACGGGTATAACAGGAGTAATTTGAAGATCCGAATCAATATCTAAACTCCGATACGTAATGAATAACTAATTTAGAATGGGGCTCTTACTATTTTTTGCAACAAGCTATTAACCCTTAACTGCAGATGAGCCCAGATCTGGAACAATTACTTTGAAGCCTTATCTAAAAGAAGGGGACTTGAGTTGTACTGTCGCTGCATGGTGGGTCACATGTGGAACAGATACTAAACGAGTAAAAATTGTCGATTTTGTCCTAGAGCGCGTAGCACAGGATATAGAACGTGCAGAGTGGTTGAAAATAGCTCACTGAAAATCTGATAGAGATTTTCCGATTTTCATTGTTATGTTTGGGAGTAACGCAGGGGTACCATATACAAAAAAAACAACTATTGAAACTTACTAACTTATTTTTTACTACTTCAATTTTTTTTTTTTTTAGCCTGAAAACTTTATTTTCATGGATACCTAAATGCGGGTAAAGTCATACTTGGAACAATTAATATTCAGGCTCTTTACCATTGAAATATAATGGAAATAATTTTTTCACTATTTTTCCCTGTCTCAAGGATCAAAATTGTACTGAAAAAAAAATTATTTTATTGAAAAAAAAAAAAATCATGCAGTAAAGGGTTAAATAGACAATTCTTGAGTAAAATCCAGCGAAAACGATGATAAGCGCATTCCAAAATTACGAAAGTCATTCAAAGGCTCACAAAATGACTTTGAAGTTTAAGACAAAATGGCGGAGCTACGCAAGTATAAAGGGAAATGCCTATCTAATTTGTGGCTTTCCTCAGGACCTATGTATAGAAATAATGATAGATAAGACAGAAATCCATCATGACAATAGAATAGCTCTACCACTTAGGGGGAAATTTGTAGCTTTGGAGATATCACAGGAGATTCAGTTTTAATTTGTCAATCTATCGATAAAAAAACAGGGAAAACATTTCAAATTAGATAGGACTCTCCTATGGACCTGCGTAGCTCCACCACTACGCCTTAAACTTTACCGTCATTCTGTGAGTCTGTGAGTGAAATTTGTAATTTTATCAACGTACTTACTCATCGTCATTTTCGCTGGATTTTACTCAAGATTTTTATTTTTTTAATTTTTTTTATTAATTAATTTGTGAGCGACAAATAAAATTATACTATACATACAATAAGAAGCAATACTTATTTTTTTTCTACCATTTACTTAATTTACTAATGGGTAACATATCTCATTCTTGTTACCAACTTTCGTCTGACAAAACTCAAAAATTAACTATTCAATCGCTCAGGGCAAAAGTTCGCAAGAGCCCCATTGACAGCTCAAAATACGCGATTTAGACCATTTGAATTTCAAATAATTCATTAAGTTTTAAATTTCATACATAAAATTGACTTAGATGAAGGTGTAAAGATTGATACATTGTCGGGAACAGTCCTACATCAACAGATGCCTTCTCTGTTGTTTTAAGGTAAGCTTTATCAACAGGATGTTTATAGCTTCGGCGATGTTTGTTCCATCAAAACATAAACTTAGACTTTTCAACGTGGGGGCATGGGCGGATCCAGCGATTTGGCAACCATGATTTCATCCCATTTGAACGTATGAAAAATAATCGATTCTTGAGGGGGCCATAGCCTTTTTACTAATCGATTGTTTCTCATGCATTTAAATGGGAATAATACACAGTTGCCAGATTGCTAGATCCGCCGATGCGTGGGGGCCATCAACATCACCGCGGTATTCTCAAATTAAGCTCTCCCGTCGCCCAACGAACATCGTTGAGCTAACGCCAGTATGAAGGGGAGGGCGGGGAGAACTTTAATTGAAAGCAAATCCGATCATGAAATGTATAGTCGAAGGGGGGAGGAAAAGTAGTAGATAGGAAAAAGGAGGCTTGCTTCGCTGATCCTGAAGAAAAGGAGCGGAAAAAAAGTGACGCGCTCAATGCTCATATAGTAGCAAGCGTGTATGCAAACAGCAAAACAAATGAGTCGAGCAGAATGGGGAAAGGAACAAGGAGAGGCAACTTTTGAATTGTTAAACGGGTTTTTGAAGCATCCGCGGATGCTCCCGAAAAAAGGAAAAGGAAAAAAAAGGAAGAGTGAGAAAAAAAAAAAAGAAATGATGAAAGAGAGACACGAAGTCATGAGAGTCGGGCACAAACACTCGATTCGAACGCGAGACAGGACTTAGGGATTGAGGTGAAATTTCCGCGATGAATTCTTTCATCCGAGAGAGAGAGGAGAGAGAGAGAGAGAGGGAGAGCGAGAGAGAGAGAGAGAGAGAGAGAGAGAGAGAGAGAGAGAGAGAGAGAGAGAGAGAGAGAGGCAGAAGCAACAGCATAAAAGAGAGAGGTACAGAGAGAAGAAACAGAGATAAAATGCAACCTTAGCGTGCGAGTGTTTCTTCCCATTCAAAATTGCCCCTTTGTTCGGTGGATGCATTCACATGGGATAAATTTTTCTGATGACTTCTCTTACTCAGAGAAATGGAGCCTCAGTTTACTTAACTCGCCTGAGCTCCTATTCATCCGCACTTCTTTTTCCTCCTGTCTTCATTCCGAGAAAACAAATTATTTGAGTGACTCTAAATTGACTTAGAGCTCATGGGAGGGAGGGAATACAAAGTGAAGAGTCCTTCTCAAGTTAAAGACTCTACATATAACCTTAAAATTCTCAGTTATAATTATGTATGTACGCAAGCGCGTACCGGGACAAAAATGCCACTTTCAACTTTCAAGCGCTGGGAGGTGATTTAAATAGACTGGGAGTTTTTTTTTTTTTTTTTTTTTTTTTTTTGAACTTAAACATATGGTCAGCGTGTACGCCGAAACATTTTAAGGATGGACAACTTCCTTTCTTAGTTCCCTTTCACAATATTATTCAGATAAAATGGAGCTCTTAGGTACAAACTTTTGCTGAAAGCAAATAGATAGTTAAATCTAAAATAAAAACCAGCGAAAATCAAACTAAAAAAGTCTAAAGTTTGACAATTTTTTTTTGTTGTTCACCCTGATTTTGCCCCCCCCCCCCCCCCCCGTCTGGCACACCACAGACCGTTGAAGTTGTCGATTAATTTTAATAACTTGTGAGTCTTTCAATAACTTAACAGCGATTGCACTGATTGAGAAAAGATAACAGATGAAGAGAATTTTCGTGGAATACAGCTATTCATTGAACTGAACCGTGTAATGTTTTCTCAACCAGTGGAATCATCGGTGAATTAAAAAATGCCGCAACTTATACGCAAAACGGCAGCTCTGAAGTTGAATAATTCAAATACATAAACAATTACAAAAACTTCGGTAAAAAAAAGTTCAACCAACAGCTGTAGTAACTGCAATATTTGTATTGAAAGCCTTTAGTTGGAAGAGCTGACAGTCGAAACTTTTACTGCAAGGATCGCTTAATAATAATGATTCATAGAGAAAGAGAAGTAAATAATTATTCGAGAAATAGATGGAAACAAAAAGGAGAACAGGGTGAAGAAAAGATTAACCCCCCCCCCCCCCCCCCAGCAAACACACACAAGAGCCGGGATTCTGCGAGCGCTTAATCACGCATAGAAGTTAACCCAGACTTAATTAATGCAGCCATTTTTAATGCAGCTTACGAAACTGAAAACAGTTTGACAAGACATGACTAACAACAACGAGAGTGCAAACGACCGACAAAACACCGAATGGTACGTACAAATCCAATAACTCATTTCTCATCGTCTTTGTCGCAGGGCTGCCGTTTTGCGTAGAATCAATGCTATTTTTAAATTCACCGATGATTCCACCGGTTGAGAAAAGATTACACAGTTCAGTTCAGTGCATGACTATGATAAACTGAAATACTCGCATCTGTAATCTTTTCTCAACCGGTGGAGTCGTCGATGACTTTAAAAAACTTGCGGATATTTTAATTAATCAACGGAGATTCCTCCGATTAAGGAAAGATTACAGATCAGAGTATTTTCGTCCATTACAGTCATACACTGGACTGAACTGTGTAATCTTTTCTCAACCGGTGGAAACATCGGTGTCGAGAAAAATAGCATTGATTCTACGCAAAACGGCAGCCCTGCTTTGTCGAGAGAGGTTAATGAAAATTACGAAACCATAGATGCCGGATGACGATCGCACATCTTTGGGCTGTTCAATATTTTATCGATACTCAAAAAATCTTTGAGTTCAAAATCGAACGTGTATTCAGGAAGGAAGTTAAAGAAACATGGTCCAGTTACCAGTGGCGTCGCGTGCAATTTGACAACAATGTATCCTATCCATTTGAACTCATTTAAAATATCGAATTCAGGGGGTGCACAATGCACAAGGATAATTCGATATATTTAATGAGTTTAATTGGAGCAGTTGCATTGTTGCCAGATGGCACGCGACGCCACTACCAGTTACACTGTCAACATATTCAAGTTGACAAAGCTTCAACAAGTACTTTCCTCAGCACAGAAAGTTCCAATGGGGCAGTTGCCAGGGTCTGAAATTTTGTGACTTACATAAAGAAAATGATAGTACTTGATGAGCTGAGAACAATGGTGCCTTTCATGGTTTTCCCCCCTAAGTTTTCCGGTTTTGGAGAAACACTCGTGTAAAGTGAGTCACTACGCGAAATCCCCATTTAAAACGATGTATTTTGGGCTAAAGTCTCATCTCCGGAACAATAGGATTTAATTAGAAACCAAAGGTACTATTTTTCTCAGCTCATCAAGTAATATCATTTTCTTTATAAAAAAACACACAATTTCAGACCCTTGCAACTGCCTCATTAGATGGGACTCCCCCATTGTGACCCGCTCATAGGCGGAGCTAGCAATTTGGCAACAGTGGATTCTATCCATTTGAATGTATAAGAAACAATCGATTCTTGATGGGTTTATGGCCCAATTTCTAGTCGATTGTTTTTCACACATTCAAATGGGAAGAATCCACAGTTGCCTAATTGCTGGCTACGCCCATGGACCCGCTCGTTCGACCACCATCTTGGAAACGCATTAATAGAATTGAAGTCATAAATGTCCATTGAGTCGTTAACGACTTACTTGTTATATTATGTTTGGACCAACTTGCAGTCAATTTAGACCAACATTACTCAAAAACCAATTTTTGGAGTTTTCAGCTCTAAAAAAACAGCACCAAAAAAATTGTGTTCCCCTTCTTTTCTTTCTTTCATTTTTTGTGTTTTTAACTCTCACAGTCGGATTGTGTTTTTTGAAGAAAAACACCTAAGAATGTCAAAAAATTCTGGGCATACATGGGTTTTAAGGGTGGATTTTGAGACTCTCTGATGCTTTCAATGCAATGGGTCTGTTGCAAACTTTTGCTAGAACGATTAAGAGTGTTTAATCTAATGTAAAATCCCCTGAAAAGTCCATTGGTGGCATCAGAAAGTCATAAAATGCAATAATAAACTCACAAGAGGCGTTTAATGAAATCCAAGATGGCGGTAAAATATTTAGCAACCTGTATGCATGCACCACGAACATCCAAGGATAGCCAACCTCACAATATCGATCACACCCAATCACAACGTAAATAAACACATAACCTCTGAAGCTGTGGGGTTGTCAACGTTGGCAATCCTTGGATGTTAAAGGTGCATGCATACTGAATGCTCGATATTTTACCGCCATCTTGGATTTCATTAAACGTTTCTTGTGAGTTTATTATTGCATTTTATAACTTTTTGATGCCACCAATGGACTTTTCAGGCGATTTTACATTAGATTAAATACTCTTAATCGTTGTAGCAAAAGTTTGCAACAGACCCATTTTAACGCAGTTTTAAACGGGGTTTGACCCTCCATTGCGCTGTAGCAAACGCTTGTATAACCGACCCATTCTCAGTGGGGCTTTCGCATCGAATCGATAAAATGCTGCGGTATTTTCTCCCTAAATCTTGCGACTATGACCGAGCCTTCGATAGATGTTTCAAACGAATTTCACGGTTCCCCTCTCAAAAGGGAAGGTTATTTAAATAGGAGAAGTTTAAGTCAAGAGCACGGCTCTGATCCTGTCAGCTAAGCTGTTAGCATGATGATTAGAAACCGACACCTCTTGGCTCTAGTCTAGCTCCGCTCTTGACATCATTTGGGTAACTGGAGTGCTTTGAAGTGAAAATGAGAGCCGAAGAATCGCCAGATGGTAAGAACACATTGAATTGATTGCCTTTGCTGAAATTGATGGGACGCAAACTTATCATCGCAAAAAAAAAGAACTTACATCGGACCCCTTTGCCTCGGCTGTGATGGACTGTAACAGGGAATGATCAATGACCACTGACCAGTCTATATGGTGTTTCAGAAATCCTGATCCTGCTCGAAGCATATTAAAAATGAGTGAAGTGAATTTAATTGAGATTAACACTGACTAGTGCCGTAGCCAGGGCAGAGGGGGGTCTAATTCTCTCTCTTCACTCTCTGAAACTAAAATTTTTACTAAAAGAAGGTAATTTCTTGCATTTTTCATGCAATTTTGACAAATTTGGACCTTCGACCCTCCGTTGACTAATTTCAGCCCTGAATTTTCCCCTCGAAATATTTCTAGCTACGCTACCGATACAGGGACACGATAAGCAAACATCTTTGCGTGCTATTTTATGGCACTTTTCATCTAATTAACGGTTACACGACAAAACGATTACACAATTCAGTTCAAGGATTTTACGAAATTCACGAAAATTCTCTTGAAAAGATGGCGGGTATTTTGATCATTTCACGGCGATTCCACCGATTAAAAAAATATTACAGATGCAAGGTTTCCCGAATGTAAAAACTTCCTGATTTTTCCCAGCTATTCCTTGACCTTTTCACGGAGTTTCTGAAGTTCTTTCAACTTTTCAATCGGCCTTCCATTCTTTCAATCGAGTTCGGTGAAAAATTATGATTTTAATTCCAGTATGAAATCTAGTATGTATTTTGGTACCAACAAAAGGGTTGATAAAAAAAAAAAAAGAACCCGAGAAAAACCAAACTAGAAGCACAGTTTTTGCAAAGCTTTGAACCCGCTTGGCCCCTTCAAACAATCGGCATGAAAACTCGCCGCATAACTCGAATTGTTTTTGTGAAGCGCAATTGTGAATGGGGGGGGGGGGGGGGGTTAAAGCTGAAAGTAAAATAAACGGGGAGATTTTCGATCGACCGACTGAATCCCGCCCCTTTACCCTGCATACGTCTTGTGTGTGCGTGCGCTCTCCTCTCCTGTGTTTGGATAAAATCTTACGATGAGGGGAGGCGGTAATTAACCGGTAGTCAAGTTCCGGTTAATTTGAGTACTAGATTACGAGAAGGACGAAAATTACTCGGTTCGTCCTCCCGTCCGCCGATCCTAACCCCCCTCCCCCTACAACCCTTACTCCCTTCACAACAGCCCTCCTTCACGCGTCAACTCGGTATTCAGATCCCTTCCACCGCAGCGTTGTCATATTTGACGGCTACTAAAAGATTACACTGTTAAGTTCAGAGTATGGCTGTAATGCATCCAAATACTCCGATCTGTAATCATTTCTTAACAGGTATAGAGTTCCCTTTACTGACGTTAAACAAGTTGGAGATATTTTGATAATTTAACCAGAGCTGCCGTTTAGCGTATAATCAATGCTATTTTTCAATTAAGTCACCGATGATTACAACGGTTGAGAAAAGATTACACAGTTTAGTTCAGTGTATGACTGTACTGCACGAAAATACTCTGATCTGTAATCTTTTCTCAATTGGTGGAAACTCTGTTAATTAACTAAAATATCCGCAAGTTTTTTAAAGTCATCGACGACTCCGCCGGATGAGAAAAGATTACAGACCAGAGTATTTTCGTGCATTCCATTCATACTCTGAACTGGACTGTGTAATCTTTTCTCAACTAGTAGAATCATCGGTGAATTGAAAAATGCGAGTAATTATACGCAAAACGGCAGCCCTGAATTTAACATTAACGGTGACTTCACCGGTTCTGAAAATATTACAACAAAGACGACTCGTACTATTTGCAGTGGCGTCGCGTGCAATTTGGTAACAATGTATTCTATCCATTTAAACTCATGTAAAGTATCGAATTCAGGGGGTGCACAATGCACAAGGAAAATTCGATATATTTAATGAGTTTAAATGGAGGAGTTGCATCGTTGCCAGAAGGCACGCGACGCCACTGACTATTTGGCAACCAAGTTTTTTACCATTTGAGACTATGAAAAAATATGGATTTCTGTGGGATTTCGTGAATCCCTTGAAGATTGGTTATTTTACGTAGGTTTGAAATTTTGAATGGAGAGAATAAGATGAGGCCACAATGCACGAGTCACCACTGTTATTACACGTGCTAGTATTTTCGTGGAGTTTCGTTCATAAAAAAATGAACTACACTGCGAGTAATCTTTCGGTCCATCGATGTAATCCTCATAGTGAATGGGGCAGTTGCAAGTGTCTAAAATGTTGTGTTTTTTATAAAGAAAATGAAAGTACTTGATGAGCTGAGAACAAAGATGCCTTTGGTTTCTAGTTAAGTCCCATTGTTCCGGAGATGAGATTTTGGCCCAAAATACATTGTTTTAAATGGGAATTCCGCGTATAGTGACGTCACTACACACCCGATTTTTTACAACTTTACAATGTTTTAAATGGGAATTCCGCGTATAGTGACGTCACTACACACCCGATTTTTTACAACTTTACAATGTTTTAAATGGGAATTCCGCGTATAGTGACGTCACTACACACCCGATTTTTTACAACTTTACAAGTGTGTATCTCCAAAACCGGGACACCTATAGGAAAAAAACCAAAGGCACCATTGTTCTCAGCTCATCGAGTACTATCATTTTCTTCATAAAAAACACAACATTTCAGACCCTTGCAACTACCCCATTAAGAAATTCCAATAAAACATAATACAAAACGGCAACTCTGGAAAATGACAAAGTCTCTGCGAATTGACAACAGCACAAACCTGGTGACGATAATTTGAGCATCTCATTTACGTAATCATGCCTGATTTTGAAAGACGTTTTCTACAACTAGCACACCCTATAACCTATAAATTAAATTACATGAGGCTTTTTGAGATAGATATAAGCTGCAACGGGACTTTCTCACTGTCTGTCCCCCGCTCATTCGACCGACAACTCGTAATTTCGGTGAACGCATTCATTAAGTTAGTAAGTGGGTTTTTGAACTTGCTGATGCTTCCTACGACATTTTCAAATAATTTTACATCAAAAGCAACCGTTCATAAAACTGCTGCAAAAGTTTCCAACAGATCCATTCTAACCAATGGCATTTTTTGTCAGCATTTCCCCAAGCCTCAACGGTCAGGAACGGGAATCCATTAACGGATCAACTGGCCCTTAAAACAAGTCGCCATGCACAGGAATCGTGCGACAGACATGGGCGGAAATAGGAATTTGCAGTGGCGTAACTCGGCATGCATGCGCCCCCACGCAAAGAAAATAGTTACGCCCCCCCCCCCAATCACCTTCCCTCCCTACCCCTCTCTTCCCCACCCCACTCTTTTACCGGCCTATGACCCCGGGGTCTCATAGAACACATAATCCAACGAAAGAAAAGTTATGAATCAATTTATTTATTTTTTTGTCAATTTTAAATCAAAATTCGCCTACATGTTCTTTCAAAACTTTTTCGTGCCTTAATTGTTGCGAATTCGTCAATAAGTCTTCCAAAATCCATTTCTTTCTATCAATCCTCTCTCTATCATATTCGTCCCTGTTTTCCTACTTTTTGTTCTTCTCTCTTTCCTTCTTTCCTTCTTCTCTTCTTTTCCTTCCTTCTTTTCCTTTTCTTCCATCGCCCTGTATTTTCCTCCTCTCTTTTTGCGCCCACCAACGCATTGCGCCCCCCGCAATTGCGGGGGCTGAGGGGGCTATTGTTACGCCACTGATTTCTACTTTCTAAAATGAGGAAATAATGAGGAAATAAATTCCGAATTTGTCTTTCTCTTTCTCCCTCTTTCCATTTGACAAGTGTTGGAAAAGGATAGCAAAGGGGGCCATAACATGACTTTAATCCTGTCTCCATCATTTTTTAACCCACGAGTTCATATGGAAAAAGAGAGAGAAAGACAAACCCCTGTATCCGCTGATGCCGACAAGAGGCCTAAGGCCAAATAATGTTTGGCACTTACGAGCGGTCATCAGTAGATGACTGGTGTTCGCTAATGAGGGGTTTGAACTTGTAATAACCAATGAGCTATAAATTTAGAGTGGCAGCGGATTGGTCCACCTTGTGCCACACAGGGTAGAAGGAATCCCGGGAAAAAGCGGAATTTGGACGGCAGATTCCAAGGTTTGCGGTTAAGTTTTGTAGGTCGTTTCCAAGTCGTTTCCGGCGATGCCCGCGTTTATTTACGGAACGACCGGAAACTACCTACAAAATTTAACCTCAAAATTGATTTTTACGGCAAGACGGCGGCGCCCTAGGTGACAACAATGAACCAGCGGAACGTTCCTTGGTGTGCAACTCTAAAGTTATAGCTCATTGGTAATAACCCCTCGTAAGTACGCACCATACATCTATGAGGAGAATCGAGAGGTCCAAACATTATTTGGCCCCTGCCACTGGCGCAACCAGGATTTCTTCCATCTCTCTCATATCCAATTTGAATGTATAAGTAGGAAAAGGACAGAAAAAGGGGATTTTATCCCCTGGTCCATCCTTGTCTAACATACGTTTCTTAATGGAGAAAAGAGAGAGATGAAGAAACTCTCGCTGCGCTACTGGCCCCTGCTCTTTTGTTATCAATGAAATCGGACAACACCGATACGGCAGATTCTTCATGCACTTGCACGAACTAGCGGAAGAGAGCCCCCGCGTATAACACGTGCCTAGCGTGCCTCGGCGTTTTCTTCGTGCAATTTTAATCACTCACGTTTTCGCCCTTTATCCGTTTAAAAGGAGAGCCTCCTGAAAAGCAAATAAATTAAAAGCCAGGTGGGGGCAAAAGTCCCGCGAGGTTGGAAAACCGCTGATTTAAAGTGCTCCACTCAAAAGTTAAAACTTTCAAACTTTGGGCTTTTCCCGAGGGCGACTCCTCGCGGTGCTTTTTGAGTTACGCTCCTCTTGGAGCGGCGCCGCGGCGCACTCTGGATGGAAACGTAAAATTTTTCGGACAAATAAAATTCTGGTTTTTTTTTGTTTTAAAAACGTTTTGGTGTTGATATTTCCTTGCAAAAACCAAGTGTTTTTAAATCATTTTCAGTTTCAACAAGAATAATTTCACAATTTTTTAAGTTCACATAAGTGGCGTCACGTGCCATCTGGCAACAATGCAACTGCTCCATTTAAACTCATTAAATATATCGAATTTTCCTTGTGCACTGTGCACCCCCCTGAATTCGATCTTTTACATGAGTTTAAATGGATAGAATACATTGCTGCCAAATTGCACGCGACGCCACTATTCACATGCTATTTAATATTCATAATCTTGATTTTTATTCGCAATTTTATGTCCGAGAAATTCCATGGTTTATTCCACTGTGCGGCAGAGCGCGCGGGCGACGCGACGGGCGTCGAGTCGAAGGGACTCGATGAACGGACGAACAAGACCGGGACGCTCAGCTCCAGCTCAGGTGCACTCTCTCCGAGACAGAACACCCTTAATGCTTCGTCCCTGATTAAACATAAATTAGTTTAAACTAAGAGACATTATTTAAAAGAAGCTGTTGAGGACCGGACTAACCAGCCCGGTTAGGCTTGGCTTTTGATGCCTTGTATTAGTTTAGCTCGGCTCGGATGCCGACGCGACAAATTGAGACGTCTTGTTCAAAAATTAACGCCCATCGCTGGATTGGGGTGCGGCCGGCGCGCGGTTTGGTGAGGTTAAATCGAGACAACTTTTAGATTTTGTTAATTGACCTCGACGCGCGACAGTCCGAAAGAACGAGGTCTAACGAGGTAAAGATGATTGCGAGCTTCTTAGCTTCATGTGACATTATACTGATTACAGCTGCAGTCAGGGCTGCCGTTTGGCGTATAATCAATGCTATTTTTCAATCCACCGATGATTCCACCGGATGAGAAAAGATTACATAGTTCAGTTCAGTGCATGACTGTAGTAAACTGAAATACTCGCATCAGTAATCTTTTCTCAACCGGTGGAGTCGTCGATGACTTTAAAAAACTTGCGGATATTTTAATTAATCAACGAAGTCTCCACCGATTAAGGAAAGATTACAGATCAGAGTATTTCCGTTCATTACAGTCATACACTGAACTGAACTGTGTAATCTTTTCTCGACCGGTGGAATCATCGGTGAATAGAAAAATAGCATTGATTATACGCAAAACGGCAGCCCTGGCTGCAGTGCTCTTGTTTTACGGAACTTTTTAGGGAATGCCCATATTAAACGTTGATTCCACCTGCAATGGCAATGGGCCATTGGCGGATACAGGGGGGGGGGGGGGGGCGAAGGGGGGGCGATCGCCCCCCCCGTTCGGCCCAAAAATTGGGGAAAGAGGGGAGAGGAAGGGGAAAAACAATAGCGAAAACAAGAAAAGGGAGTCATTGAGGGGCGAAAATCCAAAATTCGCCCCCCCGTTCGCGAGGTCTGTATCCGCCACTGCAATGGGCAAATAGGTTACAGATTTAACGATTTCTGCAAAATATGGTCTTATTTTTCTATTGAGTAATGTGATATATTTGACAGTGCTGCCAGATTTAATGGACAACATGCAAATTCCCATTACGACTTAATGTAAAATGTGTATGTTTTTTGTGTGTCTAATATGGCAGCACTGGTTTTTGTCCACTAAAGGAATCATCGTTGGAGTTGGTCCACCGGTTGAACAAAAGATGACGCAGTTTGATTCAGTGCATGCCAGTGATGCACGAAAATACTCTGATCTGCAGTCTTTCCTGAACCGGTGGAGTCATGATTGATTTTGAAAAATGTGCCGATATTTTGGTCGTTTCACAAGGATTCCACTAATTGAGAAAATATCACAGATGCAAGTTATTTCGTACATTGTGGTCATACACTGAACTGAATTGTGCAGGAAGTAATATTTTGGTAAACCGGTGTAACTATATCGGTGAATTGAAACCAATTCATTGAATAGACAAAAACGCAGCTCCGTCAACTACAAAATCTTGTTGATAAAATGACGAAGTCATGTAAAGGAAAAAATGTTTAATACAAAAAAAAAAAAAAAAAAAAACCTGTTACCGCAACAAGATATATCTTTGTTAATTTCCTTGCCACAGTTCTGGTAACTGCAACAGGACTTCCTGTAACGATAAACAGAAGTCCTGTTTCCTGTTAGGAAGTAGTACATGGGGGTCTCGTGAGAGTGAGAGAGATAGTTAGGAACGCTCAATGAGCTTTTTTTTTTTTTTTTTTTTTTTTTTTTTTTTTTTTTTTTTTTATACCAAATGACGTCATCATTAAAACCGTCTATAAAAATCGAATGATCATTTGACTCGCTACTTATCGCCCGATTGTTATTGGACAGAACATTGAAGTAATTTGAGAAAGATTTATTTTATCGGCTCATTATTGGGTCGGGATAGTGAGCGTCGTGCGTGTTGCAGCATACGTGCTTTCAAGGCGCTTCCAATCTCTCCTCTCTCGTAAGTAAACTTGATCCCCCTCTCTCCCACTTCCGTTAATTTTTCCCCGTCTATCGGCGTCACTCCGGTCGATCGGTGGTCCGCGGGTCCGTTTCTCGCGTCCAAGCGATGGAGGATTAACATCGGCAAGAAAAGCAATCGAGAGAGGGAGAGCGCGCGACCATCGCTACACTAGCGTCAAGCGGGTTGCATTGTACGTGCTACCACGGCTCTCCCCTCCAACCACTCTCATTTGGAAATTTGGGCTACCATCCAAAAGCGCCAATTGCCTAAAAAGATACGTCAAAAGCGCCAAAAACATACACCAAAAGCGCCAAGGAATTTTTGAAAACGTAGTCCAAAACCGCCAATTTGTCCCGAAATCAATTGTCCAAAAGCGCTAAAAGAGTAAAATAATGACCCCAAAAGCGCCAAGAAAATATTTTAAGAGAGAGAGAGAGAGAGAGAGAGAGAGAGAGAGAGAGATAATTAATGAACTCACCAGTGATTTGTCGCTAGGCGACGGCAATGCAATAAAAATCGATGAAAGAGGTGATTGGTTGACAAAAAGTTCTCAAACTTTGCTTCATACATGCAGCAGTAAAGTGTGAGAACTTTTAACCCCCCTGCCCTGTGCAATAGTAAAAATTTGCGTCGGTACGATGAATCTCACATGAAGATCATACATTTATCCACACTTAGAGGGTGTAAATGGCCCCACACTATAGGCTGGGCCGAAACAAGCGAATTTCGGATTTCGAAAACGCAATAGCAAAAAAAGTTGCTGTAAGTGGTCCTAAAGACGTGTGTAAAATTGCAGCCCTGAAAAATAATTTTTACTATCGCCGCAACGCCTTTGAAATTTCGTCAATTTTGCGAAAAAAGCCAAAATTTCACAATTTTTGACAGTTTGGCAACCGTGTTTTGAGGTCGATATTCACCGATATTTTGCCTCACACCAGCTTTAATACACTTGTCATCAACTTACTTTTGCACTATTATTATACATTGCACAAGTTACTATTAAATGTTAACTTAAAATGTAAAGGGAAAATAAGTAACAAAAAATGCATCGTAGGTGTGCGATCTCGATCATGCGTATTTGTTTGCTTATCCTGAACTTCTCATTTTAGTGTGAGAGGTATCTCACTCTCTCTATCTCTTCCTCTCCCCTCCTTTTCTCTGTAGCTCTAATCGTCTACTCGAAAAGCGCTAATACGGTACATCCAAACGCGCCAATTCTGGCGGTTTTGGAGTCTCCATAAGCGCCAAGAAAAAATTGGCGGTTTTGGATTTGACCCTTTTGAGAATTGGCGCTTTTGGACTTTTACCGAAATTTGAACCTCTACACCCCCACCTCTTCATTTCCGCCGCAGTTTTGAGCGCACTCAATTTACGCCACTCTGAGGTATATCGACCATAGTCGTGATTGAGATTGGAGGCGACAGATTATTATCAGTCAAGATACCAATTCAAAGACAGCAACTGTCACCTCTCGAAAGTCGAGCGGGTTGCATCATACGTGCTCTTACGGCACTCTCCGCATCCCTCCCGAGCCACTAATCGGGGAGCGAACGGACGAAGGAGTAACGAGAACAATGATAAAAGCAATATTAGCGCCAAGTGCGTCCGGCGCTCTTTGTCGCACGGACGAAGCGAGAGAGAATGGGAGGGGGGGAGAGAGAGTCGGAGAGAAACAGAGAGAGCGCCGATTTTAAGAGAAAATAACAATGATTGAACTTCGACGGACGCTTATACTGTATAGGATGGGATCTGGGTGCTGGTGCTAGACGGGTTGGTAAAAGAAAGCTCTGACCCCTTCTCTCTTTCCCCACCCCCTCAATCAGTCTCTCTCTCTCTTCTCTCTCTCTCTTCTCTCTCTCTCTCTCTCTCTCTCTCTCTCTCTCTCTCTCTCTCTCTCTCTCTCTCTCTCTCTCTCTCTCTCTCTCTCTCTCTCTCTCTCCTCTCTCTCTCGCTCTCTCCCCTGCTTTTTCTCCCTTTATCCCCCTACGTGTCGATTTAAGCTCGTCCCAGTCAATAAGTCGCACCGTTAAAAGTATCGAGAAAACTGCCCGATGACTTTTCCTTGCTTCGCTCCTTTGCACTTTTGTTAAAGTGTAGTGCAAAGTTGCTGTGTTGCCAAGTCGAATCGCAGCTTTGCTCTCCAGGTGCAAAAATATTCTTTGAATCTTACAGGCCTGACTATCAAATTATTAGAATAAAATGTTTTTTGGTTTAACTCTTTATGCACCAAGCTAACCAAGCCGGAACATACTCGTTCTTTGTAACCTATTTCACATGATAAAAACCAAACATTTTAAAAATGAAAAACTGTTGATTAATCACCATTCCAACAGAATAAAGCTTCTGCAGTGCCGTTATTTCAGGTCTTCGGAGGGGGGGGTTCGGGGGAGGGGAAATCTGATGACTATTTTTGGGCTTCTCATGCATTTGGTCCCTGAAACTCTGACCTTTCGTGGTCCTTGATAACCTTAGTGTCCAATTTACTTAGAATCGGGAAAAATCTTGAGAAAACTGTCACAGTTACATTGAATTTTTCTCTTGAATTTTTGGTGCGAGCCAAAATTTCGGGATTGGCCAAACCAACAGACGCCCCCCACCCTCCCCACAAATGAGACTTCTGAATGCTTGCTGAGCTTGCTCAATCAACGATTGACTGAAACAAGGATTGCGTCTAATTTAAGACAATGTCTATATGGTTTTTATGACCTAAATCAGACTGGTGCTGCATACTCCGCCGCCGAAAAGCTGAGCGTTTGTCCTTAGGTTCACAGGAGATGCGGTTGGGCCCAACATAGTTTTAGCTTACGCATTATGTAATTTCTAGCGCAGATCGTTTTCTTCGTATGAGAGAACCGGACGAGAAAGCACACCTATTGACACTCTTTCAAACGAGCAACATAAATAATTCCAATACAATCTGTTCTTAGCACCTCCACTTGTTTGGGATGATAAGTATCAGAGGAGCAGTTTTTGACACATTTTGTCGCCGAAGGTTTATTTCTTTTGTCCTCTTCGAAATGGAAAATACACAAATAAATTAGCACAAACACGCACATAAATAAGATAAAAATATACAGGGACTATCCAGTATCCAAGGGATGGAAAGACACGTGAAGAATTATACGGGCGCATTCTCACACGCGCGCCGAAGAAAGGAAGCACCGCGACCCCTCTGCAATTTGTCAAACAAAGAAGGGACATAATTTTCCTCCGAAATTGTGAACGCGTCGGATGAATGATCACACTTTTTCTTCTTCTTGAGGAGGGCCGCCGCGCGTGCCAAGAGGTTTCGGTACAAAAAAAATAAACTAATCGCGCTGACACTTATACTCACAATCACTCCACCACACACACACACACACACACACACACACACCCACTTTCACACACTCTCTCTCTCCATCTCTCTCTCTCTCTCTCTCACTCTCTCTTTCACTCTCTATCCCCTCTCTCTCTCTCTCTCTCTCTCTCTCTCCACACACACACACACACACACACACACACACACACACTCACACACACACACACACACACGCACAAACACATAAACGCAAAAGAGCACACAAAAAACACAGAAAGAAAACACAATGACACGCTCCCGCAGTCCCGCATGACACATTTCCTGAGAGAGCCTTCTCTCCTTTCTCTCTGGCCATTTGAACACATGTGTAAGAAAAGGATAGCGGATGGGACCTTCTTGTGACTTTAGCCACTATCTCCGTCCTTTTCTAACGCACGCGTTCAAATGGGCGGAGAGAGAGAGAGAGAGAGAGAGAGAGAGAGAGAGAGAGAGAGAGAGAGAGAGAGAGAGAGAAGACAAGTCCCTGTATGGGCCCATGTCTTATCCATGCAGAGTAGGACTAATGTGATTGCACCACATTCTCATTCAAAAAACACGCATGAATCATCTGATTTTTTATTAATCTAATTTCTTTTTTTTTCTGTTTAAACAAATCTCATTCTCGCTTTTCACGCTGTTAAATTTTTTAATTTTTTTTGGGCTTTTTTTTCCCCAACCGGGCTTTTTGGGGGTTTCTCTTCCATTACGCACCCTGGTTGCCCTTAAAGAACCCTTTGATTCCTAAAATTTCCCAAAAAAACCTCGCCAATTTTTTCAAATATGGTCTCATTTAGGGAGGCTTGTTCACTTACAATCAATTCAAACCTTTTATGGCTCAGCACATATTTTGTGGAGATATCGGGTGGGAATCATCCCCATTTACTCTCTCCCATAATTTGAGCATACGTGTTAGAAAATGGCGGAGGTTAGGGTCACATGAGAGGGTCACAGAGATCACAAGTGTTTAAACGACCGGGGAGAGAGAAATACTAGTTATTATATCCGCCCATACTGCAAACTGACAACATTGCTCATAAATCAAGCCTGATAACAGAGTTAGGTACGAGACATCTACTTTTGTTATCGGTTCGTATAGCTTTGATCTAATTCGTCCAATTCGACAGCTGCAATGCGCCGAGATCGAGAAGTTCCTTGCGCGCGACTGGCTTTGTGTGTACGTTCCAGAGGACAGTTTTTTTCTGTCTCTCTTTGTATGAATTCAAAGGCTTGCTTGGTGAGTTGCTTGTTACAAAGTCACCAATACCTGGTATCAAAAGTACCAGCCCTGCGGGCTTGTATCATGGGCGGATACAGACATTTCTCTCTCTCTCTCTCTCTCTCTCTCTCTCTCTCTCTCTCTCTCTCTCTCTCTCTCTCTCTCTCTCTCTCTCTCTCTCTCTCTCTCTCTCTCTCTCTCTCTCTCTCTCTCTCTCTCTCTCTCTCTCTCTCTCTCTCTCTCTCTCTCTCTCTCTCTCTCTCTCTCTCTCTCTCTCTCTCTCACCATTTAAAAACATGTATTAGAAAAAGACCGCAGAGGAGTGCCATCACGTGACTTTAACCCGTATATCCGTTCTTTTCTAACACACGTGTTTAATGGGAGGAGAAAGATAAAGAAAAATTCCTAAAACCGAGTATTGCTTGCATACCTTGATGTTTATCCGAACTTTCAGAAGCTTCATGAGAGGAGAAACGTATGTCATTCATGTTCTTCCTGTATGGTTTTTTGATCCCTAAAGTAGTGAAGCTGCAACAATCGTGTGTTCCATGTTGTGACTAACGATATAAATAAAAAAAAAATATAAGAGTCTCCCTGAAAAAGAATCTTTTATCTCAGCGCACAAAGAAAATATGATAGTTTAAATTTCCTCGCATTCAATACAGCTGACTTTGGCTAGAGGCTTTCTGGTTCCTTGGAAACTTAAATGCGCTGGTTTTGACATCTGACCGACTATTGATATGAAGAGATACTGAAAAAATAGGAGGGCGTCTTATTTTTATCGACTAAACCTTTGAAGTCAGCTGCATAAGCATTCAAAAACTTATACCTTTACAAGCATTTTGTAGAAAGATGACGATTGTATAATAGACGAGGGTATAAAGGAACATTTAAACACGCCATTGGCGGATTCAGATATGTATCCTTCTTTCTCTTCCCCCATTTGAATGCATGTGTTAGAAAAGGATAGATCACGGACAGTCACGTGATTTTTGCCCCCTCTTCTATCCTTTTCTAACACAAGCACGGATCTCTCGTCAAGCCCTTAAGCTGTGATGGAAAGTAGAATAAGTAGAGAAAGAAACACGATGATAAAAGCAAGACGTTTCATCGATTGGTCGCATTTAAATTCTTTGAAGTTTCAGAGGTTGTCTTTGAAATGACTGGTCTTTGTTTCAAATAGATACGCGTGATGGTTTTTGAAAGATTGACAGACAATTTGATCAAATTCAAACCTACAAATACGTGCATCGTCCAAATGTGCGATGTGTTTGAAACGAAGATCAAAGATTTTTTTTGAAAAAAAAAAAAAAAATCCGACGGCAAAAATATGTTTAAGACATCATGCTGATTTAAGCATTTTTTTTTTTTTTTTTTTTTTTTTTTTTTTTTTTACAAAAGCTTCTTTTGGGTCAGTAATTTTCTTCATCGAAGCTCTGATGGATGTAAGTTAGCGAATTGTTTGCTCAGCACAAACCGAGGTATATCCTCCGTTTGAAAATGCTATTTCATGAAGTATTTCTTTGTTCAAGTTTTGGACCGATTTGTATGCATTTACTACAGGTACGGAACAGTGCAGTGCTGTCGTATTTGGCGGGGGGGGGATCTACGATTCAACCGGTAGAGAAAAGATTACACAGTTTTAGTTCAGTTCATGACCAATGCACAAAAACACTAGCATCTGTAATCTTTTCTCGATCGATGCAATCGCTGTTGAATTAAATTAAAATAAATGTAAGTTTATTTCGAAGTCACCGACGACTCCACCGATTAAGAAAAGATTACAAATGCGAGCACTTCCATTACTTACAATCATTCACTAAACTGAACCGTGTAAGCTTTTCTCAACCGGTGGAATCATCGGTGAATTGAAAAAATTCCATTAATTAAACGCAAAACGGCAGCTCTGCGTTGAGTGCATCAACAACATTCTCCATTAGTATTCTCAACGGAAGAAGTGTTGTTTTTGCACCAATCGCCTCATTTAAATAGTGAGATTTGTCGAAGAAGACGCGACGAACAAAGCGTAAGAGCGCAATAATGGAGGAGGAACGGAACTGCGTTGCTCCGGCGAGACAAACATCCATTACATGATTTAATTTGTCAACGGGCAGATTACGGAAGGAATTTACGCGGGTGTAGTGGGTAGGAGGCTAGAGAAAGGGGCGGGGGGACTGGTTGGGGGGGGGGGGGGTTGAATGGTGGGTAACGAAGGAGGTGGCGTCGGAAAGGGAAGTAAAAGTCAGAGATTCAATTGCGGAGTGAATGGATGGGGAGGCGTTAAAGGTGGGTGCGGGGAAAGAAAGGGGGAGGAAAGGGGGAGGAAAGGGGTGAAGGAAAGGGGGAGGAAAGGGGGAGGAAAGGGGGAGGCGCAAAACCAATACCTCAAACACGCACCCATAAAGTTTAGCGCAAAAGAACACGTTTTCGCATAGAAATACAACAGTGCCAAGTCGACGGGGATGGTGGGTAGTGATTTTTAATGGGTCCGTTGTTGCGGCCTTTTGCTATAGCAATATGACACATTGATTCTATCAGATGCTGCAGCTTTGCGTAGATTTAATGACATTTTTAAATTCACCGATGATTCCACCGGTTAAGAAAATATTACATAGTTCAATTCAGTGTATGACTGTAATGCGAGAAAATACTCTAATCTGTAATCTTTTCTCAATCGGTGGAAACGCCGTCAATTAATTAAAATATAACGGTTGAGAAAAGATAAAAGACGCTCGTATTTTCGTGCATTACAGTCATACACTGATCCAAACTCAGTAATCTTTTCACAACCGGTAATCGGCAGCTCTGGATTCTATAGTCAAAGTAGGTCAAAATAACTATGCGCACATAAAAAAACTTTTTAAACTTCCATTTCAAACTAACCGCGCTATACTGTACTATACACTATTATCACCGATATACAACTACATAGACGGAATCATCGCGTTTATGATGTAAACATCAACAGAACTATATACAGCGTATATTTTTACATAATTTTTCGTTTAACTAAATGTACAAATTTTTGAAATTCCCGCAAAGTTTGGCAGCACTGGGCTGGCTCTATGATCAATGCAGTCTTGCCTAGTCTCGATAAGAGAATTTTTTTACGTGCATTATTCGATCTGAATGTTGTATTTTACAAATTTGCATCATGTATGGCACCTTTTACGATGCGTATCAAGTGTGCTAAAAAGTCTCGAGTTCTTCGAGCTTTCAATTACGACTTGCATCGTACGCTTCAAAAATGTCGAGGCGTTTTTATGCGTTTGGGAAAAAAAAACAAAAAAAAGATTAAGGAGGCTTTTTTCCATCCTGCCGTTCTTATTCTCATTTTTTTTTTCATCCTGGAAGCCGAAACTGGAAAAGAAAGAGATTGGGGGACGCGGAATGAGATGGGAGTGAACAAAATTACCCAGTTATGTCCAAACGAGCAACTAGTAGGTGGTTCGATATAAGCGTGCAAAAAGGGAAAGAGGGACCCATTTAACAGCTTTAACAAGCTGTTCGACATTGAAATGTGAAGATAGCTCACGTTGAGGAGGGTCCAGGCCACGCGACGCGCGACGGTTCACCCGATTTTATCCTCTGTTGTCAGGTTGGCTGAAACCTATTTGGGTTGCGGTTACTTTGGTTGTACTCATTACTATAATAGTCTTTCGATTTTAGAAACAGAGAAAAAGTATATCTTGCTTTCCAAACACACTGAGAAAAATTGTCCTGTTACTTCAACCGGATGTCTGTTTAGTACTTACTTCACCGGGATGCCTGTTGTTCAACAGGAATGGGTCTGTTGCAAACTTTTGCTACAACGATTAAGAGTGTTTAATCTAATGTAAAATCGCCTGAAAAGTCTATTGGTGGCATCAGAAAGTCATAAAATGGCACAATTAACTCACAAGAGGCCTTTAATGAAATCCAAGATGGCGGATAAATGTCGAACAATTTGTATGCATGCACCACGAACATCCAAGGAAGCCAACCTCACAATATATGTGATAGAAACGGACATCAGAAGGGGCCATCACGTGACTTTGGCCCCCCTCTCCTGTCCTTTTCTAACGCACGTTTTCAAATGGGAGGAGAGAGAGAGAAAGACAATTCCCTGTATCCGCCCATGATCGGGCGGGGACAAAATGAAAACTCGATAATAAAAGCCCAAAGCTAAATTGAGAACATCGTGGCCGGTTCTGTCTTGAGGCGAGCTGGCTCTTTTAAGACTAGGAAAGATCAAGAATTGTGGCCTAATTTTTGATCAAAGATCAATCACGGATGCGGCGCGGGAAATGGGAGGGGGGTAGAGGGCGAGCAATATTGCGCGGTTCATCCGCCTTGCCTCGAAAATGCAGCGAGGATCAAAAGAGCGGTTATTTTAATTTCAGAGATGAATCTATGGCGAAAGAGTGGAAGAGCGAAGTGACGCAGCAGAGAAGCAAAGAAAGGGATGATCACGGGGCTGCGCTGCCGGATTTATACCCGATGTCCCAGAGGCCACCCGGATAAGGCTTTTTTTTCTCGCAAACGACTGATCCAAATGATTTTCAAATTACATATAGGGGAGACCGGCGCTATTTCGGACAAAAAAACGTATTTCAGTTCAGTGATTTTTTTCAGCACTTTAAAAACAAATTGAAATCAGAAATTTTTCTCCGTGTATTTCCATGCATCACAACCATACATTGCAACGATGTGTGTGTGTAATCTTTAGTTCAACCGATGGAACCATTGGTAAATTGAAATGTGTCATTAAAATATAAACAAAACAGTAGCTCTGCGGGAATCGATATGTCGACACGAATCCGTCCCCGTTCCGTTCCACTTGGCAACGGTGTTTGGAACACAAAATTATTTCCGGAGATGACGAGCGCCCGCGCCGGTGAGTACCGTATTGAGAAAATAGAACCGCGCCGTGGAAATCCCTTTAATCACAAACCTGTTCCACTGGCAGACAAAGGATGAACGAGAGGTCAAAGGAAGATCGGGATATACGGACTGTAGCAAAAATTGAAGACGATAAAGGGTAAATTTGCTTCCAATATTCTCCCAAACTCTGATGATACGCGTTCCTGGAATTCAAATTACACCCTGAATGATTTTTAATTGAACTGCCTGTAATACAGCTACGCGGATATTCTATGAGCGAGCGGGAAAAGTAAATAACAGAGAGAGGTAATGAAAGATGAAAGAGAGTAGGGCAGCAGGTAAGTGATAAATTATCTATTCATATTTAGAGAGCAAAAGTATTATCAATCAGGCAATGGCTACTGTACGTTCGATGCATGTATTTTAAATTTCAAAGTTATGAATGAAAGTAACGCTACATAGGTATAGAGGCTTTGTACTGCAGCTGAAATGAAAAGTAGGTAATTTAATATATTGCTGAAGGGGGGGGGGGACCTTATGAAAAAACAAGAATTTTGTTCTTCTAAATCCAAAGTTTTCAAAATTTTAGCTAAGACCGGGCGACGTAAAGTGACCAGTGGCGTAGTGTGCAATTTGGCAACGTTGTACTGTGTTCATTTGAACCCTTATGAAAGGTCGAATGCGAAGGTGTTCACCGAGCACCCAGCAGTTCGATCTTCTGCATGGGTTTAAATGGACAAACTGCAACGTTGCCAAACTGCGCGCTACGCCCCTGAAAGTGACCAATCCGTAGAATCCAAATACGTCCGCAAACTGCAAAGTCCATTGACTTTCAAACTTTGCACGATTCATGAAAAAAAGAGTGTGAGCGACAGAGACCGCTTAAATATTTGGTGCGCTCCCAAAATTAAAAAAACAAAAAACTGGCTGATCCATCAAAATTAAGGTTGGTTTTACGACTTTGGAGAAAGGCAGATAGCAATATCCTTTACAAGAACACTCTGACGTATAGTAACAGTTCCGTTTTAATGTTCAATTTGGGCAGTGGCGTAGCGTGCAATTAGGCAACGTTGCAGTTCGTCCATTTAAACCCACAAAAATGATCGAAGTATCGGGTGTTCGGTAAACACCTTCGCATTCGACCTTTTACATTGGTTTAAATGGACACATTGCAACGTTGCCAAATTGCACGCTACGCCACTGAATTTGGGGTTTCAGTTTCACTGTCAACGCTCAACGCCTATCGAAATATTTACGACTGAAGTCCTCTTGACTTCCGATTGTTTCGAGATTCAATATGCATTCATTTTTTATTCGTACTTGGGGGCTGACCAGTGACCCGAAGCAAAGTTTATGGAGGTGAAAGTATGCATTTTTTACTATAAAACTGGAGGTTAAAAAAAGTGAGGCAAACAAACCGCCTCGTGCTGGCAATGTAGTTTTTCAGTTCATACCAATAAGCGGTGCAGTATTGATGAATATACTAATTCGACAGCAAAGATACTCACCATCTTCGGAAACTAGAAGTGCGGGGACGAAAAGAGATCGATCACTCACCTAAAACAGACGAAGAAAATAATCAGGTTACGATACAAAGACTGGAAGATTCGATTTGGAAACTCATCTGGAGACAATCAGCATTGCAGTTCTGCCGTTTTGCGTATCATCGATGACATTTTTCAATTCACCAATGATTCCACCAGTTGAGAAAATATAACACAGTTTAGTTCAGTCTATAGGGGTGTCTCCACCTGCAAATTTAAAAGTGCGAATAAACTGATTGAGCCAATGAGCTGCTTGAAGTCGATATGTCGAGTCCGATGTATCGACAACAAAGAAGCTCATTGGCTCAATCAGTTTATTCGCGCTTTTAAATTCGCAGGTGGAGACACCACTTATGACTGCAATGCATGAAAATACTCGCATCTGCAGGTAATCTTTTCTCAACCGGTGGAGTCGTCGATGGCTTTAAAAAAGCTTGCGGATATTGTAATATTTATATGGCGATGGGGCAGTTGCAAGGGTCTGAAATGTTGTGTTTTTTATAAAGAAAATGAAAGTACTTGATGAGCTGAGAACAAAGATGCCTTTGGTTTCTAATTAAGTTCCATTGTTCCGGAGATGAGATTTTGGCCTAAAATACATTGTTTTAAATGGGAATTCCGCGTAGTGACGTCACTACACGCACGATTTCTCACAACTTTACACCTGTGTATTTCCAAAACCGGGACACATAGAAAACAATCAAAGGCACCATTGTGTTCAGCTCGTCAAGCACCATCATTTTCTTTATAAAAAACACAAAAGTTCATACCCTTGCAACTGCCCCATTGCACCGATTGAGTGAACGCCTTAGCGGGCCGATAGCTTACTTCATCGTTAAACCGATCGTTAAGACTGCATATGAGTGATTCTTTTGGTCAAAAATTGTAATACTTGGCCGTTGCTATGGTAACCATCGTTAAGAGTCTCGTTGCTTAAAGGCTATTCATGAGTAGCCGTTATCTGTAAGTATAGCGGAGACTATAACGATGGTTACCATAGCAACGGCCAAGTTTTACAATTTTCGACCAATAGAATCACTCATATACAGTCTTAACGATCGGTTTAACGATGAAGTAAATGATCGGCCCACAGAGTATTTTCGTGCAGTACAGTCACACACTGAACTGCAGTCTGTAATATTTTCTCAACCGGAGGAATCATCAAAGAATAGAAAAATGCCATTAATGGGTCTGTTGCATGCTTTTGCTACAACAATATAGAACCTTGATTCTTACTTAAAAGTTTACGAAAATAACGATACGCACATTAAAAACGTTCAAAATCCACTCATTAACTCAGGAAATCACTTCAATTTCAAACAGCCCGCGCTACACTAGACACTATTTGCACCGGTATACTACTACATAGACGGAACCACCGTGCATAAGTGAACAACATCGTAACTACAAAATGATGGAATTCCCTTCTAAATACATAAACTATTGGCTGCATTTGCTGTCTGGTCTTTTCGGTTTATCAAAGATTAAAAAATAATATAAGAAATGTACGCATCTAAACGAAACATTCCAATGTTTGTAAGTTCTGTTCATGTTTACAAAAACGAGGTGGTTCCATCAATGTAGTTATAAGTCGGTGATATGGTGTCTAGTGTAGCGCGGGTTGTTTGAAATGGAAGGTATTTTCTGAGTTAATGAGTGGATTTTGAACGTTTTTATTGTGCGCATCGTCATTTTCGCCGAATTTTACGTTAGGAACAATGAGTTATATTGATGTAGCAAAAGTATGCAACAGACCCATTATACGCAAAACGGCCGGTAGCCCTGCAGCATTAGGATAGTGTGAAATCGATGAGTTGGTTTAAATTTAACTTATGCAATACACGAAACCAACAACCCTTACTCACTGTGAACCACAACTCAATTGGGCGTCATGTCCGTTCAAAGAGTTGCCACACAAATATCTTGATTTTTTTTAAGAAAAATTATTTTCAAAATTAGACGGAAAGGTTGAAACGAGATAAATATTTTAAATTCAAGGCTGAAAATACCGCATTGTTATTAAGACCGAAAATACATGATTTTCCTCAATTTCTTTTGAGTGTTTAAAACTTGAAATTCGGCAAAACTGTCTATTAAATACGGATGGGTATTACCGAAGTAGAAGTCGCGGTCAACACCGGAAAGTCTATGATAGACAAACTTCACCAATAGACGCTGAGGAAGAATAAACTTTGGAGGTAAGCCACTATAAAAAAAAAAAAAGTTTTCAGTCCATAAAACTTTGAAAAGTTCTGATTCGAAGCTCGAAGCACATGCAGCAAAAAGCTCTGTATACGTATACACTATATCTACCTGCTTTCAAACCCCAAAGTCGCCGCGCGAACCTTGTGAAACTAATTAAGTGCTCATTTGAAACTTTGTTCCATCGCTTGCCAGCTTTTTTCCCCCCTTACCTCTTAGGAAAACTTTACGGACCATACAATAAGAGATGAAAAGTTAGACTATACGCGTGCACACTTGAGCTCGTAAAATGATTTTTCTTTGTTATCTTAATGATTTAAGTATTGAGGAACTTTTAGATTAACTTGTAACAATCCGGTAATTAGTCTATTAATTGATTTGTTTGAAACAAACGATGGAAGAACATATACCTTCTAGCAAACCACGCAATTAATAAGGTAGTCAATGAGGTTTTGTTTCTTGTAGCGAGCAAAATCTGCAAAGAACCAAAACTGGAAGGGAAAGTTTTCGCTTTATTGCTTACAAATGTTTTTAAATACAGGGTGTATCTGGAACATACGTCGTCCTATGTAACCACACGTATTCTAGAGGTCAAAATAAGACTTTTCTCTCCATTAACATGTGTCCGAAAATGCCCCCCTTTTGAGCTTTTGCTTTTGAGACCTCCAAAGTTTTAAAAAAATTCTGTTTTTTTTGCAATAGCGAACCAAATGTCCTGAAAATTGGTGTCTCCACGTGCAATTTTACGTGCAAAATCCATGAATGACCTCGAGAAATTCAGAAATTTAGTCTGACTGTACTTTTCAGGCAATCTTGTACCTTTAACGGCACAAATTTTATGTTACGGATTAAAAATTTGAAGAATCATTACCGAAATCAGATGCGAAAAGCCCTTAGAAAGATGTTTGGTCCACTGTGTTTCTTTCAATAGAACGCGTTTCAAGCGAGATAATCGCTGTGCAGTGTGGAAAACTCAGCGCTTTTACCATGAGAAGCAGTGAGTATGCAACCCGCCTCTCCGCTGCTTCTTCGGGCCCATCGTTAAATAACTCTGCAGTTGTTTGACGAACAGAAACAACAATTGAACACTTGAACATGCAACGGTTGACTCAACTGCCGTTTGTGGTGGATTTCGGCACATCGATTGCTTCTTTGATCGTGTACAAAACGCTCAAGATAAAATTTTGAAAATATTGAGGAATTTTAGAACTTTCAACGCATCAGAATCTTAAAAAGCAGGGAAACATATTGATCCGAAGAATCCTACTATGTTGAAAATAAACGCATGATAAGTTCGCATAGTCGAAACAGAAACAGAGGTCTCTCCATGAAAAATAGGTATCTTCACTTTTCATTCTTTTCCGCATGCTCGAGAGGATTCCATTCGTAGGGACAATTTTTCATGCCCCTTTCCCCTCCCCGCTCCCCGTTCCATGCTCCCCGTCCCCTCCCCGCCTCCCTTCCCCCTCATACCCGTTCGATTACACCACTGACACGGTGGGGGATGAGCGACGATTTGAAAAACTGCACATGTCATCGTGTCTCTTGGGAAAGAAAAAGCACTGCCAGTGGTGCCAATTTTGAAAAGGAACCTTACAAATAGGAGACAATAATACAATTCCAGTGTATAGGCAATATCCAATGCACGATATACCATTAAATGTATGTATACAAACAGTATAGTCCATTCAAAAAAAGCAGTTTAGCGAGTATAAACACGACGCTTTATGCATTTGAAAGGAGTCGATCGCGTGAACGAATTCGAGGGTAAGTTCGAAAAGCGGGGCGCGGGGCCCCTCGGATTTGCCGGATGTTTGTTAGATTTGCCGGAATTCCGATCCGCTATCAGTCGTTCCTCTGATAGCTCCTATTCTAACTTGTGTTCCGCCTTAAATGTATTTAAATCTGTGAAAGCCCAGAACTGACAACTCCCTTTAGAATTGTTCTTTAAGGGACTCTAGTTATAACCGTACCCAGGACTTTGTCTTTCTCTTTCTGTGCCCGGACAAAAATAGGGGCTATGAAATAACTTGACAGCCCCTCTCTCTTAGAGTCCCTTGAAGGAAATTTCGTTAGGGAGTACTCACATTAACTCAACAAGTTCTGATTGGTCGTTGGTTTTAGGTTTTCTCGGAGACGAGCAGGAGTCAAAGATATTAAAGGCACAATACATAGGAGTCGATGGGGGGGGGGGGAGAGGAAACGAGGAATCGTATGGGAATGGGCCAATGCCGGCAAATCCGTCTGTCCGCCATTGGATCACCTGAACTCAGTGGCGTCGCGTGCAATCCGGCAACGCAGCATTTTGTCCATTTGATGCCGTGTAAAATATCGATTCGAGGGAGTGCACCTGTGCACCCCCAGGTTTCGATCTTTTTCATGGGTTTTAATGGACTATAAACAACGTTGCCAGATTGCACGCGACGCCACTACCTCAACTTAACCTTCGAATTCGTTCTGGCGGTCGACTCCTTTCAAATGCACTAAGTGTCGAGTCGGTGCTCCCTACCAAAATTTCCTTCAAGGGACTCTACCCTTACTCTCTCTATATATCCTTTTCTAACGCATGTGTTCAAATGGACAAAGTGAGAGAAAGACAAACCCATGTCTCCTACGGCATCATACGGCTCTAGTGTACAGGGTGTTGATTAAAATATGTACCATCTCGAATTTCTCGTGAACGACTTCGAATTTCATAAAACGCCGAAACACGTCTAAAATATTTTCGAGGGGGACATCTTTTTTGGGGGTCGCCGATTTTGTGGGCCCCCCTGGGGGGCCCCCAGGGGGGGGCCCACGACCCTAAATCCCATACTTCAAATGGGGACCCCCAATTTTTATTTAATATTTGGAAAGGAAATAAAATTCTAAGACTTTTGGTGCAAACCGGAAGTCGATATCGTTTTTTGTTTTCGATATATCGAAGGTCAAAGTTCGATATGGACCCATCTTCAAAAATCCGTAACTCCCCTTTGAATGGTCCAAATTGAAAAAACTTTGGGTCTAAATTGCTCTACAGAGCAAGGTCTTTTCAAATAAAACCACACATTTTCCAAAAAAATTATTTTAAGGGGGGTTTTGGGCCCCTAATTTTTTTTGAAAATTTGAAGAGGCTATAAAAAAGAAAGGACTTCAATTTTCAAAAAACGCTGAAACACGGGTCCCATTATTTCAAAGGATACCCCTTTTCTTGGGGTCGGCGATTTTCAGACCCTACGGGGGGCGGGGGTGGGGGTCACATTCCTCAAAATTTGAAAATTTTAAATGATAACGACCCAGACCCCTGCTTTGTGATATATCGTTAAAAAGATCGTTACAAGCCGAACATTTTGGTGCAAACCGCGGCTCGATATCTTTTTTCGTTCTCGATTAATCGAAGGTCAAAGTTTCATATCGTTCATATCATACATTTGGTCGATATGAAACTTTGACCTTCGATTAATCGAGAACGAAAAAAGATATCGAACCGCGGTTTGCACCAAAATGTTCGACTTGTAACGATCTTTTTAACGATATATCACAAAGCAGGGGTCTGGGTCGTTATCATTTAAATTTTCAAATTTTGAGGAATGTGACCCCCACCCCCGCCCCCCCTGTAGGGTCTGAAATTCGCCGACCCCAAGAAAAGGGGTATCCTTTGAAATAATGGGACCCGTGTTTCAGCGTTTTTTGAAAATTGAAGTCCTTTCTTTTTTATAGCCTCTTCAAATTTTCAAATTTTCAAAAAAATTTAGGGGCCCAAAACCCCCCTTAAAATAATTTTTTTGGAAAATGTGTGGTTTTATTTGAAAAGACCTTGCTCTGTAGAGCAATTTAGACCCAAAGTTTTTTCAATTTGGACCATTCAAAGGGGAGTTACGGATTTTTGAAGATGGGTCCATATCGAACTTTGACCTTCGATATATCGAAAACAAAAAACGATATCGACTTCCGGTTTGCACCAAAAGTCTTAGAATTTTATTTCCTTTCCAAATATTAAATAAAAATTGGGGGTCCCCATTTGAAGTATGGGATTTAGGGTCGTGGGGCCCCCCCTGGGGGCCCCCCAGGGGGGCCCACAAAATCGGCGACCCCCGAAAAAGATGTCCCCCTCGAAAATATTTTAGACGTGTTTCGGCGTTTTATGAAATTCGAAGCCGTTCGCGAGAAATTCGAGATGGTACATATTTTAATCAACACCCTGTATAAGCATGGGCGTCATTTAGGGGGGGTTGGGGGGGCAATCGCCCCCCCAAGGATTTGAAGTCAGGCTCAAAAACTGGCACGAATTATATTGATGAGCAAAAAAATAAAAGGTCATCCGATTATTGCCCGCAAAAGACGGCTCCTCTTTGGCTCTAAAATTATATTGACTCTTTGGCTCTAAAATTATATTGATGAGCAAAAAAAAAAAAAAAGGGTTATCCGATTTTCCGATTTTTTTTGCCCCCTTCAAGCCGAAAATTATAATGATGAACCAAAAAGAAAAAAAAGGTTATTCGATTTTTGCCCCCTCCAAGCCGAAAATTATAATGATGAGCAAAAAAAAAAAAGTCATAAGATTTTTTGTCCCTCCCCCCCAAGCCGAACTTGAAATGACGCCCCTGTGTATAAGGTGCGTTTCAAATTGCATAACCTGCAAACCGATCTTTGAATATATATCAAAGTTGTTATCAGATAGTCTTGAACTGCTGATAGCTAATTTAAAATATTCCAAATTTCGAATATGTTCAGCATCCCCGTAAAATCTTTCACCTATCACCGTTCTATTCTAATCCAGTCGATTAAAATAGGAAGTCTCAAGTCTTGCCATGATTTCAAGAACTAGTCTGGTGCATTCATAAACTAAATAGATGAGCGCGTGTAAAAGAAAACGTATTCTATTTCCATAAAAGGTATGTCTCTGCTCGTCCGTTCTTACGAAGTATGTCCTGATAAAGTTGACAATTCTGTCCGCTGCGAAGTAACGAGCATTCGAGCAGACCTACCATTCATGGAAAACAGATGCTGGGTATTCTTCTATAGCCATCGATTAAAACTGATTGGAGGAAATGCAAGATTACTAACCTAGAAAAGAGAGCAGAAAAAAACAGTGTATAACAACAACGGAAAAAACGGAATGAATCAGTCAAAGATTAACGAGAATGTAATGGACGATGTCCATGCTGTCACGATCACTATACATATACATATTGATAAAATCGAGTATTTTCTTTGTCCCCTGACCCCTTTTCTATCCTTTTCTGACAAACACTGAAAAAAAAAAGTTCTAGCTCTACCGAATACATGCTTCGGGAAGCTGAAGGAGGCATATCCGAAGCAAAGTTCTGTGACTAGCGGGCTTTCCGTCGGTAGTAGCGAGCCACATGCTCTAGTAGTCCCGAACCTCTTGCTTCGGCAATGCGCAGTGGCGTAGCGTGGGTCAAAAAAGTGGGGGGGCTGAAAAGTGATAACCTTTTTTTTTTTTTGCTTTTCCAAACTACAAGTGACCAAACTCTAGCCTCCGAAGCCGCGAGCCCGGGGCTTCGGAAAAAAGTGGGGGGGCTTAAGCCCCTAAAGCCCCATACACGCTACGCCACTGGCAATGCGATGTAGGCGGGCAACACGTGCAATGACATACAATTAGCAGGACCTGTCGCCATCTTTTCTCTGTTAAGTATCAGAGTAGAACGGGTTCACTCTTGAAATCAATTCACTCTGAGAATGTGTCATCGGCGATCTCTGAAAGAACGCTACGATATAATTTAGGAGCATTCACAGAGTTTGCTCACTTAACTCAGCGCGTCGTAAAGGGTGTGCGCCTCGGAGCGCTACTCCTATATACGCAGCAATCAGGTCCCATGTTCTACAAGCGCTGGGCACCTCAGTGATAACGCACTGGACCCCGGAATGATACATCCCCGGTTCGATCCTGGGTAGCGACACGCTCTTTTTTCACTCTTCTTTATATACATTCCCGAAGCACGTGCTTATGTACTACCGAGCTTTGCTCCGCGAAGCTATCTGAATCAGCACGTGCTTCGGCTCTACCGGAGCAATAGGTGTACTACCGGAGCTCAGTTCTTTCAGTGAAAGAGTTCAAATGGAAGTAGAAAGAGAAAGACAAATGCTTGTATCCGCCTTTGTTAGAATCTACAGATCTTTAGCTTGACATCTACGAGTTAAAACTCGACAAGGGATTTGGCAACGTGGGCTAGACAAAGGACCCAATTTCTTATTGGAAATAACCCTCGCCCTTCTACGTGACTAAATGCGAGTAGAATTGGTTTAGAGAGCGCGGCGAAACATTAAGTAGAGTGACTTATTCGAAGAAGATTCGATTTGAATGAGAATCAGATACAGTTTTACTCATCCTCAAGGAGTATCTCTGTCTCTTATTTCTCTGTTCTCTTGTCTACCCGCGGCAGACTCAACCAACACCGTCATCAATTTTGCATCCAAGCATTTTTTTTTATTGTTTTTTTTTTTTTTTTTTTTACTATTATTTTTTAAAAATTCATACAGTTCCAAAAGAATGCGGGTTTTACTTCTTTCAGAAGTATGAAATGTATTTTAAATTTTCAATAAAAAACAGAATGCCATTTGAAAACATACCAGAGCCATTTGAAACATGGGATAGCCCTCTTCGATTCCTCCCAACTTATTACGTTATTTTAAGGTACTTTCGCCACGTTTTCTTTCATTGAGTCATATCCTTGAGCAGTAAACATTGGCCTGAGTTAAGGGTGCGAACCGTCATTGAACCGTGAACCGAAAACCGGTTTAACCGCGTATGTATAGTTCGAACCGAAAAACAAAATTCAGGTAACTGCTCTTGAACCGAAATTGAACCTAAAATCGAAATGGTGACACCTTGAACCGATTTGTTTTTTCGGTTCAAACTCGGTTCAGTTACGGTTCTATTTTTGAACCGTTATTGAATCGAAAAAACCCTAGGCATTATTCATTAGGATCAAATAACTAACAGCTATGAAATATTAGATCGATTGCCTATCTTTTTATTTTACTTTTTAAAATTTAATACGGTTCACTTTGGGGTCAAAACTCGAATCGTAATTGAACCGAAATTAAACCGGTTTGAACCGCCGTACCGAACCGAAAACCGAAATTCTGAGTCGCCAAAAACCTGATCGTAATTGAACAAAAAAAGAGGCCCCTGAGCTTGAACCGATTCAAAACTGGTTCGGAAAATCATCGAAGCTCAAAGCCATCGAAGCTAAGGCCCTGAGCTTCAATATGATCTGTGGATGATACTGGTACATAACGTTGGAGCGGGAAATCAGATTCATCATTTTCCTCTGAAAGCGAAACAAAGCCAGTCTCAACATGCGTTTTTTGTGACGTTGTTCGAATTGAAAAGGTCTCGTAAGTGCTGAAGACTCGCACAGCTCAAAATTGTCAGAGGTTCATCCAGGAGCATGACCTCTTACTGAGACAGCGTTACACAAGAGATTTCCCCCGAAATCTTTACTTGCAGTATTTTTACGTCTCGCCTTGAGTACCTACCAACAAATGTCTGAGAATTTCTCTAAACATTTTCTTTTTCGTTTCGCAAAAATTGAGAGAAGAGGAGGAGGGAGGAGGGGGCAGGGGGGAGCAGAACAGGGGCAGTGGAAGAGCAGAACACTAATTACCACTACTCCGAAGAGCTCAGCTTCTTTTGAGTATCCTTGCTACTAATTATTATTCCTGTAGATGGGCGCAAACAGTGTTGCTAAATCTACTTAAATTTTCACAGAAAAAATCAACGAAAACGCAACTTTTGGAAAATTGAGTTTTTCCGTGAAAGAAAAAACGCATGAGATAGAGGACATAAGTCGATTGCTTTTTGCAGAAATTCTACTTTTGATGATTGATCCTAACGTAAAATGTCGGGAAAATTGCAACTAAAGTGATCTCATTGCAATTGGTTCTTTCCAGTACTAACAGGCCTTCATTTGTGACTTATACATGCCCAACATTATTTGACATTTTAAGGTGTTTTTCAAAAAACACCATCTTGGAGTTAAAAACAAGTGAAAAATTAAAAAGTGTGACATTTTTTGGTCCAGCACAATGATACATGCTGAAAAATCCCAAAATTGGTTTTCTCGTAAAATTAGTCTAACTTTACTTGAATTTGGTCCAAAGAAGACACAACAAGTGAGTCATTAACGACCCAATGGGCATTTATGGGTTAAATACTATGGTCAAAATTTTAGACCTATCGGCATAACTCTAAATTTACGGTGTGCTGTGCCGCTAGAAATGTCAGCACCAAGTGTGTGGTTCATCATTGAATGCAAAGCACAAAGAGTCAGAAAATGAATGGGGGGGGGAGGTGTTAGATACCTCCGTAAAATCACGTGATAATTAAATTGAAGTCCCAAAATCCACTCGGAAACTAAGTAAGTAAATACGTTTCACAAAATTTTAAGATGTCGGTCAAATAAGCGGGTCACAATGGGGGGAGTCCCATCGAATTGCAGCTTCCTGTATGATGAATCACTTTTCTCAGCATACACAATGGGTCTGTTGCACACTTCGGCTACAGCGTTTTAAAGTATCCTTTTGTATGTAAAAAGCCGAGAAAATATCAATGGCAGCATTAGAAAACACTAAAATTCAGTAATAAACTCACAAATTGCGAAAAACACTAGACACTATTCACCCCTGTATCTTTCCACCACGTGCACGCGGCACATTCAAATAATCACGGCCGACTGTTATCACAGCTGACTTCGTAAACAAATAAAGAGTAAACACTGACGGCGTCTGCTCGAATTCTTACGTTTCAATATCCTCAATTCCTCACAAAAGGTTGTGAAAGGTACGGAAATCGATATTTGTGTCGAAAACATATCAAAATGAAACAATAACACAGGAGTTCCAAGCATGATGATCGAAGTTGGAATCATCCTTGGAACTCCTGTGTGTTATTGTTTCATTTTGATAAATTATATCGACACAAATATCGGTTTCCGTACCTTTCACAACCTTTTGTGAGGCAGACGCCGTCAGTGTTTACTCTTTATTTGTTTACAAAGTCAACTGTGATGACAGTCGGCCGAGATTATTTGAATGTGCCGCGCTAATTTCGCGAAATATCGTGCACGTGGTGGAAAGATACAGGGGTGAATAGTGTCTAGTGTTTTTCGCAATTTGTGACTTTATTACTGAATTTTAGTGTTTTCTGATGCTGCCATTGTTATTTTCTCGGCTTTTTACATAGGAAATGATACTTTAAAACGCTGTAGCCGAAGTGTGCAACAGACCCATTGCTATAAGATGGGACTCCCTCATTGTGACCGTGTGACCCGCTCATTCGATGGACATCTTTGAATTTTGTGAACCGGAATTTGGAAACGGATTCAACGAAAAAACTGGCAACACTGCTAAAAAGAGAAGTTCTCGTCTTCCCAGGCCCAGGATTCAAGAGAAGCGAAGATGGAATAGTTACAAATATAAACAGTAAATACACAGCGACTTTAAGATGAGGGAGGTAAAGAGGTGTGAGGGAGAAGGGGATGTGAGGGGGGGGCTGAAGGGACCGTGTCTGAGTCGGTGAACTGAGCCGTTATATCGGTGAGTCCGTCGTCAAAGAAGGGGGCACTCAATGAGGCAGGGGACGGGGACGGGGACTACGGGGAGACAGAGGATAGCGTGGCATTTGGGAGTTGAAGTTCTCTGTTGATACTAACTTTTCAGGTTAATTTGAAAGGATTTTCGTTTCTTTTTTCAAGAAAAAGAGGAGGGGAAAGGCGTCTTGGAGTCTTGGACAGATCATCTCAGCAAGGACGCGACGAGACGGCTATGTCTTGTTCAGAGCTATAGAGTTCGTTTCAGAAGTATACGCGCACCTAGACTGATAATTTTTGGCGAGTTTTCAATTTTCATTCCTTCAAATCAAAACGAAATCTGCCCGCGACTTTGGCCTTTACATGTTGAAGCGTTGCTCGGTAAAAATCCAAGCTAAAATTAATTTTCATTCATTTTTTTATGTAATATGAGCAAATAACGTTAAAAATTCCAAAGATTATCGGTCTAGGTGCGCCTACACTTCTGGAACGACCTCTACCCATTTGTGTGTATATTTAATGACATTTTATTTACAAAATACGGCTAGAGTATGAACGTAATGCAAAAATTTAATCTGATCTGTAATCTTCTCTCCAATAGTGACGTCATCTCTGACTACTTAAAAACAAACAAACAAATTCTACTATTTTGATACTTAAACAGTGGTTCCGTTGTTTGAAAGAAAAAACCAACTAAAAACGATGTTTCAAGGTGGGGACCTTGATTTTTAAAAAAAGTGTTTTCAGCTTCTTGAGAAAATTGACGCATGTAAATAAGCAACGTAGAGGGACTGCCGCCTTATTTAACCCCCCCCCCCCTTCCTCCACTGGCCCCCATGAGAATACCACGGTGCAGAGGAACCTTGTCTAAGCGAGTCGAGGCCCTGAAAGAACGGAGCTGCTTTTGGAATCTCGGCGCTGCAGGAATCAGGATACAGCAACGGCACGATGGAGATGAACATAACAAAGCCAGAACAAATAAATTGAAGACAATTGAAACCGAGAGGGAAAGAGAGTGAGAGAGAGAGAGAGAGAGAGAGAGAGAGAGAGAGAGAGAGAGAGAGAGAGAGAGAGAGAGAGAGAGAGAGAAGAGGGGGAGAAAGAGAGAGAGGGAGAGAGAGAGAGAGAGAGAAAGAGAGAGAGAGAGAGAGAAAGAGAGAGAGAGAGAAAGAGAGAGAGAGAGAGGGAGAGAGAGGATTCCAGGAGGGGTGAGGGAGGAGGGACCGTCAAAGTTGGGCCGCGAGAGGAGAGATCAGATAACTTTTCGCACTGCTCATCACGCTCTTCAAGTCAATGGACTCCCCCCCCCCTCCCTCGGAGCAAGTCCCCTCCCCTCATTGCACAAGTTCCCACCCCCGCCCTAGCGGTCAGCACATCATCGAGTGAATGCGATGATAGAATAGTTCGAACAAGCCCGAGCTCGGGGGATAAGTTGGGAAATGAACTCCGGACTCCTCAGTCCATCTCAGTTCTCAGTCCCGGGGTTTTCCAATTAATTAAAAACTCGAGTCGCGGCGTGGCGTGAGCATGACAACGAACAGAGCAAAAGATCCAATAGACATAATAAACCGGGTTGTTTAACGGAACCGGACACGGTAGAACCCAGGTTTACGAACCAAGAGAGCTGCAGTTATGCGTATAATTAATATGCCATTTATCAACTGTAATAAACAGTTAACATAGGGCACCAATATGAAAAGAGTGTCTGAAAATAAAGGGCTTTGAAGTGATTGGGTTTTCTCGTTCAATCGATATAACTAGAGATAGTCGATATCGAATAACTTATATACTTCGTCGATCTTGTACCAGCATCTTGGATGCATTTGCGTCTTTTTTCATCAAGATTAACACAGATAAAAATGCTTCGGTTATTAGAACTGAAGACTCGACTTATTTTGATCACCGAAATTTTCGGTTGAATAAACCAAAATGTTCGGTCACAAGTACCGAAGAAATCGGTAAGTATAATCCAAATTCTGCCCCTATACCTAATACTCAGCACTAATAATGAAGCATTCGGTATCAGGACCGAACATTTCGGTTCCTCTGACCGAAAATTTCGGTGATCAAATTTGACCGAAGTATTTTTCTCTGTGAAGGGTATTTTTATGCGTAGTATCCATTTTTGAGGCCAACAAATTGTTTGGAATTATTTTAGGAAGATTTAGGAGGTTCAATTTTTTCAAAATTTCCCTCCCCCCAAAACTCATAACTGTAAGTGAATTCTTTTACATGTTTGGCCAAAACTATGACCTATTTCACACGGTAACGGTGTACTCTCTACTAAGAAATTAGGTGCCTGGTTCAATTTCCATAACGAGCGCATTACGTTTTAAGGAATAATTAATTTCATTTTGCAGGAGAAAAGAAAGAGAAGATAGAGAGAGAGAGAGGAAAGAGAGAAAAAGAGAGAAGAAGAACAGTAAAAAGTTATACGTTCTCCATACCTCTAACTAACCGCGCGACCGACGTTCGTAAAAACAAAACAAATGAATAATAGATTAAGTTAAACGACTTGACGTATACAAAATACCCGGACTCGCGTGTCGACTATCGTGTATAGGCAAATGAGTTACGTGGGAAAGTTTCTTAAAACGAGAACAGTATAACATGTTAACAAAGTCGCATCCCGATCCAACCTCTTTTTCGCCTCTTCAATCCACCTACTTCTCGCTCTGTTCCTCTATTCGCTGTTTTGTCGACTTCGCTACAACATATAAGGCGATTCCTAGAACTCTTCCTTCCAAGTAAAGAAACATTGAAGCCAGATCTACACAGAAAGGTTTTGGTTATATACAGGGTGAGCCAGAGCACCCGTACCAGGCATTTTTCTCGAAAACTACTGAACCAAATGATTTGAAACAAAAAAGTCAGATAGGGAATAGACCCCAATTTTTTTATTTTTGATACTTTCAGAAGCCCCCGACAGCCCCCTGGGGCGTATTTGGGGGGGGGGGGGGTTCAAACACATTTTTCAAGTTTTCTCGGAGAAACCTCCAATAAAAGTATAAAAATTAGTTTATAATCTTAAAGTAGAGGCAATTGCCGACATTATTGCTCTTCTCAATATTTTCCAAAAAACCCATTGTTTTTGAGTTATCGGAGATTTTTGGAATTTTTTTGATTCGGCCCTTTTGGCCACCCTGTTGAGAATTTTCAAAAATTATTACAGACTCTAAAAGAACAGATCAAGACCTTTCGATGGATGTGCCACATGTTACCTTAAAGTTGAAAAATAAGGTGTTTTTTGCCAAATCAAAATTTTGGGGGTTCAGTTGGCTCAAAACCATGGAATCGCGCCAATTCTGCAATTGAAGCCCTAACATTTTGATTTGGCAAAAAACACCTTATTTTTCAACTTTAAGGTAACATGTGGCACATCAATCGAAAGGTCTTGATCTGTTCTTTCAGAATCTGTAATAATTTTTGAAAACTTCTCACCAGGGTGGCCAAAAGGGCCGATTCAAAAAATGTCCAAAAATCTCCCATAACTCAAAAAAATTGGGTTTTTTGGAAAATATTGAGAAGAGCAAAAATGTCGGCAATTGCCTCTACTTTAAGATTGTAAACTAATTTTTATACTTTTATTGGAGGTTTCTCCGAAAAAACTTGAAAAATGTGTTTGAACCCCCCCCCCCAAATACGCCCCAAGGGGCTGTCGGGGGCTTTTGAAAATATCAAAAATAAAAAATTTGGGGTCGATTCCCTATCTGACTTTTTTGTTTCAAATCATTTGGTTCAGTAGTTTTCGAGAAAAATGCCTGGCACGGGTGCTCTGGCTCACCCTGTATTTACAGTATCCGCGGAAAAAAATAATTAGTATGGTTTACCATCATGATGACTAATTTCTGCACCTACCAAAAAGATGGTAAACCTGACCCCAGTGTAGTCGCGTGCAATTTAGCAACAATGTATTCTATTCATTTAAACTCATGTAAAATATCGAATTCAGGGGGTGAACAGTGCACAAGGAAAATTCGATATATTTAATGAGTTTAAATAGAGCAGTTGCATTGTTGCCAGATGGCACGTGACGCCACTACCTGACCCTAAATTCAGGCACGTTTAACTAATGGCTTGTTCTATTCAACCCAATATTTGGTAAAGTTTACAATTTCTTTTGCAGGTGCAGAAATCAGTCATCATGATGGTAAATCTTACCAATTATTTTTTTCCTTGTGTCTCAGACGGCATTGGGAAAATGGGGGGGGGGGTATAATCCATCAAACGGTTACTGAGTAATCGTAAGCGTCGTTTTTCCGTAGTGTGATTTAATTAGGGTTGATTTGTTATCAATCACTAATCATATTGGTTGCAGAAGAATTAGATCTTATCAAAATGTTTATGATAAGTTTATTTTAAATTTGTGAAAACTACATGCAATGGGGCTCTTGCAAACGTTTGCTATAAACAAATGAATAGACAGATCTGAAGTAAAAACCAGCGAAAATCACACTAAAAATAGTCTAAAATTCGGTAATAAACTCAGTAAACAGCTGTAACGGCAAGATCGTAATGGCGGAGCTACGCAGGTATCATGAAAGATTCCTATCTAATTTGTCACTTTTTCTGCGGAAACACAGAGATGTCTGAAATTAGACAGAAATCTCTCATGATACCTGCGTAACTACGCCATTAAGCCCGATTTTGAGAGCGAATTTTGTGGTTTTTTAGTCTACTGCTCATTGTCTTTTTTTACAAGTTTTTAAGCGAGAGTCAACTCTTCAATCACCTGTAGCAAAAGTTTGCAAGAGCCCCATTAAGATCCGAAGGTTTGCGTTCGGTTTACCAATTAATTACCCAGTAATCGTGTAGAATTGATTAAACCTCCATTTTCGCAACTTTGGTCTCGAAAGTTTTTACCAGACCCAAGTCGAAAAAAACACACCTCATATCGATAAAATACAGGTATGCTCGTTAATTACAGGTCGGCATAACCGTCTTATGATTTACTTGAAAAATTCTACGAACTAAGCTATCGAGCAAACTCTTCCGTTTTTTATCGAAACGAGACATGTGCTAGACTTGAAAGGATGCTGTTCTTATGCGATTGATGTTTCTAAGTTCCCAAAGCTTATAATGACCTTGAATTAACAGTATTGTACGTGGACTTTCTTGTCAAATCCTGAATCTTGTGCGATTCATTTCTTTCAACTTGAAAAAGACTTTGCAAGAAATTCTGACAGCTTCAAAATGTGGAACGAATGCTCCTCGAAACCACCGGAAATTTCTAGACGGTTCAAACGTCATTTTGTTTTGCGCGTTCACTTACAAAATACCTTTCCCTCCTCTGCTCTCCAAAAATTCTGAACCCACGCGTAAGAACTAATAAAAACAAAAAAAAAACTCGAGCTCTGTGACTACACAGCTCATGTGACTTACGAGAGAGAGATACAAAGAAAAGAAACCTAACTTTTTTATTGCTGTTTTCAGGGGCAGCTTTTGAAGAAGTTGATTCTGAGAAAAAAAAGTTACTTTTATTTCGAACGAGCCATAAAATTGGAGGGAAATACAAAAGCCGGTAAAGAAAAGACGGCGACGAATGGGGCAGAAAAAAAAGAAGAAGAAAAGGACACGGAGCGTAGGTAGTGAGTGTTAATGGGCGAATGAGGAACGAGAAGAATAAAGAACGATTCATAATGTATGGCGCCGAAACTGTTGCCAAATGGCAAAGAATTAAAAAAAAAATACTAAAATCCGTCTCCTTTTTCAAAAATCGTAAGTATCATGAAGAAAATTTAAAAGGAAAGAGGGAGAGTGCGAGGTCTGATAACTTGACCCTTGTACACCATATGAGCGGGGGTGTCCGAATTGACCTTCAGGCAAGATTTTATTTTTCCTTTCATTATCTTATTTTCATTAATTAAATTGACCGATCTTCATGCCACTTTAGAAATCGTAAACATTACGTATCTATTGGTGATTTTATAGGGTTTTTTCGTATTTGGACTTACTATGCTTTTGATTAAGAAAAAAAGACGGTTCAATACCTAATTATTTGGGAAATTTTGTGTACTTTGAGGATTGGTTGTCAATTCTTCATACTTTGCAGGAGAATATCACAAATTCTCAAGAAAACAAAAACTAAATCATATTTTTTGTTAGGTCATTATTTAAATGAATTGTCATAAATATTCAAAAAACCATAACTCACGATAAAAGCTGTCTCAGGAACATTCATAGTAAGATGTATGACCTTAAAAACCCAAAACCCAATGGGTTTAAGGAAAAACCGCCGTCAAGTCTTAACACTAATTGTTTTCACTCAAAAAAAAATAAAAAAAATAAAAAAATAAATAAATAAAAAGGCAATTTTTCATCGCTAAAATACTTATGATATCTGTTGCGATCAAGTCTCTGGTGTTTTTTGATTTTACCTCTTAAAATCGAAGTGCCCATTCAATTTCTCGCCAAAATAAGGATGATATCAACACAGCGATCAAGTCAGTTTAGGTGCTCCTAAAATTAGCCTGACACATATGCACAGCTAAAACCCCTTCAATGATATCGATGCAACTGCACCAGCTTTACTTACTTTGATTACTTACCGCATGTATTGACTTTGTTTAAAGGGCCCAAATTAGGCTTGCTAAAAAGAATACTGCTTCTGGCACCAGTTCACTCCGATATTTAATAGGGCAGACGAGGTTCATGGCTCCTTTGACTCCGGGTTTTTTGGGCCGAGAAAATTTTCTACAAACATTTTTTAAGAAAAAAAAAGACTTGAGCCGGCTTTTTTTTACTCCCATTTTCTTGAAATCTCCGCTGGTCTGAGGTTGAAATTGACACTATATTGGGGCAATTAATTAAATGAGGATTTACAAGAGCTAATACCTTTGGAAATGCCCACTTATTAGATGTCTCCTCTTTCTATTCACGGTGAATTTTTTATGTAAAGGGATCAAAGCTTAGTAAGGAACATATTTTGAGTCATAGATGAGCTCCTTTAAAACTATTCACCATCAGGGGTTTTTGAAAGTTAAAACTTAGGAAAAGAAGAAAAATACGTTCTTCTGTAGGAGACCGTTTATTTCTATTCTTTTCTGATTTTTATTGGTCGGCGGGGAAAATTTTGTGTTTACTTTTTGAATGGAGCAGGTGAATGAAACAATTCACGAAAGAGGATACTTTCTACAAGGCAGCAAAAAAATGCCGGCTCAAGTCTTTTTTTTTTTTAAAAAAATGTTTTAGAAAATTTTCTGGGCCCAAAACACCCGGAGTCAAAGGAGCCATGAACCTCGTCTGCCCTTTTAAAATATCGGAGTGAACTGGTGCCAGAAGCAGTATTCTTTTTAGCAAGCCTAATTGGCCGTAATCAAAGTCAATACATGCGGTAAGTAATCAAAAGTAAGTAAAGCTGGTGCAGTTGCATCGATATCATTGAAGGGTTTTAGCTGTGCATATGTGTCAGGCTAATTTTAGGGCACCTAAAATGACTTGATCGCTGTGTTGATATCATCCTTATTTTTGGGGAGAAATTGAATGGGCACTTCGATTTTAAGAGGTAAAATCAAAATACACCAGAGACTTGATCGCAACAGATATCATAAGTATTTCAGCGATGAAAAATTGCCTTTTTATTTATTTATTTTTTTTTTTTTTTTTATTTTTTTTTGAGTGAAAACAATTAGTGTTAAGACTTGACGGCGGTTTTTCCTTAAACCCATTGGGTTTTGGGTTTTTTAAAGGGCATATCAAACATTTTTCTATCTAATATTACGCCATGATTTTTGAAGAGGATTTATATCCATTTGGACCTTGATGAGGCCTCGCCTCTAATTGATCGAGACACATCTAGCGGACAATGTATGGTGTATCCAGGGACCAACATTTTTGGTCCCGTACGAAAAAGCCCAAAAAGTCACGCACTGAGAAATTAAAGGGGTTTTTTTCCTTGCAATTCGAAGAGACGTGGGCTCTGGGGTCTGCAGAAACTTCCTTACGGGGCGGAGGTGGAATGAGAAAATTGGCTCAAAAACCCTTTTTTCCAAATTCTTCGGGGAGGGGGGGGGGGGGGGTGGTCGGTCTGCCCTTTTTTTGCCAGCGCGCATGCAAATTAAAATGAATTGATAGGTAAGAAAATAAACAAACCATTAGATTGATTCTCTTGCTTGCCCTCGTTTTTTTCAACCTCACGCATCCAAAATTATGATTAATTCGGAGGAAATTAGTTTAAAAAAAATGCAAGTGTTTCAGAGTGGTTATCTGGACACATCATTTTAGTACAACTGTCCAGGTGAGTAAATTTCGCTTGTTTCTGTCAGGTGTCAGTTTTTTGATGGCGTAAAATCCTTTGCAAAAAAGTTACATAGAATTTTGTGCCTACAGAGCCACTCTGACTTTCGTTTAAAACCAAATTTTTTGGGGGATCTGTTTTTTTTTTTTTTTTTTTTTTTTTTTTTTTAGCTTTTTTTGTTTAAAAAAAAAGAGGCAAACAAACTTGCCCGTATGAAATTGTCGGTAAGAGATTTTCATCGATAAAATCATTGCTGCCTCCCAGGGGGGGGGGGTAGGAGAGGGGGAGCAAGATTGCAATTTGACCGCCCTTCAAAATTTTGAAATTGAAAACTGTTTTTTATGCTTGTATCCACTGATTTTACCGCCTTTGGGAATACGTTGCTAGAGATAACCCTTTTTTTTCATTGTTTGCTTGTTCACCCTAATATTGCCGCCCGAGGAAAAGGGGAAAACCCCCCCCCCTTGGCGCACCACTGCAACGCCCCCGTGTTGCCTCAAAAACACGTCCTGGAATACCTCACTGTACCATAATTGTGATGTGAGGCAGGTAAAATGGACAAAAGTAAAAAATCTACAGAGCGTGTACAGTGACTAGTAAACCACAAGTGGTCATTTTGGTTGTGTTGCTGAATTGCTGGGTTTACACACCCAAGCGGCCTCGTCCGCCCAAAGAACGCCTGTAAAATACCTGATTTTCAAAAAATAAGAACGAGCGGATGTGAGCGGAGAGGAGTTCAGAGAATGTAAACAAACTGGCCGCTGACGGCTGAGACGAAAGGATCCCCTACATTCAGTGATTATGGAAAAAAAAGGGCTAAAGTTGGAGTTTAAAGCTCAGTTTCATAGTCTTGACGCTTTAAGCTTTCGATAGAACCTTATTTTTCAAATTTGGTTCGAGATTTATATTTTTTACGATTTTTTGAAACTCGGGTGTTTTACACGCGTTCGTATGGGCGGTAAGGTCGGCTTGGATGCGTAGCGATTGACCACACTGTGGTTTATCTAGTCACTGTAGACAGCGTGTGATTTGTGGCTCACTCATGAGCGGATCATGAACTTATATCAGTCACGTGCTAATATCCAAAAGCAACAGCAACATTATTATTATAAACAAAACCAAAGTTTTAGAGGTTGGCAATGTTGGCATAATGGCTCATACAGTCCTTTAAAATTTACTCCATTAAAAATTCGAAAAAAAAAAAAAAAAAAATCGAAAATTTAAAATTCGAATTTGTTTGCCCATTAATTTGTGTGTCTGTATGTTCCCTAGGCCGTTTTGTTTTATTTATTCATTTTATGTTTTCTAACACATGTCTATCAATGTTTTCGCATGTTATGGAAAATTTTTGATGTGCACATTAATAATTTTTTTTTTTTTTATTATTATTATCCTAAACAGGTAAATCATGACACTCATGTCAAAATTTATCGGAAATAAATGAGTAAAGAGTCAAAAGTAAGAATGAAATAATAAATAAGGCACGGCTGAAAGCGTAAAAATAGGTGATATGTCAGGGACTCGAACCCGGACGCTTAAATATGAGGCGCGCACTTTCGCACTGCGCTACGAGTCGCCTGTTTTGAAATGCGCCGCTTTCATAGTAGATATAAGGACGATGAGCGTTCGCCTCGCTCAATTCCAAGCGGACACGGAGTGGCTGGACTCGGCGCGGCGAGGCGCTGAGAGACGGTTACTTTTCGTCTTTCAACTAAAGTTTCAGCCTTATGCTTGAATATAATGGATTGAAACCTGTGGAAGTATCATCACCAAAGCATTCTGAATCCGTCTATATAAGGTTATATGGGGTTTTTTTTCAGCGTTTAACCGCTAGGTTGAGTAGTTACAATGAAAACGTGATGATTTGATGATCATGGCCGTTTTGACTTTCGATCGCAGTTTTTTGAAGATTTGAAATTTGCGAGGCCATCAATCCAAAAAAGCCGCCGTCATTCCTTAGATCGTTGAGGGCCCGTTCCAGCCATATAGGGGTTTATAGGGTTCTGAAGTCTGGTAAAGGAGAAAATCTACCGGAATCATGCCAAAACCCTGCTGAGGGCCATTTTCAAGATGTTTGTTGTAAGTATAAGGGGTCCGCGCTAGCTACCGTTCTGTATTAAGACTTGACGGTGGGGCTATCGCCCCTTATAATACCAAAACACTTAAGAATCTTACAGCAAAAAAAAAACTAAAAAAGCCTCCAAAAAAGTAACAAAAAATACAGTTTGCGGTCTTTTCTGACATCCTCCCATCTCGCCCTTATACGTTGATCAAATAAAGGGCTCGCAAGGGCCAAGGGGGAAAAAAAAAAAAAAAACAAATTTTTCGCAAATTTTTTTTTTTTTTTTTTTTTTTTTTTTTTTTAACTTGAAAACCTCTACCTCTAAAAATGACAGCTGAGAAGCTTTACTCAACAAAAATAATACACAAAACAAAATTCACAAAAAAATTAGTTTTCCATCACTGTTAAAACAAGTTCAAGTACATCCGAAGCAGCCTATTAAAATAGCTTCGCAGAGTATAAATTCCAACTCTACCGCAGTAAGTTGCAGTTGTATCGAAGGTCTTACTTTGGAGAGTAATAGCGTTTCTTCTTGATTTTACTCTACCGAAGTAGTGCTTCAATATAACTTTAACTTCTCCCATAGAGCTAGAAGTTTTGCTCTGCAAATTTTTTTTCAAAAGGCTGCTTCGTGTGTAATTAAATTTTGTTTTTTCAGCTACTCATTTCCAGACAAGTTTCGTGGGTCAAAAAACCGTTTTTTCAGTGATTCATTTCCAGACAAGTTTCATGGGCCGAAAAAGTTTTTTCAGTGATTCATTTCCAGACAAGTTTCATGGGCCGAAAAACGTTTTTTCAGTGATTCACTTCCAGACAAATTTCATGGGCCAAAAAACTTTTTTTTCAGTGATTCATTTCCAGACAAGTTTCATGGGCCGAAAAACGTTTTTTCAGTGATTCATTTCCAGACAAATTTGATGATGGGCCAAAAAACTTTGGGGGGAGGGAAGGAGTAACTGGCAATACGGCCAAGCAAAAGGGGGCCACGGGGATCAAGTAAGAGACATGTTGCTTTAATCTGCACTAGAATCTACCCAGCTCAAAATCACTCTGCACTTTTTATTACTCATCGGAGACACCCCCTCTCCTCTCCCGGCCTCGCAGCCCAGCTGCAGTGATGACAAGGTGAAGAGGAGAGCCCCGGGCAAAAAAATGTATTATGCAATGTGCTACACACGCTCGACGCTCGTGCAATGAGTTGAACAGTCGTCGCGTCGCTTGGCGAAATGCAACTGAGCTCCAGCTGCGTTTACACGAGTCGGCCACAAAGCGATTACAAGCACACATCCGAGCGTCGCGGGTTGCCGGTTTTGGCGAGTGAAGGGGCCAAAGCCTCAGTTGCTACAAGTAGAGCCCCCATATACTATGAGAGTTGCGACAAGACTCTCAAAATGAAGAAGAAGAAGCGGATCACTGGAGCCCCCAAGAGGCAAATTGCAAAGGACTTGCCTCTGCGCTGTTGCCCCCATTTTGCCATCTTTATGGGTTTAGGTTCAGATTATACTGCAGTGATTTTGCAACTCTTAAAAAGGCCCATGGCAAAAAAGGGCGTAAGTACGTTAGTTAGGACCCTAAGCCCTACCTTTCTGCAAAATTTCAGCGCAAACGGGGGGGGCCCACACCGTAACCTTCCCTTGTTAGTATAAAGAAATAAAAATTAAATCAATAAGCCAACACGCTGCGCATTTTGAAAAGGGAAATTTTTAGTTAATAAGAAACGGAGGTAAAGCGCATTTCGATTAAAGTAAAAAGTTAGAACAAAGAGTTAACAGTTTCTTGAGAATTTGAACCACGAGGATAAATTTAAGAGCATTGAAAAATTAGAGTCACAGTCCCTCTACAGAAAAAAAAACAGAAATAAACACTTTGGTAGTGCTGAAAAAAACTTTGGTAGTGTGACAAAACCTTGGTAGAAAAAAAACGCGGCCAAAGACTTCAGTTGAGCCAACCAAGTTTTCGGTTCACACAGTAAAATCTCTTGCCAGGAGGGTGTCCGGAAGTTTCGGCGGGGGGAATTCGGCGCCGGAAATCTCGGCGCCTGATTTTTTTTAAAGCGGTAAAGTTAAGTAACGTCGAGTGTAGTTAGTATTTGGGGGCTTGATTATGGGGAGACCGTTTTTTTTTCAAGTGTAAATTAAGTAAGTAAGCGTATTTGTCGGGTCGATTAGGGGAGCCCGTTTTTTTTCTTCAGTGTGTTAATTCCCCAAGAATTTGTTTTAGAAAGTTCGCAGGGGCCGTGTTTGCGTATTCAAGGGGTTTTTAAAGAAAATTTTTCAATTCCAGTCTATTCAAACGTAATCAGGTGAGAGTCATCGATTTTTAAATGGAGTTTGAGAAGTGTTGTTCTTTTAAAACGAAAATTAGAGGTATTGCGCATCGTGCGCACGATGCGTAAGTTGGGGAGGTTTCGAACGATGCGAAAATTGCGCAGATGCGTAAGTTGCCAGATGCGTAAGTTGCGCACGATGCGTAAGTTGCGCACGATGCGTAAGTTGCGCACGATGCGTAATTCGCACGAGCGTAAATTGCGAGGATGCGTAAGTTCCAGGATGCGAAGTTGCGCACGTGCGTAAGTTGCGCAGGTGCGTAAGTTGCGCACGTGCGTAAGTTGCGCACGATGCGTAAGTTGCGCACGATGCGTAAGTTGCGCACGATGCGTAAGTTGCGCACGATGCGTAAGTTGCGCACGATGCGTAAGTTCGCACGATGCGTAAGTTGCGCACGATGCGTAAGTTGCGCACGATGCGTAAGTTCGCACGATGCGTAAGTTGCGCACGATGCGTAATTTGCGCACGATGCGTAAGTTGCGCACGATGCGTAAGTTGCGCACGATGCGTGGGTTTGCGCACGATGCGTAGGTTGCGCACGATGCGTAAGATCTCAAAAACTTGAGGTGTACAAAAATTTTAAAGTCGTAAGTGCCATCAGAATTTGGAAGTTTTGATCCAACCCCCCCCCCCAAATCATATTCAAATTAGCAACAATTTTAGCAAGAAGAAAAGAAGAAAAATAACGGTCTCCCCATAATCGATCCAAGTACTAACTACGCTCGACGTTACTTAACTTTACAGCTTGAAAAAAAACGGTCTCCCCAAATCAATCCAAGTACTAACTACACTCACGTTACTTACCTTTACCGTTGAAAAAAAATCAGGCGCCGAGTTTTCCCCGCGCCGAAATTTTTTTTGCGCCGAGATTTCCGGCGCCAAAACTTCCTGATTCTGCCAGGAGTCGGAACTTTTGGGTTAGCTCAACTACGGGTTTTGCTGGGTCATTTTTCTACGATTAAGAAAGGATTACAGCTCAGAGTCTTCTGGTGCATTACAATCATACACTAAACTTAACTGTGTAATCTTTTCTCAACCGATGGAATCATCGATGCATTCAAAAATGTCAGTAATTATACGCACAACGGAAGCAGTGATCCCGAACTAATGTTCTTTCTTCATACACTCTTCTAAGGTGCTTCTTTTGCACACTCCAAGTCAGATCTCCCGATTTGCGTAGATTAATGACATTTTTAAATTTACCGAAGATTCCCCCGGTTGAGAAAAGATTACAGAGTTTGGATCAGTGTATGACTGTAATGCACGAAAATACGAGCGTCTTTTATCTTTTCTCAACCGTTATATTTTAATTTAAATTTACGGCGTTTCCACCCAGAGAAAAGATTACAGATTAGAGTATTTCGTGCATTACAGTCATACACTGAATTGAACTATGTAATCTTTTTTCAACCGATGGAATCATCAGTGAATTCAAAAATTCATTAAATCTACGCAAATCGGCAGCTCTGCTCCAAGTACTAGCGGAAAAACTTTTCATGAGAATCAACAAGTCTCTTTGGTTTTAAATTTCTACAGAAAAAGAGGTAACGACAGAAAACTATTGAATTTATAGCACTTTCTTGGTTTATCTTAGTTACACTTTCGCTGAACCCGTTCGTTTCCTAACGAGCATCCCGAAGATAACAAAGGTAGCAAATTTAACTTATTTTGCTCATTATGGCACACTAATTTCGCCGAATTTGCCTTTCAACTCTTAAAGTAGCTTTTTTTTAGCTGCAGCGAAAGCGAAGCAACGAAACGAAACACAATCGCGTCGTAAAAAAAAAAAGGATTAAAAACGCCAGTTCAAAACTTTTAAGGGTCATAATAATGTTCCCAAAATCAATCGCAACTCAAATCCCTTTATTTCAGAAGTAGAGCCTTTCCAAATTATTTAAAAGACTGCAGAAAAACTTACTGTCGGCGTGAAAATTCAATCACACAGAGATACAAATCAAAAACGTACAACTATGGTATTGGGAATCAGTAATACGAGGGTCTTTCAATAAGTAAGTCCCCCCCCCCTTCGCCAAATCCACAGTTTTTATCAGAAAAATCTGAACAAAAATATATATTAAATTTGAGGATATTTCAAATCGATCTGCGCAATTGGATTTTCAATCGGAGCATTAGCGCGTCCAAGAGACACGTTTAACCCCGCGGCGCGCCGCACTATGGTCCAAAGTCTTTTGGGAAACTTTTTGCATTAAAATTTCCCAATACTTGAAAAGGTACTGAACCAAAACTGGGGAAAAACAAAAAAAAAAAGAAACCTTTTAACAAACCAGATGTCAAGGCCGTTTTCAAGAATTTGGGCGATTTTTTTTGAAAACTAGTCTTTAAATTTACTTTTGGCCATATCCCGCTCCCACCCCTTTTTTCTGCCAAAGCCACATCTTTACCGTGGTTTTTGTTTTTTAAAAAAAAATTCTTAGGTACCAAAAAAGGAAAAATAACTCAGATTTTTTTTTCAAAAAAAAAAAAAAAATGGAAAAATGCAAAAAAAAAAGGAAAATTGTCAAACCCCCCCTTTTTCCAACAATGCGTTTCCCCCCTGGAAAAGATTTTTATTTTACCAAAAAATTTCAATTTTAGTGCCAATGAATTTTTTTGGTGAAATGAAATAATTTCCCCAATAAATTTCATTGGTTCCCAAAAAAAATTCTTTGGGAGGGAAATTGGCCGTTTTATTGTCCCTAAAAATTTACCGGGCCCCAAATTAAAACAAAAAACTTAAAAGCGTTTTAAGGGGGTTTTTAAAATCCGATATCCCCCATTACTTCCTAGTTAACTGTTTTTTTTCCTTTAAATATAGCCCAAAATCAAACGTTGGTTTTTTTTTGTGTTTTCAAAAAAAAAAACACACTTTTGTTAATTAACAAAAATTGAAAAATTAAAACATGTAAATTTTTTTGGCCAGAAATGAAGCCGTGAAAATCCAACACGGTTTTTGAGAAAATTGGGCCAAAAATTTTCGGATTTTTCCAAAAAAAAAAAAAAAAAAAAACCAAAAATGGGGCTTAAAGCCCTGGGTTGGGGTTAAAATCAAAATTTATGAAATTTTTAACGAAGGAAAGGGAAAAACCGTGAAACTTCCAAATCGCCCAAAACCGCGCGCGGGGGAAAAGCTCCCACGTTAAGGAAGATTAATCGGGTTAAAACTTAAAAAAAGTAAATAAGGGAATTCCCAAAAATGTTTTACGGGGTTTTTCCAAAAATCCATAAAAATGGGAACAAGGTCACCCACCTCCCAAACTTCAAAAATCTAACGGGGGGGCCCGAGGGGAAAAAAGGGGAGGAAGAGAGAAAAGAGGAGAGAGAAAAAAGAAAAAAGAAGAAAAAGGGAAGGAGAGGAGAAAATTTTTTTAAAGAAAGACCCTCGAACTAAAAAAAAATGGAGAAACAAGCGTCAAACAAAAAAAATCTTTCCCACGTTCAAAATAATTCTTTGAAAAAAAGGGGGAAAGGAAGGGGGGGAAGAAAAAGAGAAGGAGAAAGGGAAAAGGGGGGAGGAAGGAAAGGAGAGAGGGAAAAGAAGAAGGGGGGAAACAAGTGAAGGGAAAAATGAGGGTATGAATCGGCAAAAAGTGGAGTAACAAAACGCCCCCCTCACACCCCGCCTCGATCCGTGCTTAAATCATATTATTAACGATTTAATTTGATCAATGCGACTTCAGTTGAATGGATGATTAGATCCAATCACAGCTTAGTCAATTCGTGAGTTATGCGTCCTGAAGCCGCGCCCGGCGCCACCCCGCTCGCACAGGATTAAATGGATTGTAGAGCTCGCGAAAAGACTTCCATCGTCATAGCTAAGGGAAGGGCGGGGGATGGTGAAGGGGAAGAGGTGAGGTGTGAGGTTGCCAACCTCTCTTTGTGCAAAAGTGAAGGTAACCTATTAAAACAGCAGCCAGGGGTGTGGGGTGCTCCTTCACAATTTCGCGATGCAAATAGGGTGAGCTTGCAGAGCTGCCGTTTTGCGTATAATTAATGACATTTTTAACTTAACTGATGATTCCACCGGTTGAGAAAAGATTACACAGTTCAGTTCAGTGTGTAACTGCGATACACGCAAAATACTCTGATCCGTAATCTTTTCTCAACCGGTGGAGTCGTCGATGACTTTAAAAAACTTGCGGATATTTGAATTAATATATAACGGCGTTTCCACCGATTGAGAAAAGATTACATTATCAGAGTTTTTTCGTGCATTACAGTCATGCACTGAACTAAACTTTTTAATCTTTTCTCAACCAGTGGAATTCTTGGTGAAATGAAAAATACCATTGATTATACGCAAAATGGCAGCTCTGTGAGCTTGGGAGCATCAAGCATGCTGTGCGCCAGAAATCTTTTTAAATAACCGGTCAAAGCTACGCAGAACGCTTAAATTAAAGTTGAAAGCTGCAGCTTCAATCTATTGTGATCGTCCGCGCCGCCCGCGGCAGTGCCAGAGCTTCCATTTTGCGTAAATTGAATGTAATTTTTTTCAATTCACCGATGATTCCATTGATTGAGATAAGATTACATAGTTTAGTTCAGTTTACAACTATTAGCGCAAGAAAATACAATGATGTGTAATATTTACTCAACCAGTGGAGTCATCACCGACTTTAAGAACACTTATTATTCAAATAATTAATATTAATATTTTAATAATTAAGTGGCAATGGGGCTTTTGCAAACTTTTGCTACAGGTTTATTAATAGCTGATCACAGGGTGAAACCCTGTGAAAATGCCAAAAAGCGCAATAAAAATCAGGAAATCCTTTTCCAAACTCATAAAATACGTTCAAACGCGAAAACGTGATGGCGGTGATCTTATGGCCATTGTATACTTCATCTCCTTCTTCTTGTGTGGTGACGCGAGAGCACCTCGTGAGGATAGAGCTTCTAGAGATAGGGAAAACCCAATGTAAAAGTCGGTAGTCGCTATCATAAACTCGCGTTTGAAACCATTTTATGAGATTGGTGGTGGCTTTTGTGAGTTTTTAGCCATTATTAAGCCTGTAGCAAAAGTTTGCAACAGCTCTATTACAAAATATATTAGTTGAAAAAATCGGTAGAGAAGGTTACCCAAAGATACCTGATATAATTAACTGGTGTTTTGACTGGCTAACTGCACACGAAGATAAATGAATATCATGGCACATACCTGAAACAATCAAAGAAAAAAAAATATCTTTAGTAAAGTGAATTTATACGCTGTAAAGTGTAAAATATCAATTGCACGTATTAAAATCACCTGATATACAAAGATAGAGTAAGGCAATCGATAAACCTACGCAAAATAATAAAACGACGAAAAATGAGAAAAAAGAATAGAAACAAGCCTTACATTTCATGCTAAGACTTTGTTTTTTTGCTTGTTTTCCATTTTTGATCTTCATCGTTTTGTATGTTGTATATCTATCCGCAACCGATATATTTGCATCGACGAGTCTAATTGCTTCATCAGCAATTTGAGAAATTGAAATAAGAACAAAACTTTTAAAAAAAAAGAAACAGTATTGTTTAAGAGAAGTGAAAGAAAAGAGGGAAATTAAGATCGGAGAATCAATCGGAAAAATATACAGCACGAGACAGCCAAGAGCGCCTTCAATTAGGAGAGTATACTAAACCAGCTCCGAGGAGCACGAACAGTTGCTCAGTATTTACTGTTTGACAACGCGATCGTTGTTGACTGAATCGTTCATATGATGTTCACTTCAGCTATTCACAGAGTCCGTGTTTTTGTTTTCTTCAAACTGAATTCGTGTAATTCAATTAACACGATGACAGCGGCTACAGCCTCTTTAACCGCGACGGAGCACATTGGTCTGAGATCATCACAAAATGGCCAAAAATCAGAAAGTAAATATCTCATCGATTTATCATTTAAATGGTAAAATGTTTTTAATTTTTTGGTTTTTTTTTTTCTTCAAAATTTTTACAGTTAAATTTACAAGATGACAGCGACTATAGCCTCTGTAATGGTCACGTATCACAATGGTCTGAGATCATCACAAAATGGCCAAAAATCAGAAAATAAATATCTCATCAATTTATCATTTAAATGGTTAAATGTTTTTAATGTCTTGGGTCTTTTTTTCAATGTCAATTTTAACTACAGCTAATTATTTAACAATTAATTTAAAAAGTAGAAATGACACTAAAAAAATTTCAATTAAGCTTTAAAAGTAGACAGCTTTGATTTTTGATGGGTTTTTCTTAGTAATTTTTGGCCACTTTTTTTTTTCGATCTCATGCCACAGTGCGATGTAGCTTGGTGTTTATTTATGAGAGTACAACAGCAATAAAATTAGGTAAGTTTTAACTTTTTTTTTCGACAACCGTTCTGTTTCGGTATAAAATAAAGCAAAAGTTGTTTTCCAGGAAAAAAAAATGTCATTCATTTCAATACACCTCACACATGTACTTACAGCCGACATCATTACGCCTATTTACTCCTCTTCCTTATTTTTCACTTTATACGGCCTAAATACAGGGGGAAATGTGGACCGGGGGGTGGAGAGGAGGAGAAGGGGCTGATGATCCTTACTCTGCAGTTGTTTCCATCACGTTCACGTAGTTTCTAAATAATTCAATGAGGCGTCGGACATTAGTCATGGGAATACCCGAGGACGAATGACTCGACTCACGGAGATCATAATTCGCCGCACACTGGGCCGACACACTGATTTTTCCGGAAAAGAAAAGATTTCGTTTTTAACTCGGTATTAATCGTTACTTTCTTTACAAAAACTACCGAAAGTAATTTATTTTTAAGAAAAACGGAAAGTCAGTTACTAGATAATCATCTGAAGAGTGTCTCTGCAAAGAATCTCGTCACTAACTTCAAAAATAAGACTGAAAGTACCAAAAAATGAAATATCGCAAATCGATTCTCGTGTCGAAATGCAATATTTCTTTTTTTGGTACTTTCAGCCTTATTTTTGAAGTCATTGTCGAGATTCTTTGCAGAGACACTCTTCAGATGATTATCTAGTAACTGACTTCCCGTTTTTCTTAAAAATAAATTACTTTCGGCCTGTAATTCGACTTTCATCGAACGGTAGCGCTCTGGTGGCAGAAATCGGCACTAAACGCTGAAGAATCACCTTAACTGACAGATTCCAAGCTGTAAAATCGTGGATTTAACTCAGTTTTCCGTTACCTAATCGATAACCGCTCATAATGCTCTCATCCAGAAAATTCCATACTTCACCCCACTGTGCGCCGGATTTGTTTGGAGGTGCTCGGGGGAAACGTGTGAGCGCGGGGGAGGGGCTGAGAGGGGGAGGGGGAGGACGAAGAAAAATTACGCTCACCACTGGGTACAATTACTGCAGGTGGGGATCGAAATGGGTCCCCGCAGACATCCGCATACGTGTTGCCATGTTAGGCTCGCATTTTGCAATTCATCACATTCTATGCGAAGGGACGATTACCGAGATTATATTTAATTGCAACGCCGCGTAATATTTTAAATCATCAGAAAAACAAAGAAAATCATATTCACAATTATTCGTTTATACATGCATTGTCCTTTGGAAATTTTAAAACGTGAAAGATGATCATGAAACGTTGGATTCGACTCACGCCTACACGCACGCGGCTCGTGCAGTATGACAACAATGCACGGAGAAAAAAAATTCGGTTATGAGAACTGAACTTCGGTTATGAGAACTGAACTTCGGTTATGAGAACTGAACTTCGGTTATGAGAACTGAACTTCGGCTCATATGGAACACTGAGGTGTTCGGTTACAGTAACCAAAGTTTTCGGTTGTGAGTACTAAACTTCAGTAAGGAGTACCGAAGGTTTCGGCAAGGGTGACTAATACTATGACTCACATTGCGTTCCTACTGAACCACTTCGGTACTCCTAACTGAAGTTCAGTACTCACGACTGAAAACTTCGGTTACTGGAACCAAACACCCTCGGTGTTCCATATGAACCGAAGTTTTTTCTCCGTGTGTTTCCCCTCCATTTGACTCGATGCAAAACAATCGATTCGATAGTGAAGCGGCGATTCACCTGCAATCGATTGTTGTACTTACATAGATTCAAATGAGAAAACATCGTTGCCAAATTGCACGAGCCACCGCTGGCCTATACGTCAGATGGACTCCGAATAAATGTGCGAAACGCATCCAATAGCCGCGTTTTACTAGTCTTAAATCTCTACAAACAGGAACCTAACTAGATCAAAACTGTTAAGTTTTTTTTGTTTTTTTGTTTTTTGTTTTTTTTTTCGTTTTGTTTTTGTTTTTTTTTTTAACACGTTTTTTGGCAACATAGTACGGAATTAAAGGAGCGTCGGTCCCGATTTACTGCTAGACGAAGAAGAGAGTAACTCGAGGTCACATAAAAAAGGAAGAAACGAAAGTATACCGATGAAGTTAAAGAAGATACTGCGGATGAGGTTTAAAAAAAAAAAAAAAAAAAAAAAAAAAAAAAAAAAAAAAACCGTGAGTAACCGAAAAGAAAAAAACACCTTTGAAAAAAAAGAGGAGAAAAGAAAGCCCGACAGCGTGAATTAAGTACTAATACACGGGAATCGTGCCGCAACAAGAATTAAATGAATAATGAATGAGGGAAAATTGGAAATGAGACGCGATGGCCGTCCGTTCCAGTCCCAAGTCCCGCGTCCTGTTTCCAGTGGAACAGAGTGAAACTGAACCATTTAGAGGGGAAGGATGCTAAAGGGAACGGGGGGTCAGGTTTGCGTACACGGGTGGGGGTGGGGGTTGGAGTTTGGGGTGGAAGCGGGGGTGAAGGTGGAGGACAAGGCCTCAAGTAGAAGCGCGGAAACGTGACTAGGCTTTTAGCGCGGTGACTTAGCATTCCAGATTCGGTGTAGCATTTAACTTGACCAAAGGACGGCACATTGGGAAGAAACGCACAAACTTATAGAGACCAGTAGCGCAACAAGATTTTCTTCATCTCTCTCTTTTCTCCATTAAGAAACGTATGTTAGACAAGGATGGACAAGGGGATAAAACCCCCTCTTTCTGTTCCTTTCCTACTTAAACATTCAAATGGGAAATGAGAGAGATGGAAGAGATCCTGGTTGCGCCAGTGATAAAAAATAACCCGTATCACAGAAAAATACTATCAGATTGAACTTCCATAAGCGCGAATAAGCAACTTTTATTTAGTAACCAGCGAGCCAATCATTTACTTTATCGATAAAACGATCGTTAAGACTGTCTACGAGAGATGCGATTGGTCCAAAATTGTAAAACTTGGACGTTGCTATAGTAACCATCGTTAAGACGCCCGTTCTTTAAAGGCTATTCATTGAAGGACTTTAAAAAATGGGCATTTCAACGGTGGTTACCATAGCAAAGTTTAAGTTTTAATTTTTAATTTTGGACCAATAGCATCACTCATAGACATAGACAATCTTAACGATCGGTTTATCGTTTAAGTAAATAATCGGCTCCCAGGTCACTTTTCAAGAGACCAGGAGCTTATTCTGCTCTTTTGGACGAGACGAGACGAGATCAGTGGCGTAGCGTGCAACTTACCAACGTTGTAATTGTGTCCATTTAAACCCGTATAAAAGGTCGAATGCGAAGGTTTTCACCGAACACCCTATCGTTCGATCTTTTTCATGGGTTTAAATGGACGAACTGCAACGTTGCCAAATAGCACGCTAAGCCACTGGACGAGATAGCGAGAATCGATCATTTACAATGGTTTAAACGTCGTCTCGTGACCAATAATTCAAACTGTAATCATGGAAAGTAAAATCTGTCTGCGCTAAAACATCTTAAATTACTTATTGAATTGTAAATTTCAGTTCTGCAAGTAGTAGGCATTCATTGTTTTCTCCAGGAGAAGTGCAAATTACATTTTGACAGTGGCTCCAGCTGTGAATCCATGGAAAAGAGACAGAAGGACAATATCTCGGATCCGCTAGTGCTAAGAAATTCTGAGTTTACGAATGAAAGCTAAAAAGAATCCCACTGTGAGGAAAGGGTAGCGGAATGCCCTTAAGAGTGTGCCGCCCGAGGGACGAAATAAGACTGGTGAATGTGCTGCTCTCTAGCGAATTTCCGGAGGGATCGGTGGAGATAGTGATAGCAAACGAGTCGCACGATGGGTGAGGGGGAAAGGGGTAATTTCATTTACTCCTATCGACTGGGCTTTATCTTGACTGTCAATTACCTTAATTCTTTTTGTCTTAATTTGTCGGTCGCCACGTTGTCGGCAAGCGAGATTACTCCCCGCCGGCGCGGCGGACGCAACGCGACCTCTCTGAGGCCACCGTCCGGGATTCTATGGGTCCGGTCCCCGCCTCTCAGCAGAATCCCCGCAGAGTGAAGACGGAAGCCAGCGTCTCGTCCGACCGTCGGCGTCGTCCGCCGATGCGATGCGATATATTGGACTAAAATGTGGATGATTGGTGATGAATGCATACCACGGTCCATTTAATCAGGTCAGTCTGATAGCGCCGTAGTCTTTGTGACCGAATCGGAGTCCGAATCAGGGACCAAATCGGGGACCAAATCGGGGACCAAATCCGGGACCAAATCGGGGACCGAATCGGGGACCAAATCGGGGACCAAATCGTTTTATTCAAATGCACAGGGAAAAAAAAACAGATTTTGCTCTATGGTAACGCTGACAAAACCTTTCGTAGCAAAATGACCCCGCAAAAGACTTTCGTTGAGCCAAACAAAGGTTTTGCACGCTTAACTGAAGAAATTTAGCTAAGTGAACCAATGATTTGGTTAACTCAACTAAAATTTTTTGTAGGGTCATTTTTCTACCAAAGGTTTTGTCAGGGCTACCAAAGAATTTTTCACTGTTTTTAAGCGTGCCGTATATATACGGTGCGCTTCTTGTTTTCATTTTCATATCTAATATATAAGTCCAATGCCTTGCTTATGGCAAAACCTTGGCGGGAAAGGTTTGAAAAATTAAAAACGTGTTTTCTTAAAACTGGTTTCATTAATCGTTAATTTATTGCTGCAATCCAGGAGGTCTCGGCGTCTATTTTCTTAAAATTGTAAAAGTTTTGGTATTCCTGTTAATTTCAATAAGTTATTAAGCGTCAAAGTCGAATTCCTTCAAACGAGAATTCCATACAGGTCCAGCAACCTAAGTCATTTGTGCCAACCTATGAGTCAAAATTCAAAGGCAGGAGGGGGGTGGAAACATCTCCCGCAGGAACCCTCTTTGCCCCTCGCCTTTGGGCTCCACCGGTCTCAAGATTTCTTCACGGTGCATTAAGCGGTCGTAAATGTGTCAACATCTGTTTGACGAGGGTACATCGATAAGAAGCGACGAGGTATTGATGAAGAGAGGGAGGGGTATAGAAAAGAGAGAGGCTCATTCATATCCTTAAGGTACCGTTCTAGAATTCATCCCTTTATTGTCTCGATGAAAAAAAGATTATGAATAGCAGCACTTTCCAATGTACATAGATATACAGTATCACAGGGTAATGTAATCTTTTTTGCACGGATGCAGTAAATGGTTGAATTCTAGAACGCTACCTATGTAGACCTGTTTAGTGATGACGTCACGATCAGAATTAGTTCCAAACAAATGCTCTATCTCGCTCACTCTCGTGGATTTACCAGATCCAAATTTTCGAACGCAAATTCATGCTAGTTAACCAACAGTTTTCTCAAATTTTATTGCACCATTAGATTCCACTTGCCTTAAAGTATCTTTTCACTGTAACATAATTCCTAAAAGATCACAAGCGAATTTACAATCACAGTTATACCGAAAGACGTTCTACGTTTTGTCCTTGTCTTGCTCACGGTCTCTTATGGTAGTATCACCGGCATGACACTCAATCATTCTAACTTCTCTCCGTATCGAAGCTATTGTTCGAGGTATAACACATGCCGTGATGGTGCTGATGAGCCTATATTCTAGAATTTTGTGCTCTTAAGAAACTTATAACTGTGATTGTGCATCGATGCGCGATGTTTCAAAAAGTTTGTGATAGCGGGCTCATATTTTATCACTGAGAAAAAAGTGGCTGTTAAAACTGTAAGAATAGAACCATAGATGATTTCGCCTTATTTCAATCATGAGACCTATCGTTGCTGTAGTCAGCGCGCTTGAATCTACACGAATTCTGATTGTCTCTATGGAATTTCGATTATTTCTATGGGAAATAAAGCGCGGGAATATATATCCAATCGGAAAATTTTTTGAAACAATCGGAAATTTTTATAAGGGACGTGGAACCCAATGGTGTGATAAACACAACGTGTAAAGAACGTGTTGTTTACTAGCACTTGTATTTGAAAATTTGGACTGTGTTTCGTATGGGAAAACCCACGAGAGCGAGTGAGACGGAGCCTTTGTTTGGAACCAATTTTTTTCATGACGTCACACTAAACAGGTCTTTGCATCGGAAACATTTGAAATTCTGGGGGATCGGCAAATTGAAAGCCCCTCAATGAGCGTCGATGGAATCAAGGGATTTTTGAGGACATTTTTGGCGTTTTGTTGAAAAATAGGTGTTTAAAATCCAGAACACAGGGAGCCAGAGGGGTAAAATTCGCATTAATTGCTCTAAAAAGTGAGAGGGGCTGTCACGTGTCTTCCACCCCTGGACAGCTTCCTCGCTGCGGCTATGGAATTGACTCTGGAATAACTTATTTACCTATCCTAAAAAGTTCGTTGCGTGTACAAAATTTTTCACTGGAAGCTTCTTCAAATTTTGGAAACTATAGGTCCATATGGAACTTTGCTTTTCCAACACGAAAAATGATATCGACCGACGGCAACAGAAAAAAAAGAAATAATATGACAATGCGTTATAGTGAATAATGGCATAGTTTTAACTGTAAACTTTCGATACTTTTCAAGAAAATAAATGGGGAGAGGGGGAATTAAAATCCACAAACCTCTTAAACCTCCACACCTACTAATCTATACCCCTAGAATGCTTGATGTGTAAAGGGCACTTGAAATGGTTAGTTCTGTATATTAAAGGATTATTGTTTCATGAATTCGCAAGTGTTCCATTTATGCATATTACGTATCTACATCGTGACAATCGCAACAAGTGCTGACAGCACCTAAAACGGAAAAAAAGATAAAAAAAACTGTTTATTATTTAGAATCACGGCTTTTCCGAATATGACACTTTTTGACTTCAAAAGAACGCCACCTCATGTTTGATCCCTGAACAAGCCGTTTAAAAGGTGGAGGGATTTAGAAATATCTATTGTCTATAGTTTATGTGGGTAAAAAAGATCGAGCCTTATCAAATAATTTTCTCTTTTCAGCTTTCAATGGGTTTGTTGCAAACTTTTGCTACAGTGCTATAGAGTTTTGATTCTGATGTAAAATTGTCTGAAAATTACATTGGCGGCATCAAATAGTCATAAAATCCACTAATAAACCCAAAAAACGCATTATAAAGAAAGCCAAAATTGCAGTCGTAAAGCCGAACAATCTGTGCACGCGCAAGACGAACATCAGAGATAGGTGACCCATTCTCCCTTTTTCGTTAAGGGGGGGGGGGGAGAAAATATCTCTACAGTCAAACTGTGATTTTAAAAAAGTGCATGGTCAAGATGTTGTCTTTTGTGAAGGGGGCGGGGGGGGAAGCAAAATATCAAGAACAGGGTGTTTCAAAACTTGAGTGCCAAACTTATGGAGTGTATTTTTGGGGTCAACATACATACATATAAGACTTTATTTTCCTACATGAGTATGTGCTGCAATTGTTTCTCTTCTGAGCTAGAGCCCTCCAAAGTTTTGAAAACAAAAAACAAAAACCAAAAAAACAAACACAAAAAAACAACGCCTTTGACTCATCTCCTTACAGATACATCTGATCTAAATTTATTTTTTTCATAATTTCTCACCAAACAAGCTCAATTGGACAGCACTTGTCACAAAAGAACCGAGTGACATTTTTGATAAAATTGAGTTATTGATTGATAGAGCTAGCAATACTGAATCTCGAAGCAACAAGTGCTTCTTCTGTAATAACAACTATTTCCCGTCAAAATTCCAGGTAAAAGTGAGCTGGTGAGCCTCATTGATGTCATTGTCCATATGATGAAATAAAATGAGAACTTGGTTCCTTTGGCTGATTAGGTTAAACCTTAATCCGAGTCACGTAAGGAACCAACTCCGACTTGGTTCCTTTCAGTGGCGGCTCGTGCGATTTGGCAACCATGCTTTTTTACCATTTAAACCTATGCAAAAGTATCGATATCTTGGGGGTGCATTGCACCTCCTGAAGATCGATTGTTTTACATAGGTTTAAATGGAGGGATTCCACTGTTGCCACATTGCACGAGCCGCCACTGGTTCCTTTTATAGAATTGGGAACGGACTTAAGTCCGGATTAACGGATTTTAAAATAATCAACAGTGTAAACCAACTCTGCCGTTTGGTTTCTCTTAGAGTTTCGTTTTTCGTGATTATGCCAAAAAAAAAAGAAGAAAGGAACCAAGTCACTTTAAACGCTAAAAATTAAGAACCTTTCCTACATAGTAAATTCCACTTTTCCGGTGTTGAAATGCAAAAACACAACACGGTAGTTGAATGAAATCAAAACGTAAGTAATTCCAAGTTTTTTGTTTAAATGCTAGCTCTTCAACTTTGGACTCAATTTTCTCGAGATCAGCTCCATGTTGAATGCTGTCTAATTATTATCATTGCTAGCAAAAGCATTAAAGCTGTTCAGACTTTAGTGGCACGCTTTTCCAACACCTGCGTGTTGGAATTTTCCCTGCTTGTTTTTTTTTGTTTTTTTTTTTTGTTTTTTTTTTTTTATTTTTTTATTTTCTGTGTGGGGGTTCCCGATTTGATTAGATCCCACTGCCGAAATATACTGAGGGGAGGGGGAGCAAAAGATTATAGCGCGATGGGGCTGGCATGTTTAAATGGACCTTGACCAACTCGGGAAATCAACCCCCATACATGAATAACATGGTTTCCTGGGAAATTGTGTTATTCAAATGTGGTCTGTTTTCCCGATTTGATCAGATCCCACTGCCGTTGGGGGAGAGCAAATGATTATAGCGCAATGGGGCTGGATTATTTAAATAGATATTGACCAACTCGGGAAATCAACCCCCATATGAATAACATGGTTTCCCGAGTTTGTCACAAAGGCTGCAGCGCTATCGGACTAACCAAACCAGTCTATATGGACCTTGATGTATACGTATTCTATCGGGACCGATGGGTCAGTTAAACAACATCAAGAAAATAGAACTTAATGTTTGATTCTTATGTTAGAGAATATTTCAACGGATGAATCTATTGCATCCATAAGAATATTCTACAGAGCGAATGAATACGCTGCATATTAACAAAGATTAGTTGTTTACTCATTAGGGAGAGAGGGAAAAGAAGAAGAAGAAAAATATGATTATCAGAACTACAATGTTAGGTCAACCGAAGAGTTTCTGGTACTATTACCAAATTCTGGTATTTTGTGCCATGAATTCGTCAACATTTTGTTTACTCAAAAAATAGTTTTGTCAGACGACTAGAGAGCTGGCAAATATGCTTGCAACACTTACGCTGTTAAAACCATCCATGTGGTACTCAAAGCTCCTTGGGACCTTAGAATGGAAAGTGTCTCAATTAAAATAAAAAAATAATAATAATGATAATAAAAATAAAAACAACAGCTCGAGATAATTTGAACAGCACAATTTACCGAGAATATTAATTAAAGAACAACGAATAAGACGGAGGGCTTGGAAGTATTAGAGGGACACGCAAGAAAAAAAATTAAGCATTTAAACATTCGTGGAAGATAATGAACGTGTGATGCATACAAATAAAGCAAAGCTATCTTAACGACCGCGAAAAAAATAAATAATAATAATAAATAAAACTAAGACAAAGCCATTAACCAAGGTTGTTTGTGTTAATGCATTTTTGCCCCTTTTTTTCATCATTATTTACAGCTCAGTTTCACATTTTTAGCCCACAGATTTGCGGGCGTGTTTTTGAACAGTACCGTAAAAACCGAGATTTAAAAGGGTGGGATAGTGGAACATATCACCCCTTCCTTCAGTTTACAAACGAGTTGCCAGTTTAGTGAAACGACTGACTAGAGTCTAACTCTTTTGACAGAAAGAAGGCTACATTTATGAATCGATAAATAAAATTAAACTCAGTAGACGTTACACTGTAAGAAATCCTCACTTAAATTGACTATACTTGGTTGGAATACATCAACGAGACTCAATTTGCGTGACAAAATAATTTCTTCCTCTCGGTGAAGTTTGTGGATTAGCACTTTTTCATGGAAGTGAATCATATTTGAAATTACATTAGAGTCAACAAGTAAAATTTATCCGCCATTTTAATCACCGAGCATTACTCACAAAGGATAGTTTTTGACAAAGAGTCTTAAGGAATTTCCACAAAATTATTTGAACATCAGTCTAAAAGAGAATTCTCTCAAATACACTTGGTTAAATCTTAAATTTGTTTGACTGAATTCCCATAAGTGTGGTACTGATGGTTTGAAGAATTCCTTAGAACGTCAATGATCGCAGGTTATTCAAGATATTTTTAAACATTTTTTATGTTTTATTTCGTTTTTTGTTTTGTTTTATCCAAGGACTTTTAAACATGGCATTTAATAGAAAAAAATTAATCATCGTGAGTATTTCTGTAGGCTGAGAGAGAGCGAGAGATTGTCACAATAACTTATAGTTGGGGTCCAAAGAGCTGTACCAGAGCTGCCGTTTTGCGTTCATTTAATGATGGCCTGAGCGTTTACCGCCACTTATGATGGTACTTTTCAAATCACCGATGGTTCCACCGGTTGAAAGAAGATTACATAGCTCAGTTCAGTATGTGTCTGTACTGTACGAAAATACTCTGATCTGTAATCTTTTCTCAATCGATAGAAACAACGTTAATTTATCAAAATATCCGCAAGTTTTTAAAGTCATCAACGACACTATACTGGATGAAAAAAGATTACAGATGTGAGATTTTTGCGCATTACAGTCATACACTGAACTGAATTGTGTAATCTTTTCTCAACCGGTGGAATCATCGGTGAATTGAAAAATGTCATTAATTATACTGCAAGTGTATGCGCGGAAGAAGTAAACAAAGCGAAAGGCTCAGGAGATGCAGAGGCCTTTTGGACGTCAGCAAAATTCAAACAACCCCTAGCAATTACATGAACATATTCTAAATATTTGTCTGAAGTCGGGGATTAAAGTTTGGCAACAGCTTTCCTCGATGGAAATTATGCAGATTTTGTTAGCTTTAAAGCGAAAGTTGGGACAAACGTGAGGCATACAAGCTTAATCTCGGAACGGATCACATTTACGAAAAAATATCCAGTTGAAACTTACGCTTTTGAGTACACTCATCTTGACCCTTTATAATCTTCCTAAAATCTGACACCCACCACATTTTAACCTAACAAAGTATGAAATGACTTACAAGCTGTCAGTCTTAGTGTACCTAGCGAGCTGTCGGGACGGAAAAGTTGAGCCTAAAAGCGAAAAATTTCCATGCTATGAATAACTAGTTAGAAATCTGCATATTTTATTTTCTTTACAATGATGTATCGCATGATAGGGGTTGCCGTATATATGAAAATGTTGAGTTTGCTTTAGGATACGCCGTAAAGTAGAGACCACTGTGGTACTAACATCCCCAAGTTATATAACTTTTTATTCGAAATCAATACAAAAATAGATGGGGAAGGGATGGCTTCAAAGAACACCCTGTATAGAAATCATTGGCGGATACAGGGGGGGGGCGAAGGGGGCGATCGCCCCCCCCCGTTCAGCCCAAAAAGTGGGAACAGAGGGGAGAGGAAGGGGAAAAGCAAGAGCGAAAACAAAAAAAGGGGGTCATTTAGGGGCGGAAATCCCAAGTTCGCCCCCCCGTTCGCGAGGGCTGGATCCGCCACTGATAGAAATGCATACGGTAGGACTCTAATTAGTTGAAAGTTTTGCCATATTTTCAACCGTTTTGTCAGAATTAGCCATTAATATCTTATTATTGGTAATTCTAGATCAAAATTTAAAGAAGAAAAAAATCATGTAAGTACTAATGGTTATTTCGACGAGACAGTTAAAGATACAGTGAAACTGGCAGGAGTGACGCCTTCAAAATACACTGACTTGAAGGAATCCAGAAATTTCTAGTTTTCCAATATATATTCCAGGATCAGTGGCGTCATTTAAGGTCTAGTCGGGGGAAGGGGGAGGGGGGAGGGGCAAAAATCAGACAACCCCTTCCTTTTGTTTACTTCTCATGCATGTTATTCCTGAAGTGCTGAACTTCGAGGTCCTTAATGACACTAATGTCCTTTTTCACTTACAATTTTTGAAGAAAGACACATTTTTCTTCACATCCTTTCTGGAAATTACAAATTGTCTTAACCTATTCTCAGTAAATTTGACAACCCTTTTTTTGTTTCTTTTGCTTCTTGAATTTTCTGTGAGAGCCTAAATTTCAGGATGTACAAAACCATGAGAGAGGGGGGGGGTCCCCCTCCCAGATGGTTCTGCCGTCCAGAGTATATAGAACGTTCTGAAATTCTTGACTTTTTTTTAGGAACGCTACCTGGTGGTCGGCTCTGGTAGTGTATCCTGAACTCATAATTGGTTTCAATGATACTCCAAGGAATGTGACTCCATTTTCATCACGACTTAAAATCCACCTCCAGATGCGTCACGCAGTTAGGCACACACCGACACAGACAAAACTCGTACCCTGTCTGCTCACTAATTCCATGAGTTCCATGCGGGGGTCGTTTGGCTGAAGAACCACTACAATCACCAGTAATGGCCAAGTGCCTCGACTCAAATTAAATTTGTGAATTAATTACGTACCGACACACAGAGAAGGAAGTCAATGGGAGGGGTCGGACACAGTGTTGCCAGACCGAGGAAAAAAAGCTGTATCGTGCTCATTTATATCAATGTAAAACGTACGGCTTTTTCACCCCAATCTGGCAACACTGGTCGGACATAGAATATACGAATAACATCGCAAATTTGAATGATTTTACAGTCAAAAAACAATCTGTGATGGACAATTCTTAAAGAAATGTTTGCGATAAAACCAATGGATTTAATTTGAAACTTCTACGTTGCGTATTTACAAAGATATACTCATTCTAAAGTTTATACGCCGTTTCCGGACTCGCTCATAAAGTTGCTCCACTGTGCGACGAGGCGTGAGGGGGGGCGAGGGGGCGAGGGGGGAGAGAGGTATTGAGTTGTCTGGTTTGAGGATAGGGCGGCCTTTAACGCCCCTCCACTTTTCTGTCCAGTTATTTCCACGAACCTTCCACTCGTAACTCCATCGAAGGCCCCACTTACACTCCAAATTGACGTTCCTGTTTTTGAACTCGTGAGGATTTCGAGATCCTTTCGACTAAGGAATAGAGAGAAGAGAACCCCACGCCTTGCCGCGATTCCTCCTTCAACCGAATTGTTGTATACGTCAAATAATTAACAAAGATGATTGAGCTCGTGAAGTCGTGAAGCAAAAGAGCCACTTGACACTGTCGCCAGACAAGTCGACAAAATATTGGCACGGTTCACACACCTGGTTCTTCCTGCTTCCGGTACATATTTGGGACGGATTAAAAGAAATAATATGGACATGCCAACTTTCGCTGCATGCGAATTGCGAATGAATAGTTAAATCTGGCGTTAAAACCAGCAAAAATGACGATATGACCCGGAAAAAAAAGATTAGTGAAAATAACTACGGATACGGATACCTGATTTTGGCACCTGCTAGACGTTAAGGTAAACTTGACCAGAAGTATGGTACATTTACCGATACTTTGAGTAAATTCGACTTGCAATCAGGTTGCTAGACGTTAAGGTAAACTTGACCAGAAGTATGGTACATTTACCGATACTTTGAGTAAATTCGACTTGCAATCAGGTAACATCACCTAGTACCTAGTCAAAACATAGTATACTTCTGGTTAACATTACCATAACATCTAGCAGGTGCCAAAATCAGGTATCTGTATGGTTATTTTCACCGTAGTTTTTTTTCCCCCGTGGAGTTTGCTAAAAAAATCACGAAATTCTCTTATAGACTTACAACATTATTTGACCTTTTATGGGCCAAGCCTGAGTTTACTTGTTTTTCTCCTCTAGTCTACTTCACATTCTTACAGTCTTCATTCCGGATAAACACGAATAGCGATGATAAACACTTACAAGACAAGGTTTTGGTCGGGCGCCTTCAATCTGTCATATAGGCAATTCCAACTCCCCCGAGTACGAATAGTTCACTACCTTCCTTTTATAAACGGTAGAGTGGCGTCTTTTTGAAATAATCTGGCCCTTAGAGGGTTAAGAGTTAAATGAGTAATGGCGGTGGCGAATCTACGCAAGTACTATGACATTAAAAAGAAAGTGTCCTGGTAGAACTTTTCATTCTTCTATTCCTCGACCAGTTTTAAATTTGTTTGTGCATTTTTCAGGTATTTCAGAGTCTAACAGCATTGCCACTTGAAAATAAGCCTTAAAAAAATCTTAAACTCTGAAAAATAATGAAGAACATAATCGAGGACCGTTTAGATGAGAGGACTTTCTTTTGAAAGTCAAAGTACCATGGGAGATTCCTGTATAATTTTTATTCTGAAAAGTCCTATTACCGTGGAACTACCCTTCAGACCGTAAGGGAAATTCCAGCTAACAAAGAGGAAGAAACTATATGCAAGAACATAAAAAATCGCACGAACAAGATAGATATGTGTTCGGAAACGAAGGCAAGGCTTTAAACATCCTATACACTCTGTATTTATAAAAATACGCTCCTTTGCTTTTTTAGCCTTTCAGAAAGCAGCTCACCAAGGATAACTCAAACGTTTTCCTGCGTTTAAGCCCTCTGATCATGGGTTCACTGTCAAGCAGGTTCTCTAGGGTGGGATTTTTATGTTTTTTAAAGGGCGATTTTGTGTTTGCACGCCATGTTCACGATAATCTGCTTGGCCGTGTCTACCTGCAGGCCGAAGGTCCCTCTATACATCACTATTTCTAGTGTGCATAGAAGCATTTGTCATTAGTCTTAACATTTAATTTTGAAACGTTTGAATGGGTCTGTTGCAAACTTTTGCTACAACAATTAAGAGAGTATAATCTAATGTAAAATCGCCTAAAAAATCCATTGGTGGCAACAGAAAGTCATACAATTCAATAATAAACTCACAAGAGACGTTTAATGAAATCCAAGATGGCGGAGAAATATCAAGCAATTTGTATGTATGCACCACGAACATCCAAAGATAGCCAACCTCACAATATCGAACACAACTAATCACAACGTAAACAAACACATAACCTCTACCTCCAGTGAGGTTGTCAAAGTTGGCCATCCTTGGATGTTCGTGATGCATTCCTCGATATTTCTCTGCCATCTTGGATTTCATTAAACGCCTCTTGTGAGTTTATTATTGCATTTTATGACTTTCTGATGCCACCAATGGACTTTTCAGGCGATTTTACATTAGATTAAACACTCTTAATCGTTGTAGAAAAAGTTTGCAACAGACCCATTGACCTCATCTTGCTCTCTGCAGAGCAGCCTCAGAGCTGGCCTGTGCAGATGTCCAAAGGACTTTAGAAATCTCAAAGGCACCGAAGGACTAGATTAAAGGAAACTGCGAGACATTTTTAGCAAAAAGTGATGAGTCAAAAGGAGGCCTCGAGAGAGAGAGAGAGAGAGAGAGAGAGAGAGAGAGAGAGAGAGAGAGAAGAGAGAGAGGAGAGAGAGAGAGAAAAGGGAGAGAGAGAGAGGAGAGAGAGAGAGAGAGGAGAGAGAGAGGGAGAGTGGTCATCCCTGGAGTAAACAAGAGACGAAGAGGGAGGAGGTGGTCGACTAGGGTAAGTAGAATCTCGTGTTGGACTCACCACCGTTGAAAGAGACAGAGGAGCGGACTGAAGGGGTTAAAGGGAAGCGTTCGCCGAGCAGCGAGCAGCAGGGGCGTGGAAGGGGGTTGACTCGGAGGAGTTTAAGAAGCTGCGGAAATTGAAAAGACGCGAGGGCGCGTCTTTACGGAACTGCAGCTGAAAACATGACAAATGCATCAGCCCAAGCCGCCGCCGCGCCGTAAGGATTTTGCACCGTTGCACCACTAAATGCATCACACAGCGTCCTTTCACTTGCAGACTTATGATGCAGTGCGCCGCGATGCCTCAACATAATCCATAAAAAAACAAAAACAAAAAACAAACAAAAACTTAGCCTTCGAAAAAGGCGAGACTTTTGTGGGTCATTCTGATGATGACACATCACGGAAGTCTCTCCCAGCCAATCAAAAACCTGCGGGCCGATCATTTACTTCATCGTTAAACCGATCGTCAAAACTATCTATGAGTGATTCTATTGGTCGAAAATTGTAAAACTTGCTAGTTAAAGGCTATTCATGAGTAACCTTTAAATAGCGGGTACTTTAACGATGGTTACCATAGCAAAGGCCAAGTTTTACAATTTTCGACCAGTGGAATCACTCATACACAGTCTTACCGATAGGTTAAACGATGAAGTAAATGATCGGCCTTCTGGCTGTGAAAGGGTTGGAATAAATTGTTCAACTGGGTAATTTATGGATGGAATCCGTTTATTTGTACAATTTTCGACTAATGGAATCACTCATAGACACTAGACAGTCTTAACGATCGGTTTAACGATGAAGTAAATGATTGGCCCGCTGGGGACGAATAATTTACTTCATCAATAAACCAATCGTTAGACTGTCTAGTGTCTAAGAGTAATGCTATTGGTTCAAAATCGACAAATATGGCTGTAGCTATGGTAACTATAGTTGAAGTGCCCGTATTTTAAAGCCATTCAATGAATAGCCTTTAAATAATAAGCACTTTAATAATGGGTCCCATAGCAAAAAACCAAGTTTTACAATTTTGGACCAATAGCATCGCTCATAGACAGTCGTAACGACCGGTTTATCGACGAAGTAAATGATCGGCCTCCTGGCTCGATTAAAATTTAGCTGATCAATGGACCCGATATTGGGTGAGAAGGTAAACACCTCCCCCTCTACCACCAGGGACGGTGGTAGAGGGGTATACACCAGACAAAACTTGTCCTTGTTTCCGGCACCGTGGGCCAATCACAGCCTTTTGTTATGCTTACCACTCAACGGTAGGCAATGTTTATTGTTGCAGCCGGTGACTTCTGAACAAAAATGAGCGTTTTAAACTTTTGTGGACCAATTAATTGCAGCCTTTCGTTGCCCTTACCACTCATTAGCAGGCAATGTTTACTGTTACAGTTTACTCTTGAACCAAAATGAGTGTTACAAACTTGCTTACTTTCTTAACATGGGATGCATGTATACGGTGTGCTGTGTCTCTATTTTTGTTTTTGCACCATTATTTGCCATAGCTTGATATTTACATGCCACTGGTTTGGTGCAAAGTGTGCTCTCCAATCATGGCTGGTATTTTTGCTTCAACTACCCACAGATGCCGACATTCGCGTGTTGAATTTTATAAACGTCTGTGATTGGTATGTGGTTTTGAAAACTGTAAAAGTTTTTTTCTTGTACATAATAGTCTCAAAAGAAAATTACTCCTAAGCACAGCAAAAAAGGCACGCTTTTCCAACACCTCAGTGTTGGAACCTGGCGACTTGTTTTTTTTTTCTTAAGTCAACACAACTCTACCTCTCTGTCTCGTTTAAAACAGAAGAGGCTCTCAGTAACCAAGAAAAGCAGAGTCGTTTTAGCAACTGAACTGGCGTTTTAACTCATAACTATATAATTGCTTTGGAGCGGAGGAAAAGGCGCAAAAGACCGCCTTTAATTATGACTGAAACGGGGTTTTAAGCTTTGGCTGTTTTGCGGCCAGGCTATAGGAAGGCGGAGGGCGAGGGAGTCATTTGATGTTGATTAACTTAAACCCGGGGGGGGTCAACCGAAATAGAAGGCACGGTTAAAAGCACGTTTTAGAGGCGCTAATGGGTGTTGACCATCGACTTCAGGAACCAAATTAAGTCGTCCTTATACCGGGGCTTAGACAAAACCTAACCTCACTTCCTTGAATATTTCGCAGCTTGTCATTATTTGTCGTCGCCAGTGCAGTCATCGCGGGCGGTATCCTAGATGCTGTTCGTTTCATTCCGTAAGAGTGTCAGTAGCATTCCTATTCCGAAATACACAGTTATTTGGTACACTAATTCCTCTCTTTGGAAAAGGAATTTTTGGAAAACGGTCAGGACCACGCACGGAGATAATAATATTTTAACCGAAGAGTAAACACTCTTGCCACTCTAGAATACCTTATTGGTTTGCTGCTTGAGTTATAAGATCCAAAAACTTGATTGTCTTAGGATGTCCGTCCTTCAGTGGCGTAGCCAGGAATTTTTCTAGGGAGGGGGGGGGGTGTTGGAGATCCGATATTTTTCAGGGGGGAGGGGGTCCAAAGATACTAATTCGGTCAAATTTGTCTGAAAACGCAAAAAATTACCTTTTTTGAGGGCAAATTTTGGTGTCACGGGGGGGGGGAGGTCTAGATCTCCTGGAACCCCCACCCCCCGGCTACGCCACTGATGTCCTTCTAAGCGTGTTTTTCTTCTTCTGATCAGAACGTTTTGGTTTTCAGCCATTTCCGCCACGGTAAGCGAAATGTCTTAAATTCTATTGCACCTAGAGAGCTCTGATTTGTTTTCAAAGCATTTTTCCGGCTCTAATTATGATGAGCCGTATATTTTTGCCTAAAAGCAACTACTTCATTATTGTGAAATGAATCACTAAATAATAAAAAGTCCACAAAACGGCTCACACCTAAACATTCAATAATTTAACGAAAAATAGGGCATTTTCCGCGAACAACACAAAACCAACCCACTTTGAGGGAACAAAATACGCCATTCATAGATCAAATAACCCATAAACACGAATCAAAACTATGAATGTAATCCTTCAAGAGTAATTAGAACTCGAACTTAGAGACCAATTTCAGTTTTGACCACTTTTAGAACCAAAAACTGGCCTTATTGGCACGCCTCCTTTAAACTTTCACTTTTTTTCAATGCGTTTGAAAGAAAAATGGGGAAAAATTAAGGTAGGATACCCCCTTAAAATATGGCCGAGGTTTTCTCGAACATACATTAATAAAAATGCCCAATCTTTCTTAGTGATCTCCAAACCCCCTCCTCCTCCCACCCTAACAGCATAGAACACTTAAGCAGCCTATTGATGTCTCAGTATACCCTGGGACTTTCCAAAAACGACTAGTCCAAATTTTATTTTCGTCCGCCCATTATACATCTTCTAAAAATATCCCCTGGGATGGTAACTCAGAGACACGGACAGTTCTGCCAGTGAACTTGATACACCAACGGGACCATCAATTCTTGAGCCGGGGGATGAGCTGGTAAAGCGGAAAGGGGGGGTGGCATCCCACCCCCACGAGATGCTCATGTGCGTGAGAGGGGTGAGAACAAGTTCAGATTAATTGTGATGTTGTACACTTTGACTGACTCCACTGTTGCCAGATGTCATGTGAAAAGCCGTATATGATACATTGATTCATATGGAAAATAAACGGTCTAAATCCATAAATCTGGCAACAGTGACTGACTCGGGAGTGAAGCTCGTAAGGAGATGTGCGTTCCGGTAGGAGACCCTCTTCAATGTTGCCGGTTTCGTTGACTAAAATACTAAATGGCTGGAATAAAGCATCGGATTTTTTTTTTTTTTTAATTAAATGACAACGCTGCTCGAGAACCAGAGGGTTAGATCTGAGGGGTGCAACACAGAGATGCCACTTTACTTGTAATGGAACGCATTTTCTCATTTGAAAACAATTTTACAATCTTGAAGAATTTTTTGTTAGAGGTAGTTTCAGAAGTGTAAGCGTACCTAGCCCGATAATCTTTGGAATTTGTCAACATTATTTCTCATATTACTAAATAAAAATGAATGAAAATTAAATTGAGAGTTCACTTTTCAACGAGGAACACTTTGACCCTTGGCACTCCATTGTCGGGTCCGCCCCGACATTGAAAAAATGCCGATATTATCCACTGTCGGGCCGGACCCGACCGGACCCGGCATAAAGTTTGAGCTTTCGTAGCTCCACTGTCGGGTGTGGCCCGAATCATAAGAAGACTTAATTTGTATTGTAATTCCATAAGATCATTATCATACAACACGTGGTTATTTTATAAGCTCAAAAATAAAGTGTGATGAATAAAGGCGTTTTTTCACTAATTATCTAAATTTAATTTGGAGTACAGGTGGCCACTGTGGGGAAAAGTAAGTGGAGTGCAAAGGGCTAAAAGCCAAAAGATAAAGTCAGAGGCAAGTTCGGTTTTGATTTGAAGGAATTAAAGTTGAAAATTCGCCAAAGATTGTGGTTTCGGTGCGCGCCTACACTTCTGAAACGAGCTCTAACTCACCGTAAATTTGTTCAATTTTTCGTCAAATGTGACGACCCTGCACACAATGGTCTGAGATCATCAAAAAGAGGGCAAACAATCAGAAATTGAATTTTTCATCAAATTAGCGTTTATAAACTTTCAAAACCAACATGGGGCACTTGCAAACTAGCCACACGTGATTGAAGAGTTGGTTCTTGCATAAAAACTTGTAAAAAATGACGATATGAGTACACTAAAAAATTACAAAAATCACTCTCAGCTGTTTTCTGAGTTTATTACTGAATTCTCGACTTTCCTAGCGTGATTCTTGTGATTTTCGCTGGTGGTTACATCATAATAAACTATTCATCAACCCCCCCCCCAACTTTTAAGGAAGTATTTGAGACTTATTATCTTGTTCAACTCATAGAAGCGCACAAAGTCTTTGGTAGCGCAAATGTTTGCAGAACGTAAAATCCTCGCAAAGTTTCTTTAAAGTCATCAACGACTCAGCCCACGTCTCGAGGTTGAGAAAAGATTACAGATCAGAGTATTTTCGTGCAGTCCAGTCATACACTGAACCGAACGGTGTAATCTTTTCTCAACCGGTGGAATCATCGAGGAATCGTCGATTAATTGAAAAACTTCATTAATTACACGCACAACAGCATCAGCACTGAACAATATACAGGGTGTAGCAAAAATTTGAGTTTTTATTTTCAAGGTGGGTTCTGGGTCCCGTCCAGTTATCTTGGAGCGACCCATAGTATTAGTTTCGCTTATATCCATCAGTGGCGAGGCGTGAAATTTGGCAACAATGTATTTCCTCCATTTAAATTCGCCAAAAACGTCGAACGCTTGAGTCATCGGCGATGACCAGGCATTTCGACCTTTCTGATGTGTTTCAATGGGAAAAAGGAACGTTGCCAAATCGCACGCCTCGCCACTGACTTTAAGGCATTTACTATACATCGCATAAGTCTAAAATAAGCTTCCAGTTATAATCCATGTGAATTCAAAAACTTCGCAGGTTACCGTATGCTTTGATGGCTTACAAAAATTTTCCGAGATGCCGATTCAAAAAATGTTCAGGGCTCGGACTTTTGGACCCAAAATCCGGACTCTTTCCTTCGACTCGACTTGGCAACACCGATTGGCTCGAGAACAGTGTTCCACCCCCCCCCAACCCAACCCCTTCTTACCCTCCTCCCCCTTTTTTACTCCTACGGGATCACGGGTGACAGTGGGGGCGTAGACGAGGCGGAGGAGAGGAAGGGGTATACTACTAGCATGACTAATGCTCCCGCGAATCCTCAACCAAAAGCCTTTGAGACAGGCCTTTGTATTCCTTTTCAACCTTGCCTTGACGCCGCGCCTTCCTCTCACCGTATATGCTTCCCGGCGCACAGTCACTAAAGACAACGCATCACGACCTACGATATCACATGATTTGCGACACTCTCCAGACAAATATTAGAGTCATAGCGACATCATAGAGGTCTAATTTCCACACGAAAAAATGTAGGTTCCAAACGAAATGTAAGGTTTAGTAAATCCATTGGTACGCTTGATAGTAGTCGATAAATTCGCAAAAATGATAAATTTATTGCCAGGAAAAACTCACCTAATGTATATTATAAAATATCAGAGCTGTCATTTTGTGAATATTTAACTTCATTTTTCAATTCACCGATGTTTTCACCAGTTGGCCAACAGATTGCACACTTTGGCTCAGTGTACAACCGTAAAGCACGAAAGTACTCTAATCTGGCATATTTTTTCAATTAGTTGAATCGTCAGGGAAGTTTTTTATGAAGATTACAGATGCGAGTGTATATTTTCGGTCATTGCAGTCATGAACTAAACTAGACTGTGTAATCTTTTGATCGATCGCTGGAATAATTGGTTAATTTAAAAATTTCATGAAATGTACACCGTCAGCTCTCACTTTTAAGTCCCGAGTTCTTGCTCCGATGATCAGAGCTACCACTCTGATTATAATTAACGGCATTTTTTAATTCACTGATAACTCTGCCGCTTGAGAAAAGATTACACACTTCAGTTCAGTGTATGACAGTACTCCACTAAAATACTCTGATCTGTACTATTTTCTCAAGCGGTGCAATCGCCGTTAAATTATTAAAATACCCGCAAATTTTTTAAAGTCATCGACAACTCCGCACTGATTGACAAAAAATTACAGATACGAGTATTTTCGTGCATTGCATTCATGAACTGAACTGAACTGTGTAATCTTTTCTGAGCCGGTGGAATCATCGGTGAATTAAAATATTCCGTTAATTATACGCAAAACGGCAGCTCTGTCGGTGATGAACATAGTGCTAGTTCCAACAGAATCCAGCGCTCTGGACCACGGTGCCGCGGTACCTCTTATCAGAGCTCCGGTGTAAAAACGGCTTAATCCGATTATATTTGCTCCGGAAACTTAATAATTGATGGAACCATTCCCAGTGACGCGTCTGACAAGTTTTCTTCTGGCCCCTCTTCCAAACGTTCTGTCATCCACCCCTTCCTCTCCCCCCTCCTTTGAAAACATGGGTTTGGAGCCAAGTTCCGCACATTGTGCTCTCCAGAACACACTGCCTCCTCCTTCAGGGGAGAAGGGAGAGGAGGAAAACTTGTTAGTTTTTATTCCTTTCTTGATCATCCTTTTTTCCTTTTGGATGCAATCTTCTTTAAAGTTCTGCCCACTCTCCAACAAATACCTATTTGTACATTCCTACATACCTAAATCCTTCGTCTGATTTTCATCTTTCTTTCTTCTTACATTTTTGGCCCCGATCATGTAAAGACGAAAGCAAAGATCAATGAATCTTCACATAATCTTGATAAAGCTTGCGAGAGCTTTAAGCGCTGAAAGGGAACGAAAACTTTTCCATTCAGTAAAATTTCATTTTAACCAATTTCCAATATGGATGTGAACTTCGCAATAGAAGTTCCTTAAATAAGCACAAAAATCAAGAAAAATTGATCTCAATGAATTAAGGGTGGTGGTGGTTGTTTAAAATGGAGGCTTACAAAGGATGTCTCTTACAAACCACATACGTAGCAATAAATCCTGGAAAGCCTCGCCGGGTTTAAGTCGAACAAAAAACACGTATTTCATTTCGATAAACAACAGATCAGCTTGTTAGCTTCATGGTTGATAGAATTTCTTATACAAAGTGATGGACAATTCTGTCGATCAAACGCAAAACATTGATCTCCTCATTAACAGCTCCAACATTTTTAAGCGCATACTTTCGCGTATTTTGAGCTTAAATGGCGCAAAAACGGCCCAAATTATTTAGTTGGTAACATCAAAACTTCTGCTAAAAATGATCTGAGAAACGACAAAACTTTCCATCAAAATCCAACGAGAATTATAACTCCCTAAAATAATCGATGATTCCATTTACCATAGGTTGCGTTTTTATAACTCGTGATGAATAAAAGTAATCTACATTTCTGATAGATAATCTAAAAAGAGCTTTTAGGGATCACAAATTTCGGTAGATCACGAGACGAAACGTTCTCAAAATTGAAAAGTACCTTCATTATATGTTAGAGACGTTATTATCTGTAACAATGAGAGCGACAATATTAACTTTCCTTAGTACGAAAACGCCTTTGAAAGAAAACATTCATTTTCTCGCCCTATTCATGTGAATAGTGATACGATTAGATTGCATTCACTTAAAGTAATTTTCTGTAATGACTAAAGTAGACGTTGCCTGTCGGGTAATAACAAGTGGGCCGACGCGACGCCTGAGAAATAATAACCACCGTTTCTTTCATGCGAATCCGAAAATTGAAGGTGTAGCAGCGGAAAAACCGAAGATGCGAACACGATAAGAAATAGTTCATAATTTTGAAGCAGAGGTAGGAAATTAAGGGAGTTTTCTGACTCAGGACAGGGGGGAGGGGTAACGGAAGGTTGTCGAGAGTTGAAGGAGAAAGCGGCGCAAGGGACGGGGGAATGGGGATAGAACAGGGTTGTTTAGTAAAAGAGCTCAGTTGAAGAGAGCGAATCGTTCAAAAAGCGAACCGGCCAAAGATCAATCATCATTATGTACTTACAACCCCGGATGGAAAGAATGTCGGAAGACTCCTTGAAGGTAAGCTACCCGCGATGCTTATCTCCTTGAATTGAAGCATTGCAGGTGGCCTATCTAACCAAAATCTAAGGAGTCGGCTACCATTATTTAATTCCTTTAAATATACCTTCCGTATTGCCTACCTACTAGTATTCTACCATTGCCATTTAATCTCGACTTTTCAATTCCCTTAAAAATAATCTGATTAATGAAATTACTTCTAATTTTCAGAAAAAAGACTTATTGTAAAGTAAAGAGGGGAACTTCCTGAAAGTTTCGAGAAATTCTTTGCACTGGGTCTAATTACTCTAATTGTATATTAATATCAAAGTCATTATGCCGAATTTAAGAGGCGCGAGAGCAAGTAAAAGGCGAGTGCTCTGCTCCGTCATCCATTCTGTTCTTCTGTTAGTACGGGGCCACGCTATGGGCAGTGGCAATGGACACAATTAATATGAGAAATAAGGTCAGAAAAGCGCTGAGACCATCAAAATTAAGAATATGCAGCGCCTACAGAGGTTGTTTCAGGTGTTCCACCTGCTGATCTTATGGTAAATCATAGAAGGGAGCTAAGCAGTGGGGCCGATCGAGAACAGACCAATAGCAACATGTTTCGACGGTGGCAACAACGTTGGGACTCGAGAAGCTCACATGAAACAGCAATGTGGACTAGACACCTGATTCCGGATGTTCAACTGTGGGTCCAAAGAAAACATGGAGAAGTTGGTAATCCGATAAACAATCAAGTAAAAAAAAAAAAAAAGTAAAATGCAAAAATTGGCTACTAGGTAGCAGCATCGTATAAGAAAATCTTGAATAAACGAATTTCTGTCGATTTCGATAGCGATAATTTTCCAGAACGATTCCTTATCCCAAACTGAATCGAGTCAACGAGTTACTTCAATACTTCTACACACAGTAACGTGGCTCGACGCTGACGGAACAGGTATAGGGAGTGACTTCTGACGCCATACAGCACGCAGTGAATAGAGAAGGTGGGGGAGGGGGGGGGAGGGAGAGAGAGGTAATAACCTAGTCGATTATGATCCGCTTGTCTCGTCTCTTAAGGGAGTGACTGTCCACCGCCGCTGTACCTCGCAACGGGGGGGGGGGGCTCATGGGACAGGAGACTGGGGAGTTTGAGTTGCCCGTGTATATGAAAAACTTCTAACTTGGTTCGTTCAGCATCGCACGTTCCTTGTACCATAGTTGCCAAATGCAACGTAAATCAAAAAATCAGCCTACTCCATATGCAAATTTATCGGAAGAATTCGATTTTTCCCCGCGTATAATTTGACAACACTGTTGGGCGCAGCGGCGGCTCAGTGGCGCGACGAGCGACGGCTCGTGTCACATGCAACCGCGTGGATTAAAGTGGATTAACGGTGGAAAAAAGGGCGGGGGCGGTGGAGGTGGTAGGAGGAGGGGGAGACGAAGTGAGTTGCAGCCAGCAACCACTCATTTATTTCACCACTCAACACTGCCCCCTTCGACCTTTTTCACCTCCCCTCTCTAACACCCTCCCCTCTCTCTCTCTAACACACCACGACCCTGATTTCATTTTCCCGAACGCGGTGGCGAAAAGCAAGGGTGGTTTTGGCGATGACGACGTCGAATATAGGATTTTGGCTAATCAGAAAGCTGGTTCGGTTGAAATGAGAGCGGACGGGGTTTTGGTTGTGCAGCGGTCCGGTTCAAGTCATGACAATGAGAGGGAGAGGGAGAGGGAGAGAGAGAGAGAGAGAGAGAGAGAGAGAGAGAGAGAGAGAGAGAGAGAGAGAGAGAGAGAGAGGGAGAGAGAGAGAGAGAAAGAGAGAAGGAGAAAGAGAGATAGAGAGAAGAGAGAGAGAGAGAGAGAGAGAGAGAGAGAGAGAGAGAGAGAGAGAGAGAGAGAGAGAGAGAGAGAGAGAGAGTTTTGTAGACACGCGCCACGGTGAAAACTAACCACGACGAACGAACTAAGGGCGCGATTTAGAGACTTCACTTGAGATTTACTTTACACGACTTGCTTTGAGGAGTACTCGAGTAGATTGAGAAAAATGTCGATTCAATGGCGCTCACAGTAAGTTAAATTACACATTTTTGAAAATAGATGTCGATCAGCTGTAACGATGAAATATTACAGTCTATGAAAACTCTGCGGCACTGAAATCGTTGCTTTGGACCAAAATACACAGAGACAAATACAGACGGAGCACTAGCTGGCTGCAGCAGAGACAAGCCTGTTTCTCGCGGATTCGTCAAAATCGTCGTATTATGTTGAACAGTGACAGTCGGTAAACCACAGGGGGGGATAGGCTGGGTGTGGCTGGAAAGTGATCAATGGTGCAGTGGTGCTCACCGTTCAACACCATGCAACGATTTTGATGAATCCGTGAGAATTCGGCCTGCTTCAAATCTTCCCTATATGTATTTTGGCGTATTGCTCCGTCTCAATTCGTCTCTGAAAACATGGAGCAACCCTCAGAATGTAAACTAATGTGCAGTAACGCACCCAATGGCAGCTCTCATGGTTTCTCTTGCGTTAACTTTCCACTTTGAAGATACTCAATTCAATCACTTTCTGACAAATACATTATAACGGACCAAGAGAGACAAATACAATGTTCTGGTTCCTCCGCATTGCAAAGTAAACATGAAGAACGTACGAACTAAGACATGATATGTTTGATGATACTCCGATGAAAACCAACGCGTAGGGGTAAAGGACCACTCTGTCGAAAAAATTCGGATAGCCTCAAAAATAAATTGACTGATAGTTCAGAGCCCGGGGACTATCGATAGACAGGGGGGGGGGGGGGGGGGGATGACGGGAGGGAATTTTGAAGAGTTCATGCGGAGCGCGCCGAGCGGTGATCGCGTGGTCACTGATAAATTCACGAGCTGTCACTTTGAATTGTTCGACCAATCAAATTCGCGTTCATGAGCGCGTCAATTACTGTCTCGTCTCGTCGCGTGATCATCAATATCGAAATACGTCCTGGCATGCTCACGCACACTCGCCAAAAGCAGCGTTTCTAGATTGCACAGGAAAAAGTTAAGAAAGAATGGGGGAAAAAATCACATAATAAACCGATTTACACTGATTGTGAGAAAAACTTGCTTCTTATTTCAACCGGACGTCTGTTTAATACTTATTTAACTGGAATTCATGTTATTTCAACAGGAATCACTGTTATCATAACAGGAATTACTGCGTTATTCTAACAGGAATTACTATTATTTCAACAGGAATGCTTGGTACTTGACCGGAATCCTGTTGAAATGACAGGAATTTCTTCTAAAAATAACGGGAATTCCGGCTCAGTTAGTATAAAACAGACGTCCGGTCACGGCAACAGGAAACTTTTCTCAGTGTAGTGAAAAAAAGTGCGATTACACGAAGACAATTTTAATTAGGGCTACCAGAATTACTTCTACGGAATAGTTAAATGTAAATTCTGGTATCTGTGGAGATATTGCTGGTTTCAACGGAAAATGTATTTGAATATTACCAGAAATCTAGTTAAGGATACGCGAATGAACCTTTAACTATTACGTAGAAGTAATTCTGGTAGCCCCAAATATAAATTTTTCTCCATGCAATACCGATCGGCTGTGATTTCGCGAGAGTGATCCTCAGATCTGCCGTTTTGCGCATAATTAATGACATGTTTCAATTCACCGATGGTTCCATCGGTTGAGAAAAGATTACAACTTTCGGTTCAGTGTTTGACTGTGGTGCACGAAAATACTCTATTCTTTAATCTTTTCTCAATCGGTGGAAACGCCGTTAATTTAGTTGTTTAAAGTAATCGACGACTTCACCGATAAAAGATTACAAATGCAAAAATGCATACTAAGAAAAGATTAAATGCGAGTATTTTCGTGCAGTACAGTCTTACACTGAACTGAACTATGTAATCTTTTCTGAACCGGTGAAATCATCGGTAAATTGAGAAATGTCATTAATTCTACGCAAAATGGCAGCTCTGGACTGATTCAGTCAGAGAAAAAAGGAGCCACAGGATGATAACATTCCGATTTAATTTACAAAATGTTCCTCTAATCGAGTGACTATGCGCTGTTTTGCGGCTCATGTCGAGATATGAAGAGCTCCAATAATACCCAGACACGATGACGGATGCTCGAATCGATTCGGCAATCGACGATGATTGAAAGAAACATTCATCGCAATTACGATTTCGATGACTGAAACGAATACAATTAAAGTGTAACCGTTTGTGTTTTTCGTCGAACAAATAAACGGAACTTTATACACCGCATGAAACAAATGAAATAAAAGTGACGTCACAAAGCTACAAAACCAATTTCTCGTTTAGGGGGATAACTTTCATTCGCTGCCTGACTGCTTTCACTTCAAAGGACTCAATTATGACGATAATTATTAAATTTTATTGGTTGCTTGCTTCTAATTATGGTGTGGATATTGGGGATGTCAACGAGTACTTGAAACAATGTTAGAGAGAATCGTTTCATGAGCCATGTCGGTTCGAGTCACTCGACACTCAGCCAAAAACTTTGAATCTGGTCGACTGTTTTACAACTGAACCGGAACACCCTAAGGCTTAGGCCCTTGAAGAGATGCCAGATACAAAACTTGAAAAGCAGAAATTTTGGCTTAGAAAACATCAGGACAAAATCAAGACACACAATTTTACCCTTTCATTACCATGTCCGAGTTATTTAATTTTGTAAATCTTTATCTCTTACATACAGTAAAAACTGATCCGAATTGTAATAATGATTCATCCAGCGCCTTCAATTACCGGGATAGGCAAAATAAACATCGCTGAGTACGAATATTTAACTACCCATTGAATTTTAGCTACTTTTCAAAATATATTTTGGGGTCGCCGGACTTTTGGATCACCCTGTATATTATTGTCTTTGATTACAGTCATGCACTGAACTGAACTGTGTAATCTTTCCTCAACCGGTGGAATCAGCGGTGAATTGAAAAATGCCATTAATCATACGCTAATAGGCAGATCTTGTGGCGAATCTACAAATCTTCCGGGAGGGGGGATAGACCCCCTCCCCGTGGATAGTCCACTGAAACCGAGTTATTTTTCTCTGGCGTTGCTGCACGGAAAAAAACGATTAGTGAAAATAACCATACGGATACCTGATTTTGGCACCTGCTAGATGTTATGGTAAACTTGACCAGAAGTATGGTACATTTACCGATACTTTGAGTAAATTCGACATGCAATCAGGTAACATCACCTAGTACCCAGTCAAAACATAGTATACTTCTGGTTAACATTACCATAACACCTAGCAGGTATCCGTATGGTTATTTTCACCGTAGTTTTTTTTTTTTTCCGTGTGGAGTAATTTCCTCGTGAAGCCGGCACCGGTGGATATACCTGAGAAAAAGACCCGGTAAATTATTCAAGGTTGAATTTTACGAGGATATGCGCGCAAGGATGGCAAGAGTGAGCTCCGCAGGCATCATACGGAAAGGGATACTTTTTCTCGGGACTCGTGGGGTCGCCTTCGAGGCTGCAGGGATAGAGAGAAGGATGATAGCGTCAAGGTAGTAAAACTCAATTGCCGGGCAACAAAAGGGCTTGCCGCATCAAAAACCTATCTCATAACTCGCGGGAAACAAGTACTCAGGCGGAGAGGGAGGGATGTAAGGGGGACGACCTCGATCTGGAAGAGGGACGGGGGCTTTTTGCCCTAGAGTCGACTTCTTCTTACAGGCTCAAAGTGAATTATCCACCGATAAATAATTCGCAGAGACGCGGCGCGCGCCCTCGAACCCCGTGGATGTTGAGCGTGTTGCATATGGCGTGGTGGGTTAGGCGCACCATAACCCCACAGCACAGCAGGGCATCTCATCGTACCGATAATAATTTATTTCAACATGAAGCCACGGATGTAGATTCAGGCTTAATGAACGCGATTTTAAATTTTAATTGGCTAGACGAGGATAAGGAATACTATGTATACACTTAAATACAGGGTGTTCGACGTCCATCGTTTAATTTTTGGATGGCCGAGCATTTGTAGGACTTGGCCGTTGCTATGGTAACCATAGTTAACAATCCGGTTCGTTCCCGTCCCCGGCACTCCCGGTAATATTATAAGGGCTACCTATAAGTAAGAACCCCCACGAGGAACAGGAAATGCGGTATCCTCAAAGCTACAGAGTTTAAAATGGATGCTCAGAAGGCAGCTATTTACAGAACAGAAAAAAGAGTCTAAGAATAATATTCAATAAACCAAATAACAACTCCTGCAAGGATATTTTCCTTAGAAATCGTCTGTTCACTTTTCCATCTCTCTATAATCTGGATACATTATATTTTGCTTGTAAAAATAATCTCATTGACCCTTCTGCTGTAACACCATCATACAGGCATATTTATATTAAGAATACCATGTTAAAATTAAAAGTGTCTGAACAGAAAATCCAGTTCGCAGTAATTAGATTCAGTGGCGTAGCGTGCTATTTGGTAACGTTGCCCTTCGTCCATTTAAACCCATGAAAAAGATCGAATGATAGGGTGTTCGGTTGAACACTTCGCATCGACCTTTACAAGGTTTAAATGGGCACTGTACAACGTTGCCAAATTGCACGCTACGCCACTGATCAGATTATTCAATCGCCGAGCCGCAACTGCGATACTTGAACGATTATCCCTCACACAATTACAAATATATTAACTGAAAAAATCGGTAAATAATGTTACCCAAAGATACCTGATAAAATCGGTGGGTTAGCTAGCTAACTGCACAGGAAGATGTATGAGATGTATGGCACATACCTGTAACAATCAAAGAAAAAAATATATTTAGTAAAGTGAATCCATACGCCAGTGATTCCGTTTCACTGAAATTTTAAGGAATTCCTTCGTTCAATAGTGGTTCAACTACATTTTCAAAATCCACCCCTGAACTCAAAATAAAGAAAATCTAAATTGCCTGTTTTTAATGTTGTTCTTGGGTACTATTCACTCTGTACTTGTCCATCAAATACACTATTAAACGCATAAACGTAACCAGAGTGCCAAGGGTCTCTTGGAGAAGTTTTGACCTCTTTTTTTCCGCTTTTTCGTGCTTAGAAGCTGAGAAAAAAAAAACTATTGGCTGTTTTTCGCACGAAAAAAAAGGGGGAGGCTTTGAAAGCTTAATAAAAATGGGGGCTTTTAGGGCTTAAAAAAGGAGGGTTCGCCCGCCCTCCGGCCACCGGGTTATGCATATTATTGAATTTGTCAGATATTCACTGCCAGTCTTCCTCAAAATAAATGATGGCGTAAATCAGAAAAAGAGAAGTATAAAGTGGGAAAAATGGAGCTGGAGAGAAATAAAAGGACAGGAGAGGGAAGGAGAGAAATAGAGATAAAGAGAGCCAAAGAGAAAGAGGGGTAAGGGAGGGAGAGAGAGAGAGAGAGAGAGAGAGAGAGAGAGAGAGAGAACGAGTGCATTTGTTAGTTCAAAGCTAAAACAATGTTTGGTTAAAGCCGAGAAAACGAAAACCGTTCTCAATCTTGCGTGATGCACAAAGAGGAGAAAACACTGCAAGCTAAAAACCGGGAGGGGGGAGGCTCCTTTTCAAGCGAACCAGCTTTGAGTTCGTTAGTCTAGGAAAATACGGGCGAAAAACCGAGAGTTGCCAAAATTGGCGATTTCAGTCATTCCTGGTAAAAATAATCAGCGAAATGTCATCATGTTGACAGTTAGCATGAGATTTGAGACCTGACATCATAATCATGACGTCAATAATGTCAACATGTCAGCATTATCTACGTGACGTCAGGTCTCAAATCTCATGCTAACAGTCTACAAGCTGATTATTTTTACCAAGGTTCAGATCCATTCAGAAAAATTCTGCTGGTTCATTCAAGAAATATGCTGATTTTAGATGTTCATTCATGATGAGGCCCAGCGCGCCGGAGAGGGTGGGGGAATGAAGGTACCAAAAATGTGCGAGTACCTAGGATAACAGTCTCGCAGTGGCGATAAAATCAGATAAAAGTAGCAAAAAGTGGTTACTGCTAAAATTTTTGCGTTTGATAGTACAGTCCGGGGGGGGGGGGGTGTCAGACAACCCCTTAGATCCAGGCTTAGGTAGGCCACCTCCAATGCTCAAATTTGATCGGTATTGTAGGTAGCCTTTCCGAGGAGTCATCAAATTGGAGGGCTCTGATATGGCACATGTCTAACTTATATTGACCGATGATCCTGTGATGCATTCGAGAGCGTATATTCTACGGCTCATGAGTTATAGGCGGCGCGTATAAGGGGCTATTGGGGTTATAGCCCCCCCCCACTTTTTTGGGAACGAGGAGATAAACAAATTTTTGAACGGGAAAAAAAGAAAAAAAGAAAGAAAGGGAAAAAGAAAAAAGAAGGATGAAAAAACGCTAATTTCTCATCGCCATCTGTCTGCCTCATTCAGAAGTTACTAAGGAAACGAGACTGTCACCTCTTGTTTATATTCTTCAAAAATTTTCCTAACCAAATTGTTTCAAGTGTCTATTTAGTACAAATTTTCAGTATTTTTAAATTTTAGCCCCTTTCAAGTCAAAATTACAAGTGTTCCAACTTCTAAGCTCTTTTCTAGTTCAAAATCAGACGCGTGTACCATTGAAGCTTCTAAAAAAAAACAATGCTACACAGTGGTTGAAAACGTTATTTTGTAAAAGGTGAATAAAGAAAAACAAAAAAACAAAAAAAAAAACCGTTGATTTTTAGCCCCCCCCCCCACTTTTTGACCCCACGCGCCGCCCATGTCATGAGTAAATGCGGATTAAACCGGTAAGACACCTAGCATTCTTATATAGAAAACCTAATCAATCCCTAATTTCAGGCTTAAAAAAAATAATATTTTCTTACTTTGATATACATTTCTTTAAACGGTTTCTTATTTCTCGATCAATCAACTTATGGACGGAGAAAGATGCTTCGTTGGATTTGCGGAACGTATCATTAAATAAGCAATAATTAGATTTAAAAAACAAAACAAAGCTAGACAAAACAAAAACAGAGTTCTTAATGATTCAACAATTCTTTTTTGTTAACTATCGGAACTTTCTATAGGACCAATAAGACTTCTCGTCATTTCGAAGGGAATTGTTTATCAATGGTGAGTAATATTCAGAATTCCAGTACTTAATTCAAAAATGATATTCTTTTTAATCCATATTTAAAAAAAAAAAGTTTGGTTCTCGTGTAGAGGGCCAAACTTCGAAATCAAAATAATATTCCACCGATAGTTAAAAAAAAAAAAAAAACACACAACAACAGCAACAAAACAAAGCAAAGTAAATCCGCAAAAACTGAGACGAAACTGTGGAAATGAATCTGACCTTGAGAGTGGGAACGGAAAAAAAATAATAACAAGAAAAAAAAGAACAGGAAAAGGAAACACATCTAAAGATAAATTTGAGGACGGATATTTTTACCGGTTCCGATTTATAAAAATGTCTTTTGAGGAACAAACGATTTACAGTTCGTGTTCCTGCGACTCGATTCAGCAGTCACGCTCTAAACAAAAAGGAACGAGGAAGATAAGAGAGAGTTCGCGAGGAGAGGGAGGCGAAAAATCTTGAGCAAATTATTTCGTGCGCCCTTTGAGTGCCGGGGCTCTCTAAGTCAACAAGGGCTCGTCGAGTAAACAGAGCAAATAAGCAAAAAAACAAATAATAATAATAGAGAAAAAAATGAGGGCGCTAGATTTTAGATTCGCTCAAAACAGTGTGTCGCCTTTTATCAGCCCTAATTCTTTCCCTTTCTCACTCGAAAATTCCACTTTAATACTCTCGGCTGTAAACCACCGCTCGATTTATATCACTGATATAATCCTTTAGTCAGAGCACATAAAACGTCATTTACTTGTTTTTGTCACACAGTGAGTCAGTTTGCATAATGTACATAGGTCTTTGAAAACTATCCCTGCTAAAAATGAGCAGTTTACATTAGTTGACACCAGTTGATATCAGTTGAAATCAGGCTGAGGTCAGACCGAGATCAGGCTGATTTCAATTGATATCGACTGGTGTCAACTGGTCATTTTTAGTAGTTATACACGGAAAAAAATAACTGGTAAAATTTACTATATACATGGTTCATTTTGGAGTCAGCTACCAAGTATGGAAAATTTCACTAAATTATGGTAAAATGTACCGACTAGTTAATTTAATTTACCATAATGTACGTTGAATTTCCATTCCCTTACTTGATAGCTGACTCCAAAATGACTCCTGGCGTGTATTTCAAGCTAATGGCTCTTATGTACAAAATTAAATAATATAATAAATAAATAAATAAATAAATAAATAAATAAATAAATAAATAAATAAAATCAGCGCAGATATTAGATTCTACCAGTCTCTTTTTCCGTGTAGGTTTGACATTCGATCACAGGTGACAGTTGAGCCATTCCATGTGGAAGTGAGCCGGGGGTGTTAGTGTTGTTGTTGTACTTTTTTTTGCACAAACTACCTTCACAAAAAATATAAAATAGTAACTTCCTCCTCCTCTCCCTCCCCGAAGGCGCCCGCCCATAGGACTTAGCATTTGTTGGAACTGATTTGCGTGTAAAAGACTTCAATGAACCTGAATGAACAACTTTCAAGGACGAAATGCCGAAGAATAAAATGGATGGACCGAGAACGATGGGGACAGAAAAAGAAAAAAAAAAAAAAAAAACGTGAACACGAAGTCTTGTAACGAAAAAGTCGAAAAGACGCCGAGACGTCTCCAGACCTTTTAAGTGAATGAGATTGTTTTCATGTGCAAATACGTGGAAAAACGAGCTATGAAAGTTGAGAGAAAAAGAGAGAAAGAGAGAGAGAGAGAGAGAGAGAGAGAGAGAGAGAGAGAGAGAGAGAGAGAGAGAGAGAGAGAGAGAGAGAGAGAGAGAGAGAGAGAGAGAGAGGAGAGAGTGAGAGTGAGAGAGAGAGAGAAGGACATTAAAATTAATAAAATTACCACCGTGGATTGGTGCGAAGGGGACTATAATATGTTGAGTTGAGGAGTGAGTTATCTTCTCGATCAATCATGATTACACTCACGAGCCGAGCCGGGCCAAGTCTCGCCGTGCACGCAGAGATATGCTTCCCGCTTGGTGCTTAACACCCTCAATTTGATCAACATTCCTGACACGGCTAGCCAACAAGTATCTTCTACCCTCTTTTTTAGTCTCGAGACCGACCACTCCCCCCCCCCCCCCCATCAGAGTGCCCACGACTTCTCTCCGTCTACGACTGACTTCCCACAGGCAGCGCTTGAGAGTCATTTAGAGCGAGGTACTGCTGGGTTTTTTTTTTTTTCTCTAAAGTTTCTTTTCGCACACTGCCGCAAAAGCGCGTCCGTAAAAATTCAGTGAAAACTGTGTTGCCGAATAAACGGATTCTTTTCATAACTTACCCATTTGAATAATTTATTTCAACCCTTTCACAGTCAGGTTATCGAGACAAATAAAATTAAACGCTCGATCGCTTCAAATGAGTGGGTAGTTAACTATTCCTACTCTCCCGTGTTCATTTTGCCTATCCCTCGAATTGAAGGCGTTCAAGGTTCGACGATATCTTATAGGTATAAGAGACCGCTACAAATGCGAGTGGATTTTACCGTCGGTAAAGAAATTGAGGATTTGAGAGACGGATTTATAGTAATCACAACAGGAAAACGAATATACTCGGAAAGAATTAACCACCGAATACTACAACCAGAATAGAAACTTCAGTTCATTTTGATTTTTGAAGCATTATTTGCTAGTCCGCCATCTTGAAAATTCCGCAATATACTTCCACCATCTTAAATAGTCGCCAAATGAGACCGAAAACATAAATCATTGACTCAGATTATGAGAGGTTATCATTATGATTGTAATATTCTGTGGATTTAACCCTACAACTTCACGGCCCGAAAAGGTCAAAGTCTTTTCCCCCTATTTGGAGGTACTCATGAAAGTTGAACAACTATTTTTCGTGCTATCTCTCTCAGGCCAATGAAGAAGAAGGCGTTAAAGCTTCCACGGGAGTCTAAAAGAGCATGTTCCCAAAGAATGGACGCCACACCGTTAAAAAAAACACGCAGTTACCCGTTTGATCTTCATTTTTCGCCTTATCATAGTTCGCATGTTAAATTCGTTACTTTGCAGATCTCTAACAAACAACAAACCAACAACCAACAATGCATTTTTTAATTTTCTTCATTTACATGTTGAATCTAAGAACAAAGTAATAGAAATTAATAGAAAAGTGATGTTTTTGGAGGGGTAATAAAGTCATGCAGAGATGGGGGTTAACAAAAAAAAAAAAACAAAACAAAAAAACAAACAAAAAATGCAAAACGAGTGATGAGCACCTTGAGGATCTGAAATGTGAGATATTCTACGTATAAAATAATAGTATTTGATGAGTATGGAGCTATGATGTCTTTGATTTTTACCTACGTGTCTTAGTTTTGGAGATACATGTGCGTAAAGCTGCCTAAATTCTTTGTGTTATGACATTTTTACAACGCATAAATCCCATTCGAAACAATGTATTTTCGCATCTCCGGAGGACCCGGAGGTATGAAACCATACTCCATACTTCCATAGACATCCTTGTTCTCAGCTCACTGAGAATTTTCATGTGCTTACTAAAACAACACCAAACTTCAGATATTTGCAACTGCCCCATTATGATGAAAACGTGGTCCAAACGACACTAAAACCAAAACAAGCACTGCATAGTTCATTCACGCCCTAATCTGCATTCTCAGACGCAAACGACGCGTGAAAAAAAAGCACACAAATATCCATCCGGCCTCAGCCTAAAGATTCGAAAGATACTCTCTTCTCCAGCTCTCGTGATTGTCTACCCCCACCCCTGATGCCCATCAGCCTCCCCCCCCAGCCCAGCCTCCAGAGCCCCCTCCGTTCACTTGCGTCACCCTCCCCTTCCCCAAACAATTTCTTTTCTTCATCTAAACTCGATTTGCTTTCCATCCTTCAATTCCTTTTCTCTTTTTTTTCCTCCCTTCCCCATCGCGGTGAAAGTTTTCTCTTTCGCCAAGAACTCGGATCCTGCGATCAATCATTCGAAGCTACCCTTTTTTTTCCACGAATCAATTTGTATTCATTCCGAGCAGAAAGGCGCGGCAATGGCGATGGAAAGAAAGAGAGAGAGAGAAATTGAGAGGAGGGGGGAGAGAGAGAGAGAGAGAGAGAGAGAGAGGAGAGAGAGAGAGAGAGAGAGAGAGAGAGTGAGAGAGAAGGAAGAGGGGGAAGAGGGGGAGAGGGAGGAAGAACGGGAAAAAGAAAGAAAATAGGAAAAAAAGAAAGTCGGAGAGAGAGAAAGAGAGAGAGAGAGAAAAAGAGAGAGAGAGAGGGAGTGAGTGAGTGAGTGAGTGAGTGAGTGAGGGGGAAGAGGGGGAGAGGGAGGAAGAAAGAAAATAGGAAAAAAAGAAAGTCGGAGAGAGAGAGAGAAAGAGAGAGAGAAAAGAGAGAAAGAGAGAGAGAGGGGGGAAGAGGGAGGAAGAACGGGAGAAAGAAAGAAAATCGGAAAAAAGAAAGTCGGAGAGAGAGAGGGGGGAAGAGGGGGAGAGGGAGGAATAACGGGAGAAAGAAAGAAAATAGGAAAAAAAAGTCGGAGAGAGAGAGAGAGAGAGGGAAAGAGGGGGAGAGGGAGGAAGAACGGGAGAAAGAAAGAAAATAGGAGAGAGAGAGGGGGGGAAGAGGGGGAGAGGGAGGAATAACGGGAGAAAGAAAGAAAATAGGAAAAAAAAGTCGGAGAGAGAGAGAGAGAGAGAGAGAGCGAGAGAGAGAGAGAGAGAGAGAGAGAGAGAGAGAGAGAGAGAGAGAGAGAAGTAAGAAATTGTAAATGGAAGTCACTCTCTCGTGCAACAAATGCAAGTGCATTTTTGCCGTGCAACAAATGCAAGTGCATTTTTGCAAAGTGCAAGGACCAGGACGGAGGTCGGAGGCTGCGTAACGAGAAGGGGTGGTGGAGATGGAGGAGGGAGAGTGGTGTGAGGGGGGGGGAGGAAGGGGGTTTGGAACAAAGTCTTAGTGGTTTAATGGACAATGAGTGCATGGTTTGAATTTGTTTTACTGCGTCTCCGTGTATTAATTTATTTCTATTTTTACACATGCATCACGGAGCTTTTTTACATTTTTGAGGTGTACTATCGACGAATTAAAGATTGTCGCGAGATTTTCACGAGCTAAGTTTCGCCTTCAAGGTTCTGGTTCGGCCACTCTTCATACTCCTCATACCTTTAGGTGAGGGGCCAGTGCGGGTGGGGCGGAAAAGCCGTTGCAGATTAGTCCCACACTCACACCCATAATTGAAATTGTGAAAATTTCGCAACAATCTTTAATTCGTCGATAGTACTTGTATTATTGTGCAGTTTCCACAAGATGTTTTGTTTCATTTCTTGTGCTCACAATTTTACCTTGCAATAATTTCTCGACTTCATAAATGAGGTAGCTATGGCGTATACATGTTGGGATCATCTGAATAACGTCTCCGCAAAATATCTCATCAATAATTTCAAAAATAAGGCTGAAAGTACCAAAAAATGGAATATCGCAATTCGATTCTCGTATCAAAATGCGATAATTCATTTTCTGGTCCTTTCAGCCTTATTTTTAAAATGATTGACGAGATATTTTGCATAGACGTTCTTCAGATGATTATCTAGTCACTGACACTCCGCTTTCTTAAATATAAATTACTTTCGGCCTGTAATTTGACATTAATCGAACGATAGCGCTATATTGTAGCAGTAATCGGCCTTACACGCTGAAGAATCACCTTAATGACGTTTTTTTTGGATGTTTCTCTTTATCGTTTTTAACGATAACACTAGACAGTTCTTGAAAACGAATGTAAAAAAGAAAAAAATAAATCGGACCTAAAGAGAGGAGAAACGGGAATAAAAATTAGCGGGGCCATTATTTGTCAAACGCGTCAGCGCTCCCCCCCCCATTCTTCTGTAGCTCCCGTCTCGTCAGTTGTGCATCTTTCACACGTACACAATACACATACCGCAGTAGCGCACCGAGAGTTTCTTCATCTCTCTCTTTTCTCCATTAAGAAACGTATGTTAGACAAGGATGGACAAGGGGATAAAACCCCCTCATTCTGTCCTTTTCCTACTCATACATTCAAATGGGAGATGAGAGAGATGGAAGAAGTGACATACCGTCGCCGGTCCCGGTCCCGGTCCCGGTCTCGCACTCGCATATACTGTATCTTCTTCCCTTATGATTTACGGACACAAAAACACACGCTCAAGAAGGGAGGATAAACCCTTACCATTAGACTCTTTACGAAACTGGCGGAGAAAAAAGGAACAACTCGGGAATTGTCAATGTTCCCTTTTTTTTACTCTCCTCTTTCAACTCTCTCTCTCTCTCTCTCTCTCTCTCTCTCTCTCTCTCTCTCTCTTCCTCCCTCTCCTTATCTCTCTCCCAGTCTCGCTTTCCTCTCTATTTTTCCATCTCGTTCTTTCTTTCTTTTTTCGTCTCAACTTTAAATTCCATGCAGACCCTTCTATGTCACGCGGAGTCTTCTAGACGGTGACGCAGACAAGTGAAGTCGATTTCGGAAAGTTCGAACGATTAAAAAAGAAGAAGAAAAGAAGGAAGAGTATAAGGGAAGTGGTCGGAAAAATTCTTCAACGGAGATTATTTTCTTTTTCTCTGATCCGGCATTCCTTGTGAAAGGGTGATGTCCGCCTTCTCGCATAATATTGCAAGCGCAGCGTAACTCGAGATAAGTAATCCGTTTCATAGGTGATTTCAGGCGAAAGTTGGGGATCGATCCGCTGGATGGCGCCACTAGTCACTTTCCGAAATTTGTTGGTTTTTTGTAGGGAGAGGGGGGTAAGTTGAATTAGAGTCTTCCTTTGTGGAGAGTTGCGACTAGAGGGTTGTCAACCTTTGATTGGTCACGAGTTTCAGGCTCTTACGGGCGCCGCCATATTAGATGCGTTTTTGTACATTTGCTTACAAAAATCTATCTATCAGCAAATACGTCATTTGGTGTTTTGCGAACAAAAGAGTTAATTGTCTTGTCAAGCTTGGGCGCAGATGAATCCCACTCAGAGAGATTTAACACCGGATTTACTAGTTTGCCTCATTTTAAAGTGAAATTTCAAGAAAATAATAGCTCCTTAACTTCAGGAAATTCAAATTTTGTCTCTGAACTTTCGACGCGATTTTTGAGGTGTGATATTGCTCTGAATAACCCTTTCAGACATGGTGTACATTTCAATGTACAACTGATTAACATAGAATCTTATGTAGAAAATGAAATACGATATGCGTATCGTTTTATATGAGTTAACTGTACCCAGATTAGCTATGACGGTCAAAAGCCATCCTTGAACAAAAAGTAATTTCAGGTTTGAAAGGGTTACAGTATCTTTTCAGAAAGTACTATAATCTCGAGTTACCTCCACTTGTCTGCACTGAAAAAAAGTGAAAGCTGGTGAAAGTATCAGCAAAATTCTGGTATTTTTACCATGGTAGTCCTTGAATATTTGGAGGAAATTCTGGTACCACGATCAGATTCTGATAGAAACACCATAATTATTTTCTGGTAAAAGTACTAGGCAGTCCACGGTTGAAAATATACTTGCGTAAAGTTACAAAAAATCGTGTGCATTGTGACGTCACAACGCAGAATTCCCCTTTGGAACAATGTATTTTGAGCCATGATTGCATCTCCGGAACTATGAAACCTAGATAGTTAAAAACCAAAGACATCCTTATGTTTCCAACTCACCGAGTACTTTCATTTGTTCACTAAGAACCATAAAAATTTAGACCCTTTGCAACTGCTCCATTCACTCAAAGTTTGCAACGTTAGTTTATCGATTAATCCTAAGAAGTATAGCATTATAGTTGAAGGAACGAACGATCGGCAAGAGAGAAATGATCTGAGGAGCTGTAAAAAAGACGACCGAAAAGTTGGAGGAGAGAAAAATACGACGGAGTAAAGAGAATTTATGGCAGGAATGATTTTAATGATCTCTATCGATTAGAAAAATGTATACCCACACATCCATATGGAGAAAAGCCGATGCTCCTAAATTGCACCGATGACCGACCGCATGATCGCGATCGGCGATGTTAAAGCTAAGAGCTTAAGGATTTTTACGAGTTCGGTGCTGGACGCTGCACGGCGGTGACTGCGAATTGCCAGTTGCGCGTATTAAGAGGCACCAGACCCATTCTTCACAAAAGATTTACGGCGCAACGATGGAAAATGCGATACTTCAAAGCTTCGCACGCTGCATAAGTTGCAGGAGGAGTGCATGCATTGCGGCATTGCCAAGTTTCTATCCGGCTCATGACCAACGAGCTGAAACTTTGTGCATAGAGGGTCTAATGAAAGGGCTCATGAAGAATACAGAATGTGGCTCTTGCAAATTTTTGCTACAGGTCATGGGTCTGTTGCAAACTTTTGCTACAACAATTAAGAGTGGTTGATCTAATGTAAAATCGCCTTAAAAGTCCATTAGGGGCATCAGAAAGTCATTAAGTGCAATAATAAACTCACAAGAGGCGTTTAATGAAATCCAAAATGGCGAATAAATATCGAGCAATCTGATCGGCCCCTAGATATATTTGTCCTCCGGGCCGATCATTTACTTTATCGTTAAACCGATCGTTAAAACTGTCTACGAGTGATGCTATTGGTCGAAAATTGTAAAACTTGGCTGTTGCTATGGTAACCATCGGTAAGAGTCTCGTTGCTTAAAGGCTAATCATAAGTGACCTTTATAGAACGGACACTATAACGATGATTACCATAGCAACGGCGAAGTTTTACAATATTCGACCAATAGAATCACTCATACACAGTCTTAACGATCGGTTAACGATGAAGTAAATGATCGGCCCGCTGGATAGTACTATGACTTTCAAAACAGAGTATCCTATGGTAGAAATGTTCATTCTTCAATTTCTCGACCAGTTTTAAAAAGTTTTGCAGTTTTCAGGTATTTCAGAGTTTAACAACATTTGCTACTCAAAATTATGCCTTAAGAATCTAAAACTCTTTGAAAAATGATGGAAAAAATAATCAAGGACCGTCTCAAGGAGAGATCCTTCTTTTGAAGGTCATAGTACAATGTACACGGTGGTACAGGTTGTCCCAAGAATGATTGGACTTGACAACTGTAGCTTTAAATGAAAACATCAGCTTCCGTCCTCAGATAGAGCAACCTGATTGGTTAGGAGCCGTAAGAAGCTGATGTTTTCATGAAAACCATAGAAGTGTCAAATCCAATCTTTTCTGGGACAAGCTATACTTATATAGGGACATGGGACTCTCGTTTTGACTCACCCTATGCTCGCGCGTGTACCGTCGCGGTCGGCAGGCGCAGCGCGGCGTGTACATGAGTAAACCAAGAGTGTTCTCAAGCTCCCTTGATTAATGGGGCAATCGAATGCAGATAGAGAGGAGTTTCCACGTCGCGTCGATTTCTACATCCACATCCGCCGCACTACAAATCGAGGGCGGAGGAATATGAATATAGAGATATAAGGGAGGGGGGGGAGGGGGAGGGCCAAGGGGGGGGGGGCAAGGGGGTGAAGGTGAAGTATAATGCTGTAATGCATCACAGCGGCGAAACATCGCATCGTCGTCATCGGAGACGGCACATCACAAGACCGAACCCATCGGGGATTGCCGGATGGAACAACAAGTTACCAGGGCTGCCGTTTTGCGTAGAATCAATGCTATTTTTCTAGTCACTGATGATTCCACCGGTTGAGAAAAGATTACACAGTTCAGTTCAGTGTATGACTGTAATGTACGTAAATACTCTGATCTGTAATCTTTCCTTAATCGGTGGAAACTTCGTTGATTAATTAAAATATCCGCAAGTTTTTTAAAGTCATCGACGACTCCACCGGTTGAGAAAAGATTACAGATGCGAGTATTTCAGTTTATCATAGTCATGCACTGAACTGAACTGTGTAATCTTTTCTCAACCGGTGGAATCATCGGTAATTAAAAAATAGCATTGATTCTACGCAAAACGGCAGCCCTGCAAGTTACGTACAGTGAAACTTCGTTGTGTGGCAGAGACAAATAGAGACAGGGCACTACGCTAAAATACACAGGGAAGATTTGAGGCAGACTGAATTTTCGGGGATTCAACAAAATAACATGTAAAACGTAACAGTCAACACCTTTATGATGTCGCATGGTGTTGAACGGTGACATTCGGAAAACACGGGGTGGATAGGCGGGAAGAGAAGAGAAAGGTTCTCACCATTCAACACCATGCAACGTTGACTGCTGTTGTTGTTGAATCCGCGAGAATGGGGCTATTGCACGCTTTTACTTTAAGCGATTTCATACTCGATTATGGCGTAAAAACATCAAAAAATAACGATGGCGGCACTAAAAACTTCCAAAATCCACTCCTAAACTCAATAAACGCAGTTATTTGCGCGAGCGTAATGGTGGCCGAAGGCACTAACAATGGGAGATTCCTATCTTAATTTCGCCACTCTTTCTATGCTGACAAGGATGATTCACAGAGTAATTAGTCATCAGAGTGATGATCCACATCCGATGAATGGTACCGCAACACCAAGTGACACCGGTGTCAAATGAAAGTAGTCTCTTATTGGTCACTTCTTGATGGAGTTCCAGAATTGTTAGATGGGAATCTCCTAGAGTCCCTGTATATCAAAGAGTCACGCCATACGAGGTATAGATTCTGGTTGGCTGCTAGATTTTAGGCTGTCACGGAGCTCGAGGAGGCGTTCTGTGTTATTCTCCATAAGAAGACCGTTGGAACGCACCTACCGAGGAAGCGTACACGCCCCCTCAGCGAACCCAACCAATCAGAGTGGACGCCTCCTTCGAAATTCTTCTTCTTCATGCTTCACGTGGCGAGACTCTTTGATATACAGGGACTCTAGAATCTCCCATTGTTAGTGCCATCGGCCACCATTACGCTCCCGCAAATAACTGCGTTTATTGAGTTTAGGAGTGGATTTTGGAAGTTTTTAGTACCGCCATCGTTATTTTTTGAGGTTTTTACGCCATAGTCGACTATTAAATCGCTTATAGAAAAAGTGTGCAATAGCCCCATTGTTTTTTCTGAGCCTAAATTGCACACAATTAATTTGTGCTCTAGCCAATAACTATTTAAGGTAAACACCCCAGTAGCCCCATTCACATTCAGATTCAGAGTGCCTTTACTGCAGCCGTTACTGTTCCGTCTCTATTTTTCTCTGTTGTGTGGAAGGTCCTCTAAGTGGAATATCTCGCCAAATGGATTTTTTTTTTACACCGAGAAACCGATGCTACTAAATGCGACTCTCCCATTGTGACCCGCTCATTGAACCGCCATCTTGAAATTTTTCTAAACACATTTGATGAGTTTTGAATGGATTTTGAGACGGTCCGATGCTTTCAATGTATGTGTATAAAGCTATTTTACAGAGAAAAATGACCCTCCATAAAGCTGTAGCGAAACTTTGCAACAGACTCCTTAATTGTCTTTCAATATATTGTAAAATCAATTCAAATAAGGAATTTGGGGATACACCCACGTCAAGTTTTAAGGTACAACGCGGAATCCCTATTCACAACAATGTATTTTAGGCCAATAATGCATCGCTCCACAACCATGAGCCTAGTTACAAACCAAAGGCATCCATGTTTTCAGCTCACGCGAATACTTTCACTTGCCTACTAAGAAACACCAACATTTAGACCCTTGAAACTGCCCCCATTAAGATATGTAATTTTCAAAGAAAAATACAGTAGAAGAATGCCATAATTTCATTTAAAAAAAAAAAAAAAAAAAAAAATCTTTCTCTAACGCCTGATTAGTAAAATAGAGAGGAAGAGATGAGCCATAAAACAAAAATTCAACAAAAAAAAAGTTTCATAAGGGTTCTGCTTACGGTGACTAGACGTCTTTAACAAATGGACCCCACGCGACACGCGTGCAATATCACAGGAAATTACATAAGTTGAATACAAAAATAAAAATATTCAAGAAAATAAAGACTTCGGGGGGGGGGGGCTTTTACTTTGAGCGGGAGACCTGTCTTTGGAAATGAATCCTCCTATTTAGAAAAAAGAGGGGGGAGGGAGAAAAAATGCGTCAACGAGGACACACATGTTTGCCTAAACGACTTTTTCATACTTCACGCTGAAGTCAATTGTATTTGTCCCGTCCCTGGTGCATGCAAAGACGATGGAAATCCCCTCCCCCTATTGTGAAAGGGCAGTATTTCACTTTCTGATACTGGTATCATTCTTTGAAAATTCTACTCACGCCTCACTTGGAGAGAACAATAAAAAGGATATAGTAAGTGCTTCCAGATGAAGTTTCTAAACCGCGACGGAAGAAGGAAAACAAGAATACAGTAAAAGAAAAATGATAACTGTAAGTACAATCGATAGTTTACAGATGATACAAAAAGATAGAGGACCTCGTAAGATAATTAGGACATGTCGTGTGTCTGTCCCTAAACGTCTTATCGCTCCGGGCTTGCTAAAATTCGGCTTGTAAGACCCGAAGTTAAAACCCCGAGTACTTACACTGACAAAAAGAGAGAAAAAAATAAAAAAAATAAAAAAAAAAAAAAAAAAAAAAAAAAAAAAAAAAAAAAAAATGGGTGAGAAAAAAGTGTGAAAAAGTGAGAAAGTGAAAGTGTGAGAAAGTGAGTGTGAGAAAAATTTTCCAGTTAATTCAACCAGACGTCTGTTTAATACTTACTCAACCGGAATTCTTGTTGTTTCAACCGCGGAATTACTGTTATTTCAACAGGAATTCCTGTTGAAATGATAGTAATTTCTTGTTAAAAATAACAGGAATTCCGGTCAAGTAAATACTAACAAGACGTCCCGTTACGGTAACAGGAAATTTTTCTCAGTGTATGTTGAATACTAAAGCCTATGACTTTTCAAAACAAATGCATGAAAAATATTTAAATGTTTGGAAAATAAGCAGCAACAAAATTTTCGAACCCCGATATCTCAAACAATGGCGGAGAAATCTATAGCGGATACGTACGATTTTCAAGGTTGCTGCAGCAACCAATCTTAGGGCCTAAGCGGAAACTGAACTTTGACTTGCGATATCTCGACCGCGGAAAAGGGTATTGACTTCCGGTTTGCGCTAAAATTATCGGTTTTTTATGTGCTTTGATTTACGTATCATACGATAGGATCCGTTTTTTACAGGATCAAAAAATTGGTCCAAATCTAACTTCGATTTTCGATGCATCGAAAACGACATCGGACTTTTGATTGCGCCAAAATGGACAACTTTTTACGCCTTTTCGAATGAGGTATTACAAGATAGGGGTTGCTCCTTGAAAATTTTAATGAATGGGGGTTTTCCCACCAAAAATGTTACGGTGCCTAGTTCCTATAAAGTCGACTTCGGGTTTATTTGATTCTAAATTCGTATTTCTTTCTTAAAAAGCTCACTGCGATGCTCATCAAGTAGAGCATTTTACATGTGCAGTTTTTTGTTTTCCGGTCTTTTTGTAGGAGTTAAGAATTTTTGAAAATTGGTCCAAAATCGAACTTTGACCTTTGATATCTCAAACACGGAAAAAGATATCGACTTCAGATTTCAGCCAAAATGCTTAGAATTTTACGTCCTTTCACATGAAGTATCACAAGATAAGGGTTACCATTTGAAAATTTCAAATCTAGGAGACTGCATGAGTGCATGCCCCCTGAAAACCCCCAAAAAACCAAATTTTTAGTTGTGAAAGTGTTCTTAAATGAAATGTCAGGTCCGAACAACTAGAAACCGATTTTTTTTTATCATCACCCGTTTAAAAAACTATAGTAAGCAGATTACGTGAAAAACTCTGTATATTCCAATGGGAACTTTTTTCTGTAAATAATTTATGTGTAAATTCATTCTAAATCAGAACGATTTTCCGCGGTAAATCTGACAATAGGGCAAAGCTCGCGATTTCATACATTCTCCCTCTCGACAAAAATCCCTCACATTCCCCCTTTTCTCTTCGCACATATACTTTTCCAGAGTCCCGCCGACCAGAAATTAAGTCACACAACAATAGGTACATTGTTTTCTTTTTATACCGCGGCTAAAACTTTTAAGCTAACGTTGATTTTTGGCCGCCGCGACACGAGGGCCGGAAAGAGGGTGAAAATCCTGTGACAAGCATTAATTACTTCAAAAAAGCACCGCCATTAAAAACATACTCAACTCCAACGAATTATGGAGTTGCGAGAACAAATTTATGGGCTTTATGTGGATTACGCACGAAAAAAAAAGGGGAACGAGGCACGCTTGATGATTTATCGTTGCGCCGTGGAAATGATTTTAAATCGTGGATTATTTTTCGGTGGGTTTTATTTCTGTGATAGAGGTACTGTAGTCCGATCCGTCCTTCAATTTTAAGTGAACAAAGTGTTGGAGAAATGAGATTTTTTTTTTTTAATAGTGAGATCAATATACACAAAAGAATTGCGAGGATTTTAAACAATATAATAAAGTCACTAAACACAGCAACTTTAAACATTTGAGAGGGTTGCTTTTCTGAAAAAAGATGAGTTCCCAGTTATATCTGGAAAGTTTGTCGGGTCGTCAAACTTTGCAGGTCTCCGTCAAGGGCTAAGATTGTTAGAGCTCATTTCAGAAGTGTAGGCGCACCTAAACCATAATCTTTGGCGAATTTTCAACTTTACTTCCTTCAAATCAAAACTGAACTTGCCTCTGACTTTAATCTTTGGCATTTAAAGTGTTACTCATTGAAAAGTATACTCTCAATTTTATTTCCATTCATTTTTATTGAGTCGACATATCAGAAATAATATTGACAGAAATGCCAAAGATTCTCGGTCTAGGTGCGCCTGCACTTCTGAAACTGCCTCTATAAATAGGTGATTTTGGAAGTGTAGGCTTACCTATATAGACCGATAGTCTTTGGAATTTTCTGACATTATTACTTATATTACTCGATGGAAATGAATGAAAATTAGTTTGAGTATTAACTTTTCAAAGAGGAACAGAACTTTTTAGAGTTCGGTATCGATTTGAAGGAATTAAAGTTGAAAATTCGCCAAAGTCTATGGTTTAGGTGAGCCTACATTTCTGAAACGAGCTCTAGCTTAAAAGCCCTGCTTTTGAGTGTAATCTTTTTTGCTCATCGAGTGAGCCAAATAAAGCGTGAATTGGGGGAAGTGACAGTACATATAACTTTCAACCATTGAAAATATGTGTTAGCATAAAGCATGCTGGCCAATCCAGGAGTTTATGGATTAGGCGGTATAGGTTCGTTTTCGATTTGATTCGATCCTACATATGCTGTTTCTGTGCCGATTCCCGTTGACTTGAATCTGAGTTCAAGTCCTGTGATATACAAGTCTAATGCATGTTTTCTGATCTTTTTTTAAATAGACGCAACCAAATTTCAAGTCTAGCTTTAAAGATACGCGCGACCAGTGATATTTTTCCGGCACTTTATAGAGATGCGCAATAATACCACTGCGCACTTACACCCAGCAAACCACTTTGTACGGGTGACCTGGTGACACGGACTACAGACTAGTTTTGACAACTTTCTAACAATACCCTTCGATTTGATTTAACGACTCACTTCTCAAATTTATGAGCTACACTGGATGACACTTCTTCGCTTATCTGATTAAACACGCCCCATTTTGATAACGAAACGGGTATGAAATGGAAGACAAATCTAGAATCCGAAAAAAAAAGTTGGCAAACAAATCCAAAGAATATCGACCCTTATTTTTTTTTAAAGCTTAGAGAACAAGCAAGCACACTTGACACAGGAGTGCAAAAAGAGGAAGAATGGATGAGATAGAAGGGAAGAGGGGAGCAACAACTTCACTAAACAACGGAGAACTCGTGAGAATTTGATTACATATTTCTTGCGCATTTGCATACAACAAATTCCAGTAGATTCATTTTAAAATATATCATCTTAAAATATGATTACCAATGCTGGTGCGAGGGTGTGGGAAGGAGGGGCGAGGAAGGGACAAGAGACGGAGAGAGAGAGAGAGAGAGAGAGAGAGAGAGAGAGAGAGAGAGAGAGAGAGAGTGAGAGAGTGAGAGAGTTTAGATTTAGATTTAGATTTATTTATTTAGGCTGGCGCCAATAGGACCATGGTTCCTTTCAAGAGTGAGAGAGAGAGAGATAGTGAGAGAAATAGAGAGAAAGAGAGAGAGTGAGAGAGAGAGAGAGAGAGAGAGAGAGAGTGAGAGAGAGAGATAGTGAGAGAAATAGAGAGAAAGAGAGAGAGTGAGAGAGAGAGAGAGAGAGAGAGAGAGAGAGAGAGAGAGAGAGAGAGAGAGAGAGAGAGAGAGAGAGAGAGAGAGAGAGATAGTGAGAGAAATAGAGAGAAAGAGAGAGAGTGAGAGAGAGAGAGAGAGAGAGAGAGAGAGAGAGAGAGAGAGAGAGAGAGAGAGAGAGATAATAAAGATAGGAAAGAGAAGAAAGAGAGGAAAGAGAGGAGAGAAAGGAGAAAGGGGAGAGAGAGGGGGGGAGAGAGCAAGAGGAAGAGAGGGCGAAGAGATGAGAGAGAGAATATAGGAAGAGATAGGGAGGGGGAGAAGAGAGTAAGAAGAGAGGAGAGAAGAGAGGGAGAGGAGAGAGAGGACACGAGGGGCGAACAAGAAGGGGGAACACAACAAAAACTGAATTGAATGGGGTCGGGCGGAACGAAATTAAGAAAATATGATGGCAATATAGAAATATGCAAAAAAAAAAACCCCCTAAGCAAGAGAGAGAACTTAAAAAATAAAGACTATAAATAGCAAAAGAAAATTGGAAAAGCATAATTTTCCACTCGGGTTTTGTTCGACCCTTTTTTTTCCCTTCCCGCGTTTGAAATGCGTTGCGCACCGAAAAAAGGGGTATTTTCAAATACGATACTATTCAACAAAGGGATATTAAAAATTCCAAATTAAGACTCAAACGATAGGTTCCGGGAATTTCCCGTTTGATTCTCTTAATTATGTTTCATATTCTAGCCCATCATTCTTAACCCCCCTTCATGCGCAAGTACTTACTTTGACCAAGGGCTTAAATTTGTGCGATTTTCTACTTTTTATTTTATTATTATTACCTTCGGAAGGAAGGGGGAAGGGGGGAGAGGGGGTGTCCTTCTCCCCATATCCGCGATAAACTTTATGTGATGAACAAACAAATAAGGTTCTGTGAAGTTTTAAACAAAGAAACGAAACATTTAAAATGAAGTATTCTCAGAGTTTTACCCTTCACTTATATTGGACACTTTTGGGCTACTCGAATGAAATTAATAAAGTCTTCTTCTGCTTTTCCGTTCAAACAGTTTTTGAAATAGCTTCCTCTGGTTTCCGATGGGCAGTTCGACATCAATAAGTGAGTTTTTAAAGTGATTACGGATTACAGACTTTTCCTTCAGCGCGCGCCATGCAAGCACAGCAGAATCCTTAGCATGGGTGCTCGTTCTCGTTCACGGCAACACAGATAGCCGTAGCCGGGAATTTGCCTCTCTCTCTCTCTCTCTCTCTCTCTCTCTCTCTCTCTCTCTCTCTCTCTCTCTCTCTCTCTCTCTCTCTCCCTCCCTCTCTTTCTCTCTCTCCCTCTCTCCCTCTCTCCCTCCCTCATATTTTACACAGATTTTAGTCGATGATTACATAAATGCGATCAATTTGATAACTGGAAACTGCCAAGTCTCAAAAATCAGAGCTGACATTTTGTGAATATTTACTAACATTTTTTCAATTCTCCGATGATTATACCAGTTGGTGAATAGATTGCAAGACTCTGTCCAGTGTATTCACTAAAGCACAAAAAGACTCTAAAGCTGTAATTTTTTTCTAAATTTGTGAAGTCGTACTGGACTTTAAAAATAATAAGAATACTTTGATAATTTTAACGGTGATTGCTTGTCACAAAAGTGAACGAAAAATATCAAGTAGCTTCCTCATATAATTGGGGAGGGGAAGGGGGGGGGGGGGTTGAAACCTCTCGAGACACCGCACCGTCCAAAACAACATGGCTATGAAAGATCAAAACTGAACAAGGAACGCGCAGAACTTTTTCAATGACCCTTGACCGTCGTAACTTGCAGAATGTTTGCCTCAACATCTGTCATTCCACCCCACCGTGCGAACTGCGTCTTGCACATTTAAGGCGGCAAATTTCTTCTCCCCCAGGCCGTGAAGAGGTCAAACAAACGAAATACATTTCGAAATGCTACAAAAGTTGAGCACTTTGGACCATTTGACGAACGAAAGGAGGAAATTATAGAGGACAATTTTTTCCCGTCGTGAATATTTCATTCGAGGAAGCTCAGAAGGGGGGGGGGGATGAAGTAGGAAACGCGTGTGAGCTGTGACCCCTATCATCTTGTCAAGGAGTTTCATTCAATTTACGCTACGATGAAAGAAAAAAAAGAAAAATTCAGTAGGCAAGCAGTGTTGTCGGATGGAGACACCAGAGTTTATTTTACATTGAACTAAATGCAAAATCAGCGAATAGGGTCTATAACAAAGTTTTTGCTATATACACAGAAAAAAAAGATTGATATAGAATTTACCATCTGCATAGCTGATTTTAGAGTCTGCTATAAAGTATATAGTAAATTTTACCATCATATGGTAAATGCAACGTACCTTGTTGTGAAAAGTACCAAACAGGTTATCCTAATTTAGCAGATGGTAAATTCTCCCAGTCTTTCTTTTCCCGTGTAGCGTTATGGAGGGTCGATTCTTACGTAAAATCGCGTGAAAATCGCATTCAGAGCGCAAGAAGTCTCAAAGTCTACTCATGAATCCACAAAAGACGATTTAAGAAAAATCCAAAATGGCGGTAAAAATGAGCGGGTCACAATATGGGGGGGGGGTATTCCCTTTTAAATAAGTAGTTCCGCGGGTCTCAATTTTGGTATGTTTCACATAGAAAATTAAAGTTCTTGGTGAGCTGTGAACAGAGGTACCTTTGGCTTTTACCTATGAGTATATTTAATAAAAATGTATCTCGGGTCAAAGTCGCATCTTCAAAATTAAGAAACCTTTGTAGAAACCAAAGGCATCCTTGTTAACAGCTCACCGAGAGTACTTTCACTTGTGTACTGAAAAACATCAACACTTAGACCCCTACCTACAACTGCCCCATACTTTTTTCAGCATACACGGAAAAAAAAGAATGGTATAATTTACCATTCGCATAGCTGATTTTGGCCCCTGCCAGAGTTAAGATAAACTTCACCAGAATCATCGTTTTGACCAGGTATCAAGTGAAATTGACCTGATTCCTAGTTAAATGTTCCATAAATCTGGTCAAGTTTATCTTAATTTTGGCAGGGGCCAAAATCAGTTATGCGAATGGTAAATTACACCATTCTTTTTTTTTCCGCGAGAAAGTTGAAATTAGTTGGGACTCCCTCAATTGTGACCAGCTTATTTTTGACCACCATCTTGGAATTGTTTATACTGCACTGAAAACAAGAGCTGAATTTCACTGTTTGTAAGTATGGATAAAACATACAAAGTGTTCGATTTACCATTTTAACTAAGTGGTTAAATTAACACAGAGCGGAGGTATTTTAACTATTTCAAACAGTACACGGAAAAAAAAGATTAGTGAAAATAACCATACGGATACCTGATTTTGGCACCTACTAGATGTTATGGTAAACTTGACCAGATGTATGGTACATTTACCGATACTTTGTGTAAATTCGACGTGCTACCAGGTAAAATCACCTAATATATAGTCAAAACATAGTATACTTCTGGTTAACATTACCATAACATCTAGCAGGTGCCAAAATCAGGTATCCGTATGGTTTTTTTCACCGTAGTTTTTTTCCGTGTATTACTAACACTTTTTAAGTTTTATCCATACTTTGACCAATGTGAATTGTAAAATTCAACAATTTATTTTTCGGCTGAGAGCATATTTTTTGGGTTTTCGGTAGTCAATTTCCCGCAACGGTACTACTGAGTGATTTTACATCAAAATTAACCATCTCTATTGCTGTAGCAAAAGTTTGCAAAAAAACCCACTCTACTTTGAAATCTGACAACAAAGGAGACAGACTCGTCTGACATAAATAAACAAGCGGATATAGAGTCGGGGGAGGAGAAGGTGTGTATCTCCCAGGAGTATTTACTTTGGAGCAGGGGTGCCATTCTGCACACAATTAAACAAATTTTCCCTTTGAAACACTATATAAAATTTTGAAATTTCCCGCCAAACGTGGCAGCACTGCTTCGAAGTGTGTATCAAAAGGAGGAGTGAAGGGAGACGCGCCTAAAAGAAGTCGCGAGACAGTTTTTCGGAGGACATCGCCCAAAATATACAGATTGCATATCTTGAAGGTTGAAGGCGTTGCGCTTCGTGACAGTCACGTGACACGGATCGTCGCGTCGCGGTCGCCTCGCCCCACGCCACACAGTGGATCGCAGCAGAGAATTTCCCGGACAAAATTTTCAGAATAAAAATTAAAATTCTGGAACAATGAACTGAGAGATAACTAAAAAATGAGTTCAATTATAAATTATAAGGCTAGAAGTGAGTAAAAAAAACAAGGTTTTTGGCAAGGAAATGTGAACATTTAAATGTTTCAAAAGCAAAAGAAGAACAACTTTTTTAAGTCCGGAAAAATCCATGATTCAGCCCAGTGTGCACCCAGCGGAGGAGTCAATTGTCCAGCTCAAAAAGTTCTCTCTTCGCGCCCTCCTCGAAGTCTCGATTAGGTCAAACAGGAGTTTGCACTCGTCCGTTAAGTTTAAAATTGTTTCAAACTTTCCTTTTAGAGTTATTACATCTCTACATCATATATCTTTCGCGCGTTTTTTCAAAAGTTTTCTTTTCTTTTCTCCTTCTTTCCTTCTTTCTTTCTTTTTTTTTTTTTTTTTTTTTTTTTTTTTTTTTAATCCGATCCGAAATTCTTTTCTTCGGCGGATACCTTGAATCGGAATAAAAGTGCGGCAAAGAATAACTACTGATTTTGAGCTTTAGTAACTTCAAGTCTGTTCTCTGAAAAAATATTAAGATGAATTGCCGGCTGTGTTCACAGTGCAAGTGCGAGAGGTATCAGAATTAAATATGATTTATGCATAAGAAAACATGGCTGTTGGTACATACATACATTCTCCATTATGTAGAATATCCGCGAGCTAAGGGACAATGTTACATAGACAGAGAAACATTTTAAAAGCTTAAGGTGATGATACCAGAACTTTGATTCAAGAAGTTCTATCAGTTCTAAGAAGGCAGGATTCAAACTTTAAGTGGGATAGCTTGTACATTGAAAGGCATAATAAGTAAGGAGCCTCCCTCCATTTACACTGAAAAAAGTGGGAAGGTAAAATTTCCCCTTAGATGGTTCCTATACTGTGCAGCATATGTGTATACTACTCGTTACCTCTATATAGAGGTGGTTTTAGAAGTGTAGGCGCACCTAAACCGATAATCGTTGAAATTTTTCAACATTATTTCAAAATGAAGATGAATTTGAGCGTTGGCTTTTCATTGAGGAACACTTTAAAATTAAAAGTTCAAGTCGAAGACAACTTTTGTTTAGATTTGAAGGAATCAGTGGCGGCTCGTGCATTTTGGCAACAATGTTTTCCCTCCATTTGATTCAATGCAAAATAATCGATTCAACAGTGAAGTAGCTCTTCACCTGTAATCGATTGTTTTACATGTATTCAAATGGAGGGAAAACATTGTTTCCAAATTGCACGAGCCGCCACTGGAAGGAGTGATTAAATTGAAAAGTTGTAGAAGATTATGGTCTGGGTGCGCCTACACTTCAGAAACGAGCTCTACTGTTGCTGCCTCACTCACATCGCTAGAATGGTATACAGAGACATTTTCTGCAAAATTTTTCGCCAGATATGAATTTCTCGGGTCATACTAATGCGATTTCGTAGGAAAAATGTAATGAAGCAAGGCCCTGTAGACGAAATTCGACACTAGAAAGAGATGATCATGCATAAGGGTCATGGGGGAGAGTGCGAGTGAGATAGTTTGGAACACCACGTGAGTTTAGTCACAGCTAATTCTAGTTCTAATTCTAATTCCTAACCGATGAGTGGACTCTTGTGATTATTGGCTAACGGTTAATTTTGCAATGACACCATTGCATGTATGCACCTTGCATGTATGCACCAACCTTGGATTCGGACCCCAAACAAAAGAACAGGACATGAAATTAAGTGCCTTCTTCCTCGTTTATTACGCAACGTAGAACTTTACTGTTGTTATCACCGTGCTCCTAGTGACAAAATGTGTATAAATGGACATTTGAATTCCTTCAAATTTACTTTTTGAAAGCACATTCATTAATCTCATTGCTCAAATTCGTAGGTTATGTTCTTCTGTTTGGGGTCCGAATCCGAGGTTGGTGCATACATGCAAGGGTGGTCACCCGAAATTTCAAATTAAGTTTTCTCTGCGAGGAGTGAGTTTTAGACTTTTTTAATGGTTTCATCGTTATTTTCGCAGCATTTTACATTGGAATTGATACTCCATTTCCCTACAGCAAAACCTTACAAGCTAGCTCCATTGTGACCGATGAGTGCACTCTTGTGATTATTGGCTAACTGTTAATTTTGCACCCAGTGGCGTCGCGTGCAATTTGGCAACAATGTATTCTATCCATTTAAACTCACGTAAAAGATCGAATTCAGAGGGTGCACAGTGCACAAGGAAAATTCGATATATTTAATGAGTTTAAATGGAGCAGTTACATTGTTGCCAGATGGCACGCGACGCCACTGTTTGCACCGACACCGTCTACACAGAACGGATCATGATGACATTTTCTAAAGGCGTCAATAGGGATGGTCAAACGTTAAAACATGAAGAAGGAAAAGAAGGGAAAAAATGAAGCTATCGAGAGAGGAAAAAGAAAAAAATGAGGAAGTAAAAATGAAAAAATATATGCAAGGGAGGGAGGGGGATAGAGGAAGAAGTAAAGAGGTAGGAGAATGATTGAGGGAGGGGAAAAGAGGGTAAGGAGGGAGATCCTGCTCAACCCGTACAGAGAACGGTTGAGGCTGAGACAAACGCGAACGGTAGTAATTCATCGAGTGTGATTCACAAATTAATTAAAACTTTGTAAAGATATGATAGGAGCATTATTCTTGTGTCATAGCAGCTAAAAACTTCCCTTTGCGCCTTTTATCGTCGTTTTCTTTTTTAATTAGGCTCCTCCACTGGCCCTTCCCTCTTTCTCACTCTATCTCTCTTCAGTCTTCCCATTTCAATTTCCTCCCATCGCACTTTGGTTTGACATCGAAGAAAAAGTGGTCAAAAATCAGTACAAAAAAAAAGTAATCAAAAATAATATTTTGTCGACCTTTCAAGCTTTTTTTTTAAACTTTTCAAAGACACTTCTGGGTTTACAATACTAGTTTGTTGATTTTATGTGATTAAAATTGGTCTTGCAAGTTTATAAATGCGATAAATTGATGAGGAATTTACAATCTGATTTTTGGCCAATTTTTTGACGATTTTGGACTAAAGTGCGCCGTGACTTCGTCTTCCGGTCTCTTCCCTACGCTCCATTCACCGCAATCTTTTCATTATGATTTTTCTTTCCCAGCCGTTTCTTACCACCAGATAAGATATGAGGAAGCCTCTAAAAAGTTTAGGCTCCCAGAGTCGGAACCCTTCTTGTCCCCTTTTCAACTTTTTTCTCCGAAAAGGCCTGTCTTCATCATAGCATCGCTTCTTCGTAGTTTCACATGATGTTTGCTCCCCCCCCCCATTCACGTCTGAGCTGTGCCCCCCCCCCCCCCCCCCCCCCGAGAGCATCTGACTCGAGACTAATAGGGTTTTTCAGCAAAGCAATAAATCGCATCGATTGTCGGGTGATGACCTCTGGTTCCAGACATGGGCGGATCCAGCAAATGGCAACCATGAATTCATCCCATTTGAACGTATGAGAAACTATCGATTCTTGAGGGGGCCATGGCCCTGGTACCAATCGATTGTTTCTCATGCATTGAAATGGGAACAGTAGACAGTTGTCAGATTGCTGGATCCGCCTTTGGCTCCAAACAAACTCTGATTCAATGTAATTTTCCCGTAAGCATATTTTTTAACGGAAATTTTAATTATTACATCAATGAATTAATGCGAATTTTTTGCGATTATAAATTTCTTGGTCTTTAAAAATGCTTAGTTACGCCTGGTTCCATGATGAACACTGCCAAAACCAAGGAAATATGACGGATTAAACTATGAATTTTGAGGTTAGGATCGCCCAAATGCCATCGTTGTTGTAGTGGAATTGGCGGGAACCCTGGTGATTCCAACCTGAAAATGCATCATTTACTCCGTGATATTATACGTGGCGATAGCCACCCCGGTCAATCTTCTTTATTTCGGCAGTGTGGTCGGGGGAACTAGAGTACCTATATGTATAAGATAGAGTATGGCGGTCTGTGAATCCTACGCTGATTGGCTTCGACATTTTAGGCATTCATGGAGCTCTTAGGGCCCAATTTCAAGATGGCCGACCGAGTCGATCGTGTAACCGGTGTAACCTTTGAACATTTTCTAGCGGGAAACGGTCATAAAACTCACCGTTCACCGACACCGTTCTCATCAAAAATGTAACATAACCTCAAACAACACGACCGCCGCCATCTTGAAATTGGGCCCTAATAAAAGAGCTCCATGATCGCAGACCACCATACTCTCCTTATGTAGGTACTCAAAGGGGGAACCAGGAAAAATTAAAAAGACAGTATTTATAATCTCAAACATGTCGCATTCATTCCTTGCTTTAAAAGCCCGAATTTCCTTTAAAAAGTGCGCTTATGAGAAAATGACATTGAACTAGATATTGTTAAGAACCGGAGTGGGGGTCCTCGAACGGTAATCGATACTACTTATCCCTAGTACTAAAACAGTCTACAAGCCCCGGGTTCGATTCCCGACGTCAGGTAAGTTTTGACCTGTCATAGTACCGCGAGTCAGGGTTCGATTCATTCTGTCCTGCTAATAAATTCGTAATTTCATGCTTTTCACAAGAAAAAAGAAAAAGAAGAAAAAAAGAGAAATTATGGCAACGAAATGGATAAATCCGTCACCGCGTCACAGCGCGAGCGTGTTTCCTCATAAACAT